>CM056052.1:115052338-115484838 GCA_029574335.1 Rana kukunoris
TTTTTTTACAACCCGAAAATTGCTATAGTTTAAAACGTTGTTAAAAAATGCAGCATGTTCGAGAAAAAAAAAAATTGACGTTTTTCAGAACCCGAAAAATGATGTAAACGCACAATCATTTTAAATGACATTTTTTAAAAACAATTTTTTTTTCATGCCGAAAAATGATCGTGTGTACGCGGCATCAGACCAGCCTGGATCCAAGTCTATAAAATAAAAAAAAAACAGGTCCCTGGTACTTATTTCTGGGTAGGAAGCTCAATCTTAGCTTATATGACAGCACCAGGGGTCTTTCAGAACCTTCAAGTTCAAGAAAATGCTGGGATTTGTAGTACCTTATAGCCAGACAGTTGTTTACCCAGGGCTGATCAAAGGTTACAGTAAAATTCTTATATCCTTCTATATGTCAGTCAGGTTGTACATGTGGTAACTTTCTATTACTTTGTTGCCTCATTCTGTGCAAAGACCAGCAGATATAGCATTGTGCTTATTATACACATAAAGTATGCAGTATATGAGTTTCTACATATCAGACAGTTTACAGCCTTGCTCTTTTTCAGATTAATATTAACTGGTCCAAGCTGTAAAAATACAATTTTTTTTGTTTTTTTTTTCCCTCCCTACAAGCGTCAGGACCTAGAAAGGACATACACGGCCCCCCTCTATGTTTATCAGGTTGAGGGCACTGTATTTTGATGTCAATAAGCAATTTTTCTAGCTCGTCTCCAGTCTGACCCTTTTAATCCATCAATATATTATTAGAGATAAAATTGCCGGAGACCCCTGCTGCACTAGCAAGATAAATGGCGCCTCTGAAGTCAGGCATTAAAGAGCAGATTAAGGCCTTGTGATGCTTCTTTCTCTGCTCTTCTGTCCAAGCTATCACACAGAGTGACAAGAAAGAAAAATAATGAACTCTGGCCGGGGGAAGACAGAAAAGGGGGAAGGAAAAGAAAAAATAACAGAAAGAGAGAGAAAGATTGTATTCAAGGCTTTCCCTTCTCTCCCTGACACAGCACAGAATGACATTCACTTGCTGCAAGAGCTAACGCCGCTCCGACTTCTGCCTACTGAGCAATGCACTGTAAATTAACTTAAACACTAAAGCAAAAAACGTATGCAATTGCTATATGTCAAGTATATTTTTTATAAAATCATACATACTAATATATACAATATATATACAATATATATATATATATATATATATATATATACTGTATATATATATATATGTATATATATATATATATACTGTATATTACATGTGTATACTGTATATATATATATATATATATATATATATAATTTCGGAATTTAGATGATAAGCATACCCGTAGCGAATGCATACCTAGAAGCCACAGGTGTGAAATCTTGCCAGAGGTCTTTCTAATGCCATAGTAAATGAGTGGTTAGCATTCTTGCCTTGCATCACTAGGATTCTGGTGTTTACCTAATCATGGGTTCTCCAACCAGAAACCAGGGACATCCTATAATGCAGTTCTTAACCTTTGCCCCTGGTCAACTGATTCATGATAGCCAATAATTTGAAGGAACTGCCTAATTCACAACAGTCAATAAGTTGAAGGAATGGCCAATAATTTGAAAATTGGATAAAACACCTTCTCTTCTTTAACCACTTAACCCCCGGACCATTTTGCTGCCCAACGACCAGAGCACTTTTTGTGATTCGGCACTGTGGCGTTGATTTAACTGACAATTGCGCGGTCGTGCGACGTGGCTCCCAAACAAAATTGGCGTCCTTTTTTTTCCACAAATAGAGCTTTCTTTTGGTGGTATTTGATCATCTCTGCGGTTTTTATTTTTTGCGCTATAAACAAAAATAGAGCGACTATTTTGAAAAAAAATTCAACATTTTTTACATTTTGCTATAAAAAATATCCCCCAAAGATATATAAAAAAATTTTTTTTTTTCCTCAGTTTAGGCCGATACATATTCTTCTACATATTTTTCGTTAAAAAAAAATCGCAATTAGCGTTTATTGATTGGTTTGCGCAAAAGTTATAGCGTTTACAAAATAGGGGGTAGTTTTATGGCATTTTTATTAATATTTTTGTTTTTACTAGTAATGGCAGCGATCAGCGTTTTTTTTCAGTACTGCGACATTATGGCGGACACTTCGGACACTTTTGACACATTTTGGCGATCAGTGCTATAAAAATGCATTGGATTACTATAAAAATGTCATTGGCAGTGAAGGGGTTAACACTAGGGGGCAGGGAAGGGGTTAAGTATGTTCCTGGGTGTGTTCTAACTGTATGGGGGGGGACTCACTAGGGGAAATCACTGATCTTCTGTTCATACATTGATTGTATGAACAGAAGATCAGCATTTCTCTCCCTGACAGGACCGGGAGCACACAAAGCTCCCGGTCCTCGCTCTGTACCGAGCAATCGCGGGTGCCCGGCGGCGATCGTGCCCGCCGGACACGCGTTTGGGACTCGGGGGGCGAGCGGGGGCACGCACGCTGGTCGCCGTCGTAGCGCGCGCGCCCCCTAGTGGCCACGAAAGTAGCCGACGTAGAGCTACGGGCTCTCGCCCAGGAGAGCCGACCTGCAGCCATAAAATGACCGCGGCAGGTCGGCAAGCAGTTAAAAGACTGGTCTCACAGCAGCTATATTGTCAGTATGTTTGAGATTTTATGGAGAGCTGAAATATCTTTGTAAGTAGAGATACAGGCCCGGATTCACAAAGCGGCGTAGAGTAGGCGCATATTTACGCTGTGGCTTTCCCATTGATTTTCTATTCAAATATGCAAATGAGGGAGATACGCCGATTCACAAACGTACTTGCGCCCGGCGCATGATTTAAGCGATTTGCGTAAGTTTTACGTTCTGCGTAAAGTTATTCCCCATAGATGAAGCGCAACCCATGCAAAGGTATGGACCAGGAAACACAAGCCTACGTATTGTACGTTGGACGTCTGTGAATATGGGCCGACGTGGGTCTGGCTGGGCGTAGGTTACGTTCGTGGCATACACAGTGATCCGGCGTAACTTAGGCAGTTGTTCCGACGTGGTTGTACGCATGCGTGTGGGGATATGTCCATGTCCCGACAAATGCGCAGTTCATTTTAAGTACTTGTCTTGTCATTTGCATGGGGTCACGCTCCATTAACATGGATCACGTCCACTTCCAGCCCACTTCCACCTACTTCCACTTACGCCGGCTTACCCCTACGAAATATACGATACGCCGGCACAGAGTTGGGAGCATTTGCTTTGTGAATTCCATGCTTGCCTCTCCGCGCTGCGCCGGCGTAGCGTAAAAGCGATACGCTACGGCGGCATTAAATATGCGTCGATGTATGTGAATCGGGCCACAATTTTTAAAATGTATTTTTATTTGTGGCATTGCAGTCCTTACATGGCTTCCCATTAATTTGGTTTGCCAACAGCTTGCTTATTAACCTTTCAAATGGCCAAATAGAAAGTAAATTAAGAATAAAGATTTGCCCCCAATGGGTTTAACTGCAAAGCTTGCGATCTGTGAGCTTCACACAAGTTTTGTGAAACTTTTTGGAACCAAACCCAAGCAGATTCGCTCATCCCTAGGCCTGATTTGCTGGGGTGAACTTGGGCCTGATTTGCTGAAGTATGATGTGCATGTCAAACATTAAATCAAGCTACTTGTGAAAATTAGAACTTCTTCATGAAGCGTTTGTAAAGTCGCTGATTACAGATTCTGGAATCTCCTCTGTTGCAGCAAGATATACAGTACATTACATTAAAGTGTGTTTGTGTTTTAAAAAAATATATACAGCTAAATACCTTTTTTTACAGCACCGCTGTGCAGTAACGTGACCTTCTGCCACACTCCTTCCCAATCTAAGGATTACAGAGGAAGGGGCTGAGATTCCCCTCTGACATTAACTGGGAGGTCACAGAACCACACAGCATAAAATAAGGTATTTAGCTGCATATTTAAAAAAATAAAAGAATAGACACTGCACTGTATATTTTGCTGTAACAGAGGGGATTCCAGGATTTGTGATCAGTGACTTTATAGCCACAGCAGAATAGTAGCAGGAGGGGCAGGGAGGAGATGGCTCATACACACACTGACTAATAAACTGACAGGCCGTGAGGGAGGGGAGGACTGGGGGATAGTGAAGGCACGTTAACTGACCACGTTATCATGGATCAGTGGCCATGATTACCATGGTCAGTTCACTAAGGGGGACACAGGAACAGGTAAGATCAACCAGGTATTTAACCGCATGGAGAAGGACAAATTATACTGGAGAAGTACTATGCGGTTTATCGTGTTTTAAAGGAACTGGGATATTTTTTTTTTAGGGTAACATCTTCTCTAAATCCCAAGAAAAAAATAAGCTTAAAGTAACACTAAAGGTTCCCGTTTTTTTTTTATTTTTAAATAACAAACATGTCATACGTACCTCCACTCTGCAGCTCATTTTGCACAGAGTGACCCAGATACTGGTCTTCTGGGGTCCCTCGTGGCTGTCTCGGCTGCTCCCTGCATCAGCTAAGCTCCTTCATGGGAAGGGCTCTCCCAAGGGGGTTAGCTTAGGGGCGCGCTCCTGTGATACAGCCGGCAGCTATAGCCACCGACTGTATCACTCGGCCCTGCCCCTGGTGCTCATGTCATTGATTTGATTGACAGCAGCGGGAGCCAATGGCTGTGCTGCTATCAATCAACCAATGAATGAGCCGAGAAGCCCAGCTGAGAAGCCAGCGCGTTAACAGCGCAAGACTTTCAAGGGGTCAGGTAAGTAAATGGGTGGGCCGGGGGGCCACTAATCCTCTGATGTTTGTTTACCTTAATGCATAGAATGCTTTAAGGCTAAAAAACATGTACCTTTACAACCCCTTTAAGAACATTTGACCAGAAAAATAAAAGAACATTTGACCAGTTTAATGCACTGTAAAGGGGTTCATTTATAACAAATTCACAAATTCGCTCAGAGAAAGTGCATGAACATTTTCTCTGTGCAAATGGACCAAAAAATTTACATAGGTGATAATATGTGCTTGTTGAAAATAAATTGATTTAACCACTTGCCGATCACCTTCCGCAGATATACTGTGACAAAGCAGCTCTGCTGCGCAAACCGATGTACCTTTACATCGGTCCGTGAATGAGATAGTGTGGGTGCACGCGCGCCTGCTGCATGTCCTGGGTCTGTCGGACTCGATGTCCGCCGGTCACCTGTACCTTTACATCGGTCCGTGAATGAGATAGTGTGGGTGCACGCGCGCCTGCTGCATGCGTGGGTCTGTCGGACTCGATGTCCGCCGGTCACCTGTGATTGCGGTACAGAGAGGCAAATTGGGGATCTGCCTATGTAAACAAGGCGGATCCCCGCTCTGACAGGGGATGACTCTGAGATCAACTGTTCCTAGCCATCAGGAACAGTGATCTCGGTGTTGTTCCTGTAAGCCCATCCCCCACACAGTTAGAACACACCCAGGGAACACATTTAACCCGTTGATCCCCTAGTAGTAACCTCTTCCCTGCCATTTATACATTGATCAGTGCATTCTTCATTATTATTATGTAGGATTTATATACAGTTTGTGCAGAGCTTTACAACAGTAGAGCAGACAGTACAAATACAATACACTTCAATATAGGAAGAATCAGATGGACCTGCTCATTAGAGCTTACAATCTAGGAGGGAGGGTCAAGTGATACGAAAGTGTAATAACTGAGCTGATGAAAAAAATAAAAGAACAGTTGTTAGGTGGAGGCAGGGTAAGCTTCTCGGAAGAGAAAAGTTTTCAGTTTTCGATTGCTTAAAAAAAAGATCGATTTGGAGATAGTCTGACAGATTGGGGTAGGGTATTTCAGAGGATCGGAGAGGATTGGGAGAAGTCTTGGAGGCGAATATAGGAGGAGGTGATGAGGGAGCTAGAAAGCAGGAGGTCTTGGGAGGAAAGAAGAGGATGATTAGGTTGGTATTTTGAGACTAGGCTAGTGATGTAGCTGGGGGCAGATTTGTGGATGGCTTTGTAACTTATTGTTAGCATTTTGAATTGAATTTGTTGGGTGAGTGGCAGCCAATGGAGGGATTGGCTGAGAGGGGTAGCAGACACTGAGCAGTTTGTAAGGTGGATGAGTCTGGCAGCAGTATTCCTGATGGACTGAAGGGGGGGATCACTTAGCAGTAATCACTGTATTTGTGTCACTGAGCCCCAAAAAGTGGCACGTAGAGTCTGATTTGTCCGTCACAATGTCTCAGTCCCACTAAAAATTGCAGATCGCCGCCATTACCAGTAAAAACAATAAAACAATTAACCACTTGACCACTGGGCACTTAAACACCCTTCCTAACCAGACCAATTTTCAGCTTTCGGTGCTCTCACAATATGAATGACAATTACGAGTACTGGGGTATTGCCGAGTACTGGGGTATTGCCGAGTACTGGGGTATTGCTGAGTATTGGGGTATTGCCGAGTATTGGGGTATTGCCGAGTATTGGGGTATCGCCGAGTATTGGGGTATCGTTGAGTACTGGAGTACTGGGGTATTGCCGAGTACTGGGGGTATCGTTGAGTACTGGAGTACTGGGGTATTGCCGAGTACTGGGGTATCGTTGAGTACTGGAGTATTGGGGTATTGCCGAGTATTGGGGTATTGCCGAGTATTGGGGTATTGCCGAGTATTGGGGTATTGTTGAGTACTGGGGTATTGTTGAGTACTGGGGTATTGTTGAGTACTGGGGTATTGTTGAGTACTGGGGTATCGTTGAGTACTGGAGTTTGGGGTATTGCCGAGCATTGGGGTATTGCCGAGTATTGGGGTATTGCCGAGTACTGGGGTATTGCCGAGTACTGGGGTATTGCCGAGTACTGGGGTATTGCCGAGTATTGGGGTATCGTTGAGTACTGGAGTACTGGGGTATTGTTGAGTACTGGGGTATTGTTGAGTACTGGGGTATTGTTGAGTACTGGGGTATTGTTGAGTATTGGGGTATTGCCGAGTACTGGGGTATTGCCGAGTACTGGGGTATTGCCGAGTATTGGGGTATTGCCGAGTATATTGGGGTATTGCCGAGTATTGGGGTATCGTTGAGTACTGGAGTACTGGGGTATTGTTGAGTACTGGGGTATTGTTGAGTACTGGGGTATTGTTGAGTACTGGGGTATTGTTGGGTACTGGGGGATTGCTGAGTATTGTTGGGTACTGGGGATTGCAGGGTACTGGGGATTGCAGGGTACTGGGGGGATGGCAGAGCTGGGATGTTTTGAGGGATGGCTGGATCTGTGACTGCATTTGTCACAGATCCAGCCACAGCTCAGCTGCTGACACCCCGCTCCCCCCCCCCTCTCCTCGCACACTGTACAGAGCGGAGAGGGAGGAGAGGGAGGAACCGGCGTCATCAAATGACGCCGGTTTGTTTACAAGTGATCGCGCCGTCATTTGACGGCGCGATCACGTGGTAAACGGCCGCGATCAGCGGCAATTTACCGTGATCCGTGATGCGCCGGGTCTTCTAGACCCGGCGAGCACGGACACTTTCGTGAGCGCGTCCCAGGGGACGCGCAATCGCGAAAGTGAAGGACGACGTCCCAGGGACGTCGTCCCGAGGTAACCCTGCCGCGCCGTAGCAGTAAAATGCCTATGGCGCGGTGGGCAAGTGGTTAAAAGTTCCTAAATCTATCCCCTATTTTGTAGACGCAATAACTTTTGCGCAAACTGATCAATATACGCCTATTGGGATTTTTTTACTTAAAATATGTAGCAGGATACATATTGGCCTAAACTGATGAAGAAATTCGATTTACTGTATATATATATATATATATATATATAATATATATTATATATATACATATTTGGATGTGCATTATAGCTGAAAGTAATTTTATTTATTTACATTTTTTTAACTTGCTGCTCTTTTTTTGTTTATAGCACAAAATACCGCAGAGACGATCGAACACCACCGAAAGAAAGCTCTATTTGTGGGGAAAAAAGGACATACATTTTGTTTGGATACAACATTGCATGCCTGGGCAATTGTCAGTTAAAACAATGCAGTGCCGTATGGCAAAAAATGGCTTTGTCATTAAAGCGGTTGTAAACCCGCATATACATTTTTTTTTTTTTTTTTTTACACCTGCAAGGCAAAAGCCATAATGAGCTAATATGCACCGCATATTAGCTCATTATGAAATACTTACCTTGGAACTAGGAGAAGTGAACTTACCTGGTCCACGCCGGCGTGTCTTCCGGGTATCGCCGCTCCAGCGCTGTGATTGGCTGGAGTGGCGATGACAGATATCATTCCGGCAAGGGTCGGCGGCGGTCGGCCCTTCAGCCGAGGATCCCCCCTGCGCCGCTGCAATCAGCGGCGCATTGCGAGGGGAATATCTCCTAAACAGTACAGGTTTAGGAGATATTCTTTATACCTACAGGTAAGCCTTAT
The DNA here is from genome assembly GCA_029574335.1 of Rana kukunoris. Classification (NCBI taxonomy): domain Eukaryota; kingdom Metazoa; phylum Chordata; class Amphibia; order Anura; family Ranidae; genus Rana; species Rana kukunoris. Next base: position 115,060,754 of record CM056052.1, read on the forward strand.
TATAGGCTTACCTGTAGGTAAAAGTCAAAAAGTGGGGTTTACAACCACTTTAAGGGTAAATCCTTCCAGGGGCTGAAGTGGTCAAAGCAGGGAATACAGCATCTGACCTCTAGATAGAGCTACGTTTTTAAAGTGTAAAGACATTCCTGTGCTCCCCACCAACATTGTAATGAATTGGCTTATGCAGAGTGAACCGCTATTCAGAATTCATACAATGATGCAGAAACTGGACTCCATTGTTTGACAAGTTTATTGGACTGAAGCCCTTCACAGATGAGCAATAGATCACCAAAGGAAATCAACGATCTTTCTTCTCTGCAACATTGTATCAATTCTGTATAGCAGTTCGCTCTCTGCAGTAGCTGATTCATTACAGCGTCAGTAGTGAGCACATAATTCTCCATACACTTAGCTTACAGTACAGCGGTTTCCATCATATTATTTCCTTTTCTGTTCAAATGTTCTTAGCCGACAGTGGTAGGCTAGTTTCTTTATTGGACAAATGTTCTTTAAGTCCCTGACTGAAAGTTCTCACGGCTGTTTTCTCTTAGGTTCAAATGTTAGTGAATGTTACATTCACCCTGCAAAAGACAACAAAAAGAAGCTGACATTTAAGGGGTTACAAACATCCATGGTGACTTTTACACATGCTGAGACATTCACACAGATTTTTATTTCATAATTGAGACAATTTTACGCAGAGAGCTTTGATACTTCCCTATGCATTCCTATTGATGCCCTACGCTACATTATAATAAATATCTCCTTATAACCTTGGATGTTAAATGGTGTTCAGGTACTCAATGACATAACAAAAGTAAACTCGCAGATTGGGAGGTGCTGTCGAGGAGAAGCTGACATTTCAGGGGTTACAAATGTCCACCTACTTTCCATCATGTCGCCTAAAGGACTTGAAAAATAGAAGAAAAAAAAAGTTCCGCCTCAATGGGCGGCATCCCTCCGACTGCTGTCTCTTGGCTTTGACAACTGTTACATAGGTGAGGGCGGAGCCACCTGGTGACATAAATGTGTGACCTGCCCCCTCTGACATCACGTGATGTCAGCAGGGGGCGGGGTCACTTGGTTACATCACCGCGTAGCCCCGCCCTCGCCTATATAACCGCTGTCACAGCCAAGAGACAGCAGTCAGCGGGATGCCTACCATCAAGGAGGAGCTTTTGTTTATATATTTTTTGGATTCGGGTGCCATGATTAATTAGTTGCGGCCCGTGGCTCTCGTTCTGGGCTGACGTCATATGACGGCGCCCCAGAACGGCCTCTCTTGTGTGCCTGCGGGGGCTTGCAGAGTGGTGATTGTGGCACCAATTAGTGCCCACCATTGCCCACTAGTGGCAGAAATCAGTGCCCACCAGTGACAGCAATCAGTGCCCACCACTGCCCACAAGTGCCCCCAATCAGTGCTCATTAGTGATGTCAGTCAGTGCTGGCTATCAGTGCTGCCCATCAATGCCCATCACTGCTGTCGATTAATGCTCATCAGTTTCACCCATCAGTGTTACCCATCAATGCCAATCAGTGCTTATCAGTACCGCCTATTCGTGCCACCTATCAGTGCCCACCAGTGCCGTCTATTAGGCCCATCAGCGCCACCTAACAGGGCCCATCAGTGCCGCATTTCAGTATTCATCAGTGCCACATATTAGTGCCACCTATCAGTGCCCATAAGTGCGGCATATTAGTGCCTCTTTATTAGTGCCACCTAATCAGTGCCTATAAGTGCCGCCTCATCAATGGCAATAAGTGCCACCTCAACAATGCCCACTAGTTCAGCCTGTCAGTGCACATCAGAGCCGCCTCATCAGCGCACATCAGTGAAGGAGAAAAATTACTTAGTTACAAAATTTACAGACAGAAACAAAGTAAAAAAGTTTTTTTTATAGTTTTTGTAAAAAAAAAAAAAAAAACAGCAGTGATTAAATACCACCAAAAGAAAGCTCTATTTGTGTGAAGAAAATGCTAAAAAATGTTGTTTGGGTATAGTGTAGCGCAATTGTCATTCAAAGTGTGACCCCCACGCCATTTTGTTGTTATTTTGGTGCAGGGTTTTCCTTAACCACCCTAATACACCGTGTTAAACAGGATATTAAATACACTCCCAATAACTAACTAACCTGCCTGCCTAATGTAGCTCAATCTATCTCCATCCACAGTTACACACTATACACGGCCGCTATGTAAGCAGCCTTATATAGTGTGGGGCGTGGACTTAGTCCCCCATAGCCATGATTGGCCAATAGCACCATGTCTTTGGCCAATAATGGCTCTTGCAGAAGAGCGTGCTGTGATTGGGCAAACATGCAGGTCAGGTGCATGCTTTGGCCAATTATCAATCATTAATGCACTGTGATCTTGCAGTGCATTATGGGGCATTCCGCAGCACTCAAATTAGCCACAAACTCCCCATAATATTCGGTGTTCGGCAAACGGGCGAACACTCGATGTTCAACTCGAACGAACATCTAGCTCATCCCTAGTGGCCATTACTAAACTTCACCATTCCTATGATCGTATCTTGGCTGCCTGGAATGGGCAAATCAATAACTTTGATTCTCTTTGGGTATCCTGGTCTACTTGGATTGCTGATTGATTTAGCAACACACACTGTATCTAAACTGTTATGGATCATACCAGGTGAGCACTGCAGGGAGGGAGAGACAGAGGAGCAGAGGGGGGCGGCAGTCAGCTGTCACTGAAGCCGGCCCACTAAGCCATCGGCCTACCGGGAAACTCCCGGTAGTCCCAATTTCCAGTCCATCCCTGCCTGAACTGTTGCAGGATAGATAAAAGGAGCTTCTGTAAACTTCAGGAGACTTTTGCTTAGCATTTTTTTTATAGACCCATTAGTGTATTTGATTATTTTTTGTTTACTCCTTTTTTTCTTTTCTATTAAAAATGTAAATAATCTAGATATTTGTGGTACAAGAACAGGTCCAGGGTGGATAAAAGGAGTTTCGGTAACCCACAAGAGCCATTTAAAGGCCACTGCACTCCAAAAACCACCAAAAAAACATGATAATTTTGCCCTTCCAATTGACTCCAATGCATTTTGCCTAAATGGCCAAATTTTTATAAAATCTGAATGAAAGTAAGACCAGTAAGATAACAAATGGAGATATCTGTTTTGATTTATTAAGCATTTTACCAGCCTTGTAGATAGCACTAGTTTTATACTTTTTCAGGGCCAAGTACCTTATGTCGCCACCCCCCACCCACCTAACAACACATACAGTGTACAAGCACTGTTCCATAAAAAAATCCTTAAAAAATGGGACAAACAAATATAGTTACACTGAACACAGTGCTACTCTTTTTTTTCCCCAAAATTGCAGGTCAGTGACAAAAATGGTCAGCTTTAAATCTCACAACTGTGTTTAACCACTTGACCTCCGAAAAGATTACCTCCTTCATGACCAGACCATTTTTTACTATTCAGCACTGTGGTATTTTAACTGCCAATTTCTTGGTCATGCAACATTGTATGAAAATACAATTTATAATTTTTTTTTTTCACACAAATAGCGCTTTATTTTGGTGGCATTTGATCACCATTGTTTTTTCTTTATTATTATTATGTAAAAAATAAAATTTAGAAAAAAAAAACAATATTTTTACTTTCTGTTATAAAACATATCCAATGAAATCAAATTTCTTCATATATTTATGCCACAATGTATTCTGCTACATGTCGCAAGTGCTGCCTGTGATCGAGGCTGATCCTGCTAACACTGCATTTTTGGGGACACTATACAACTGGGGACACTAGTATAGTTCTGGCCGTGACCAGGATACAGACCCGGACAGACAGCATACTAGTAATAGCAGTGATCAGCCACTATGATGACTGTGATATTGTGATTGTTGTGGGCAATGAGTGACTGGCACTAATTGACACTGGCTGGTAGGGACGCTAATTGACACTATCTGATGTTGTTAGTGACATTACTGACATTAGTGATAATACTGTACACTGTCACTGTACTAATGGCACTGGCTGGTTGGAAGGCATGATTAGGAGAGCAATCAAAGAATTTACTGTATGCCTAACAAGTGTATGTATGCTGATTTTACTAACCTACAGATTGGTTGGCTGATTTTAGTACTGAACGGTAAGTAAAATCAGTGAGAAAAAAAAAAAACAGATCGGTGTTACTAAAACACACAAAGATCTGTGCTGTAATTGGCCACAGCAATCAGCAGTTTCACAGCCAAAATCATTGACTATGAGCCTGCTGATGAACTTGTGCTGTGTCCAACCTGTCCAACCACAGCACGAGAGGCTGACTCAGCAGAGAGGAGGACAGAACTTCTCCACCAGATTCTGCGCTTGTCCTTGCAGCCGCAAAGAGGCTCGCCTCTGCCCCTTACCCCTTTCCCCATCTCAACAGTCAGCACCAGAGAGGAGTACAGAACTCATTCTACAGATTCTGTGCCTCTCTGTGCACCTCCTTATCTTTAAAACACCCATGGTCTCAGCATTTAGCTGACTCCAGCCCTCTTTTGGTGTTCCTCCAGACTCCCTCACTTTCTACCTTCCAGCTCTGGCCCCAGCTTCTACTCAGCAGCAGCATAAGGTAAGGGGGTGCACTGTAATGTAAGGGAGGGTGGGGGACTCTTGACTTTTGATGTTGGGGGGGCTCTTGACATCTGATGTAAGGGGGAGTGGGATGCTGTGGACATCTAGTCTTACACTTACAACAGGCCCTTTGAGGGCAACCATAATGCTAATGTTGCCCGTGACGAAATTGAGTTTGACACCCCTGCTCTAGAAGGTGAACTAAAAGCTGTTTCGGTAGCAGCTCTGGCTCTCATTTACCACTACCAAGGATAATGAGATGCACATTTTTAAAGGGGCAGTGACTCTGCTAAATCAGATACAAACTTTGGACTGAACCAAAGACCAAGTATTTTTCATGTTTAAACCCTTTTAAGTAAACATTTCTTGCACCATTTTTCTTTTTGATATTTAAAAATTAAAGTGGTAATAAACCCAAAACCAAAAATTTAATATATTGCAGCTTACCAATGAATAGATGTGGTGGCTGCATTTTTTTAAGACTTTTTCTGCCTAGAAATCTGGACAGTAACACACCTCTTGTATTGGAGTGATCTCATTTTGGATGATATAAATACACAAAAAAATGAAAGCCAAAGTCCAGTTAACACTTTATAAGCAGTTAAAGCAACATTTATTTCCCTTTATTAAAAAAGGTTTTACATAAATAAATAAAACAGATCATTTTAAGGATCATAAAAAATGTTTGTTTTGAGTTTAATAATAATGCTTTAAGATTAATCTCTGAATGTACTAACTAGAAATGTAAAGAGCACCTTCAGCCCTCTCTCCTGCCTCCTCCATCGTACACTGTTTAGATTTGTGTTTTAAGTAAAAAAAAAAGTTTTTAAAGTAAATATCCCTCAGCACTGACTCCCCCAGCACAGGTCAACCCCCCAACCCAACACAGATAGACCCTTCCATAACAGAAAGAAATACCCCTCCCCAGTATAAACCCCTCAATACAGACCCCCTCCACTTCCCAGTACCAATGCCTCAGTTACACCCCCAATACAAACGCACCTTATTCCCCACCCCCTACCCCAGGGTGCAGAACTGTAGGAACTAGGGTTGTCCCTATACCAATACTAGTATCGGTATCGGGACCAATACCGAGCATTTGCGCGAGTACTTGTACTCGCACAAATGCTCCCGATGCTTCACCCAATACTTCAAATGAGAGAAGTCAGCGGGCGGAGAGCGGGGAGGGGATCAGGGTGGAGAGCGTGGCAAGCGTGGCTTGGCGTACAGCAGAGAGCTGGGAGGAGTGCACGGCAGGAATCAAAGTGAAGAGGGCGGAGCGCAGAGAGGGGATCAGGGTGGAGAGCGTGGCAAGCGTGGCTTGGCGTACAGCGGAGAGTGGGGAGGAGTGCATGGCAGGAATCAAAATGGAGAGGGGCAGAGTGCACAGCGGGGATCAGAGCGGAGAACAGAGCGAGTCTTCAGGCGGGCAGGTAAAGTGACATGCACACAGTCTTGCCTTCCGTCTTTATGAGCTACTGTTTGCAAAACTTGCAGCGTGTCTTCTGCTGTTTTTTTTTTTGCCTGGGTGTCCCTTTCTGGGAAAGGAAACAACTGATGTCTCTCTCCTACCCAGAAATATGGTGGAAGGAGTGCCTCCGTGCAACGCATTTTCTCTGCTTAGAGTGCCATTTGGGAAGGCTTGTTTCTCTGCTTGAGGAGGAGCATTCTTTCCACTGACCGCCAATGTAAGGGGCATTCTTTCCCCCTGACCGCCAATGTAAGGGGCATTCTTTCCCCCTGACTGCCAATGTAAGGGGCATTCTTTCCCCCTGACTGCCAATGTAAGGGGCATTCTTTCCCCCTGACCGCCAATGTAAGGGGCATTCTTCTCACTGATTGCCAATGTAAAGGACATTGTACTCGGTCCAAAAAAGTGGTATCGGGACAACCCTAGTAGGAACGGACAACACCCTCCCCCTCTCCACACTCACTCACCAAATAGCACATACACCTGGAGCTCAGAGTGAGTGCAGTGCAAGGCTTCGTTCTAAGGTAAGTATTTCATAACATGCTAGTATGTGATGCATAATAGCACAATATGCCTTTACTTTGCAGCATTTTCCAAAAAATTGGTCACACTTTACTTCCTCTTTAACCACTTGGCGCCCAGAGCACCTTCTGTGCCTTGGAATAGTGACTCAATCCCCTTATGAAAATATAAAAAACAGCAAAATCGAATTATTCCAGCCCCTATTATCTGCTTTAAAATGCAAAGTGGCTGTTATTGTGTGTGTATAATGAGTGGCACTGGTCTCCACAACTCGGCTTACAGTCTCCTTCTTGCTCCTTGCATATAACTCACCACTCTACCTCACCTAGGTGTGGGGGTGAAGAACAAAGCTGCTAAGCACTATCATGTTCCCTGGTGCCCAGGTGTAGATCCAGCCACACCACATCATCTACAGGTGGGCACCTGTATTGACCCTAAGCTGTGTCGGGGCTCACAGGAGCCTCCCCTTTGCCAACCTTGAATCCAGGAGCTAAAGAAGAGACAATGACAATTACTAACCACTACTTATAATTAATCATGCATCACTGTATCCAAATACATTTGTAACCACTTCCCGCCCGGCCAATAGCCGATTTACGGCCGGGAAGTGGTTATGAAATCGTGACTGGACGTTCTCAAGCGCGGCGATCGGTGATGCGGGGTGTCAGTCTGACACCCTGCACCTCCAATCTCGGTAACGAGTCTCCGGCGGAGCCTCGTTACCACGTGATCAGCCGTGTCCAATCACGGCTGATCACGATGTAAACAGGAAGAGCCGCCGACGGCTCTTCCTCACTCGAGTCTGACAGACGCGAGTACAGGAGAGCCGATCAGCGGCTCTCCTGACAGGGGGGGTTTGCGCTGATTGTTTATCAGCGCAGCCCCCCCTCGGATCGCCACACGGACCACCAGGGAGTGCCCACAATAGACCACCAGGGAACTAAAAAAAAAAAAAAAAAAAAGGGAAAAAAAGGACAAAAAAAAAAAAAAGTCAGCAAGAAAAAAAAAGGGGCAGTAAAAAAAAATGATGCCAATCAGTGCCCACACATGGGCACTGATTGGCAACATTGATCCATCAGTGCCACCCCTCAGTGATCATCAGTGCCACCCCAGTGTCTGTCAGTGCCACCCCACAGTGCCAATCCATGCCCAGTGCCCACCTATCAGTGCCCATCTGTGCCACCTATCAGTGCCCACCTGTGCCACCTATCAGTGCCCACCTGTGCCACCTATCAGTGCCCACCTGTGCCGCCTATGAGTGCCCACCTGTGCCGCCTATGAGTGCCCAGTGCTGCCTATAAGTGCCCATCAGTGCCGCCCATGAGTGCCTATCAGTGCTGCCCATGAGTGCCCATCAGTACCGCCCATGAGTGCCCATCAGTGCCCCATACCAGCGCCGCCTATCAGTGCCCATCAGTGCCCATCAGTGCTACCTAATCGGTGCCCATCAGAACTACCTCATCGGTGCCCATCAGTGCCACCTCATCGGTGCCCATCAGTGCCACCATATCAGTGCCCGTAATTGAAAGAGAAAACATACTCATTTACAAAAAAATGAACAGAAAAAAATTGAAACTTTATTTTTTTTTCAAAATCTTCGCTCTATTTTTAGTTGTTGCGCAAAAAATAAAAACCGCAGAGGTGATCAAATACCACCAAAAGAAAGCTCTATTTGTGGGGAAAAAAGGACGCCAATTTTGTTTGGGTGCAGTGTAGCATGACCACGCAATTGTCATTCAAATTGCGACAGTGCTGAAAGCTGAAAATTGGCTTGGGCGGGAAGGTGCGTAAGTGCCTGGTATGGAAGTGGTTAAATTATGTTTTTTTTTTTTTTTTTTGAGACAGATGGAGCTTCCTTTTGTTTGTATTTAATCACCAATGGCTTTACTTATATTATTTTGCCATATGAAAGAAAAAAAAATTCAGAAAAAAAACATTCTTAGTATATGTTTTAAAATTTTGCAAATAAATACCCTTTCTTCATAAATTTAAGCCAAAATATATTCTGCTACATTTCTTTGGTAAACACACAAATCCCTGTGCTGGCACTCATGCACGCAATCACGACCGCCGGCCACATGCATCGGGCCCCCCGTCGTGCAGCACGCGCCCACTTATAGCTCTTAAAGGAAACCCCATACATATATACGGGGTTTCACGCAGGGGAACCATTCTGCCCCCATAAATAGATGTGAGCTGGCCCAGAACCGGTTAAGTGTCATATGACCAATCTACCACCTGACTTTTGCAACTGTAAATGAAATTCAGATGTGCCTTATCCTAAGAACTTGTTCACACATGTGTGTTATGGCTACTCAACGGCAGTAAAATGCATCATGTGATGTGCGCAGCATAACATGAAGCATGCACTACATTTTTGTGCATTGCAGACAATTCATTTTGAATTGGCTGCCTAATGTAGAGTCCACCCCAATGTGAAAAATACATTTAACTCAGTGGGGGTTATTTACGAAAGGCAAATCCACTTTGCACTACAAGTGCACTGCAAATGCAATTGAAAGTGAACTGAAAGTGCACTTGGAAGTGCAGCCGCTGTAAACCTAAGGTGTAGATCTAAAATGAAGGGAAGCTCTGCTGATTTTATCATCCAATCATGTGCAAGCTAAAATGCTGTTTTTTATTTTTCTTGCATGTCCACTTAAGATCTAAATCAACTGCACATCCAAGTGCACTGTAGTGCAAAGTGGATTTGCCTTTCATATACTGTTCTTGTATGATTGGGGCCCAAAATTAGCTATATCAGACCATGAGATGTGTAAAAAGCAGAATTTTAAGATGCACTTTGCTGGTGATCAGTGGAATCTGGCACTATAATCTGTTTCAAAGAGGGGATTATGCACTGACCTACAGCTTGGCAGTAAATTGCATCCATTACAAGCAAACTTTGTGTTGCTATGAAATCTAAAGCCCAGACCCCCTGTCCCATACACTATCCTCTGAGGCAACAAATGGGAATGCCATATTCAAATAAAAGGCTATTATTTAATAGTGATGCAGACCCCATAAAGTCATCAACACAACATTGATCATAATAAACACAATTGGTACCCTTGCTCACTGGCAAGGACAGAGCACAGACTTTCCAAGAGCAGAAACTAAATACTAATGCCTCGTACACGCGTACAGGATTTTTTTACCGCCGGGAAACCCAAGGGGAAAGCCGAGAACCTGCTCAGCAGCTTTTTCCCCCTACACACAGCCAGTTTTTCCTGGAAGGAAACCTGCCATGAGAGCTTTGGATTGGAAACCTGGCCGTGTGTATGCTCCACTGCAGTGTTTGACATAGGAAAACTGCTGGGAAAAAGACCGCCGGCAATCACGGCAGGAATTTTCTGTATGGAAAACTAGAGCATACACACATAGTTACATAGTCAGGTAGAAGAAAGACAAGTCCATCCAGTTCAACCACAAAAAAAAAAAACAAACAAAACACACGGCCAGTTTTCCCAGCCAAAAGCTGTCATGGCAGTTTTCCCAACGGTCGTTTGTACAAGGCATGAGGGGATCTCAGGGACTGCAAGAGGCTAAAGCCAACTCAAAGTTAGATACTAACACTGCTTACATATATAATAAAAAAAAAAAAATTGTATATCAATTTATAGAAAGCGGCAATGATAGTTTTTTTAAATGTATGTCTAGAGTTCAGCTGTAAAATTTATCTAAACCCAAGTTCTGCAAGTACAAAAAAATCTTATCCGGTTCTCTTCTGGTAATTATAGAGCACTGCCCTTTATGGTATGGAGAGAATAGGAGTATATGTTTGTAGTCCAAATCAGGAACAAAGCCTAGAGTGACGACACTGCTCTTCCTTAGATATAATACAGTGAGTGAGCATTGTCACCATGCAAAATCATATCCAATTACTGGTAAGCAGCATATTATTATTTTGTTATTTAACTCAAGAAATGTATTCACCCTACAGATCTAGAGTTTCTTGGAAATACACCTTATTTCTGTGAATCAGCTTGTCCGGGTTAAATCTTGGTCTGGGTGAACTGATCTAATACTCACTACAAGTGATTACTATGGGGCCCTTCCAGATTTAGGGTCCAGTTCCATTTGCTTTTCCTAAGCAACAGTAACATTAGTTTACAACAAACTGAACTAAACATATTTCAGACACCTCTTTTATGCATATGTCTCAGTACATTTTGTGGCTTGGTGCCCTTTAATGTTCTACTGTTGAGCCCCCAGAAGTACAGTTTTGACTCTGGTCAGTTTGGCTACTAAGTCAACTTGTTTGAGTCAAGCAAGATGTACTTTTACAGTAGATAAAGCATTTAGATGACAGCCATACACTCATTAACACATATATAAGCCTTGCACTTGTGTGAATACATCTAACAAGTGTTTAATAGTTTATTTTTTATCAAAAGCATATTCTTGAGTATTAAATAATTCCCTTTATTGTAATAATTTGAAATTGTTAATTTCACAAGACGTTGTCGAAGATACAAGGACAGCTAAATGTCAGAGGGTGATATGCATTCAAATATCCTGTGCCTCCTGTCTTTGCATATACATAGTCACTCTTTTGTGCAAGGAAGCCTATAATTTAATAATAAAAGTCCCTTTTCCTTGAATGTAAAACAGCCATGCATAACCTTTCTTTTTACAAGCTTATAAGTGAAATGATTAACACCAAGAAGAAGGTCCATAGGAGAGAATTTCTTTCACAAGAATCAAATGCTTTCAATTTAATTACTTTTGTAAATGAGTATAGTGAAAGTATTATGATCTTTTTTATAGATAGACTTTCTTCACAATTGTATTATGTAATTCATATACAAATATATCTATACACCATATAATAATACATACAGTATACTGTACCTGCTATCATTCCAAAGCAAGGATGAACACAGTGTCTATTCAGTCAAACTTTGAAGGACAAATTCTCTTCAAGGTCAGGCTGAAAGTAAGCCAACATGACAGAAGTATTAAAGTACAGTAGTCCTCCATAATTCTCCCACTCTGCTTATTTATTGGAAACCTTCTGTGACAGTACAACAATCATGCAAGTATTGAATTGTATTAGGCCTTTATCATCTAATATTGAGGCATTCAAGAGGAAGCCCCTATACAACTGTGCAGGCAAAGACAATGTTGCAGAGAAATTGAGCTGTGAACAAACAGCTTGGCTATATGCAGTAGTCTCCAAACTTGTGGCCCATGGGCTAGACAGTGACACTTTGTTGCCTTTATCGGCCCTTGAGGCAGTATTCTTTCATGATACAAGGTACTGCTCCTACCATTCCTTCCACTGATACCATTATTGGGCATCATTTCTCCACAGACACAGTTTGGGGAAAAAAAAAGGGGGGGGGGGGTAAAACTGGCACTAATGGTGTGTGAATGATATAAACATATATTGAGAAAAAGATAAGCTGCGAGACAAAAACATGTGTGATAATCATCTGACAAAATGTAGGAATAATATAGTCGCGCTACAAAATATATGTCTAATATATAAAACCAAATGATTGGGGTCCAAAAATTAATGCTAATAGTGAAAGAGTTCACCATTCAATGGTGTACAACACAACCAAAGACAGTGATGTATAATATATCAAAACATCTACTGACATAACAAATGTCCATGTGTTGATCAAACACCCATAATATGAATAAATGTGGAAAACCACAATTGAGAAAAACAAAACCCACAGTGTCCAAAGAAGAAGAATCCAGTCCCACAAGGAAAATAGGATAATGGTGAAGAATGCAGGGGATTGAGCAGCTGTCCACCACCACCACCACAATGGATTCTTCCTCGTGTGCCACATACTGCACAAGGTTACCAGAGACTGCGGACATACTGCACAAGATTACCAGAGACTGCGGACATACTGCACAAGATTACAGAGACTGCAGACATACTGCATTACTTGTCTGCGACTGGGATTTCAACGTTGCATAACAAGTCGTACCCCATGATTTCCAATGAGAACCATTCAAATATGTGCGACTTCAAGTCACAGCGACTTCAAAGTAGTCTGCATTACTTTGGTCCCACTTTGATGCATCTTGAGGTCCACAGACCTCCAGAATACACAGGCATTGCTTTAAGTCGATCAAAATTGCTGCAGGATTGTGCAACTTTTAGACTGCGTAAGCCTGAAAGTCGCAAGATTCTGCCACAATTTTCTGCTGTGATTTTGCAGCGACTTGAAGCAATGTGCCTATGTATTTTGGAGGTCTGTGGACCTCAAGTCACATCAAAGTGGGACAAAAGTAATGCAGTAATGCAGGGACTACTTTGAAGCTGCACAGATATGAACGGTTCTCATTGGAAATCATCAGGGTCCGACTTATCCTGCAACTTTCAGTCCCAAGTCGCAAATGAAGTATAATAAGCGGGGGGGGGGGGGGGGATTTGAGTGTGGGACACTATTTCTGCCGAATGTTTAATATAAAAAAAGAACATTGTATAAGCTGGGGGGGGGGGATGAAAAGCAGAGGGGAAGGCACCATGGCAGGCATAGCTCAGTCAGCTTACCTGTTCCACAGGCGCACTGAGCTCGAGAGTGCCGACGTCACTTCCTGTTCTTCCAGTGACGTTGGAACTAGCACAGAAAGTGTGTGCACCCGCCCGGCCATAACAATACAGTCCATCGCACCGGAAGCAGTGGGGACCGGGCACCCCTATGAATGGGCCGCCACGGCTGCAGTCTCTGATCATCTCCTGTATCATGTCTGCATTCTCTGAGGGAGTCTGGAGAGGAGTCAAGAGTGGGAGCACCGCCGGGATGGGGGTCATGGGAGAAGTCAGATGTTTGTGGACTGTGGAGAGGAGACTATATAGGATAAAACTAGAGCCACCAAGCTGGAAGCGACTGACTGAGCCCTGCATGGTGCACCTGAGAGGAGGTCGGTGATAGCACCGTTAGGGCAGTCTGAGGGGGGGTCACTTATGTGAGGGGGAAGTGAATACGATAATGTAAATGTTTCCCTTATATCAGTAACCCACCCCCCTTTACCGTATTCTTTCTGCGGAAGGTAGTCCCCCCCCCCACATTCTGAGTTCTGGGGGTCCCCCTTGATTATTGACCACTTTTACTGGAATTGCGTTTATTGATATAAAGCCCTATGTGCTTTCATATTTGTCTTATCTATATATAATACACTTTCAAATGTGCTTTAAAATGTATGGTTTTCCCTTTCATAAACAAGAAAAATAATGACGCTATGCTGTTACGCTAGTATAATAAAGCTGTGTGGCTGGTAGGATTTTTTTTCCAGGGCTGGTTTTTATTCACAGTCTGGCCCTGCTTGGATATTACTATTTTAATTGAAACAATAGTGTGTTGTTTCCCTTACAAGTTAGAAAAGCCTTGCAACTTGTAGGAAATTAAGAATTATATTTTAGTAAATAAGTCTAAAAAAAACTTTGCATGATGATTAGCATATTCTAATACAGCAGACCCAGAAAGAAGCAACAGATAAAACCAGGCTGAGGCAGATGTCAATTTATCCTCATAGTTGTAATAAAAAAAAGAAAGAAAAATACAGTATTCCCTTTTAATTATTCTATCGCACATCCACATTGCCATCCTGACACAGATTCTACAAATAGATGTTAATGCTTCCAATATACCCCATCACACTAGGGGCAGCTAATGGACAGCAGAAGACTTCACATGCAATAGGCATTATATGCATACATTACCAATGTGTACATATCATGATGTACCCAAGAGATTTGTTTAACTGTATAGTCTGTCAGAGACAGTGGAAAGTGCTCAGGTCCTTCTGTCAAGCTCTCTTGTCTCTTCTCCCATGCTCGTCTCTTGTCTCCTCCTCCCATGCTCGTCTCCAGGATTTCTCCAGAGCCTCCCATCCTCTGGGAACTCACTACCTCAACCTGTCCGGCTATCCCCTACTCTTGCTACTTCAGGCGAACCCTGAAAAACTCACCTCTTCAGGGAAGCCTATTCACGTCTCCAACTAATCTTTTGCCACTTCCATCAGCTCATTCCCCACAGTTACAACCTTTTGTACCACCTGCCCCACCCTATTAGATTGTAAGCTCTTCTGAGCAGGGCCCTCTTAATCCTCTTATATTTTATTGTATTGCAACTGTATAGTCTCCCTATTGTAAAGCGCCTGCGTAAACTGTTGGCATTATATAATCCTGTATAATAATAATAATAATAATAATATAATAATGGCTATCAATTTGTTTTTTCTTTTTTCCCTAGAACACAGACATACACACTTGCATTCCCCTCATCTCCCCCCCTGTTTCCTATCAGTCACTCTTGGAACCACAATTATCTCAGTGATAAAATACCTATCAGCTGAGAAGAACCAACCTAGCCATCCATCTTTCTTTCTTGGTACATATTGCTCTGGGATGTTTACTGATAACCCAATTACCTCTCATAGTTGCCATTACCTGCTAGAATTAACAGGACGCCATCATCTATTGCCTATAGAAGAACACCATTTATTCAAAAACGATTCTGCTAAGAGTGTAAGGAGTTAAGGGGTTGAATGAAAGACACACTCAGGGCCTCCTGTGTCGACTGACAATATCGTCCTGTGAATATATTTTGCCGGCGTGGCCCATTAGTTCATGGACGAATGACACACAGCTGTTAGTGAAGTGACATTATCTGGTGGCACAAGACAAAATTTCAGACAATATTTCACTGAGACTAGTAAAGTCACTTTCTCACAAGCTCCTTGCTTGCAGCTGAGTTACAGGTTTCAGATGCAAAGGGAAGGAATAATTGTCATTTTACACACATCACAAATGTAATAGCACCAGTTTCTCATTACTATGCTATGAAAATTGCCTTGAAGTGGATTTATAATCACAGAACAATGTCCATGCACAGTATCATTCTCTTATTTTCTTTCTTATTTATTACAACAAACCATTTAATTGTATTTTGTTTTGTCATTTTAGGTTATGTTGTAATGTATCTGTCATAATTACCGTAGCCTTAATTAAATAAAAGTACTAATTCAATTCAATACCCCATGGTTAACCAATAAGAAATCATCTTGTCCTGGTCTGTAGAGTGGAGTGAATGCTGACTGGTGGTTGCTATAGGATATTTTTTTCTTAAGAACGGATCTTTAAAATACAGTAGATGTAAATCATTAACGGAAGACATTTCGTTTACACTGCAGAATATGTAGCATCAATTTATATGATTTATTTCCACAGAATACTTTTACCTTTATTTACTTTTTGTCGTGTTTTTTTTTTCAATCTCAGGGCTGCTGATCTCCTCCAGCATCTTTAAAACACTTCCTGTCTAAATGTACTTTCTATAACATCAGCTGCACATCATTACTCTGGACCAGCTTCATAATATTCACAATGGTGGACCATGCATGCTTAAAGTGGTTGTAAACCTCTGATATATTGCTCTAAATGTGTGTACTTGTTTCAATCCAGAGCATTAATACCCCTTTCACACTGGGGTGCTTTGCAGGCGATATAACGCTAAAAATAGCACTTGCAAAGCGACTGAAACAGCCGTGCTGTCTCTCCAATGTGAAAGCCTCGGGGGCTTTCACACTGGAGAAGTGCGCTAGGATGGACAGTAAAAAAGTCCTGCCAGCAGCATCTTTGGAGCGGTGTGTGTTTATTGCTCCTCCACCGCTCCTGCCCATTGAAATGAATGGGCACCGTGGCTATACCGCCAGCACAAAGCGCCTTTGCAGGGGCACTTTGTGGGTGGTTTTAACCCTTTTTCGGCGGTAGCAAGGGTTAAAAACGGCCCGCTAGCGGCTAAAACACCTCCAAAAACAGCAGGGAAGCGTCGCTAAAAATAGTGCTGCTTTACCGCCAACGCACACACCGCCCCAATGTGAAAGGTGCCTAAGTGTAATTTATGTTTGCTGCCTTGTTCCTCTGCTAGCTATATGAGTCACTTCTGACAAGTTTTCCTGACATCAAGACAGGGGAGGTAGCTGAAGCACACAGCCTGCAATTGACAGTCAGGGGCGGACTGACAACTCATGGGGCCCCGGGCAATAGAAGACCATGGGGCCCCCAGGGAATAGAAGACCACTTTAACTTGCTGTCACCTGTTAGTCAGTGTCCACTTGGGAGGGGAGAGGGGCTTGGTGAGGGAAGAGAACGAGAGAGAGAGAATGAGAGAGAGAGAGGAATGAGAGAGAGAGAGAGAATGAGAGAGAGAGAGAGGAGAGAGAGGAGAGAGAGAGAGGGGATGGATGAGAGAGAGAATGAGAGAGAGGAGAGAGAGAGGGGGGGATGATGAGAGAGAGAGCAGAGAGGAGAGAGCGGTGGAAGAGAGAGAGGGGGGATGGAAGAGAGAGAGAGATGGAAGAGAGAGAGAGAGATGGAAGAGAGAGAGAGAGATGGAAGAGAGAGAGATAGATGAGAGAGAGAGAGAGAGAGATGGAAGAGAGAGAGAAGAGAGAGAGAGAGATGGAGAGAGAGGGAGAGATGGAAGAGAGAGAGAGATGGAAGAGAGAGAGAGGGAGAGAGAGATGGAAGAGAGAGAGAGCGAGAGAGCGAGATGGAAGAGAGAGAGCGAGATGGAAGAGAGAGAGAGCGAGATGGAAGAGAGAGAGAGATGGAAGAGAGAGAGAGAGAGAGAGAGAGAGATGGAAGAGAGAGAGAGAGAAGAGAGAGAGAGAGATGGAAGAGAGAGAGAGAGAGAGAGAGATGGAAGAGAGAGAGAGAGAGATGGAAGAGAGAGAGAGAGAGAGATGGAAGAGAGAGAGAGAGAGAGAGAGATGGAAGAGAGAGAGAGATGGAAGAGAGATAGAGAGAGAGATGGAAGAGAGAGAGATGGAAGAGAGAGAGAGAGAGAGATGGAAGATGAGAGAGGAGAGAGAGATGGAAGAGAGAGAGAGAGAGATGGAAAGAGAGAGAGAGGAGAGATGAGATGTAAGAGAGAGAGAGAGATGGAAGAGAGAGAGAGAGAGATGGAAGAGAGAGAAAGAGAGAGAGAGAGAGATGGAAGAGAGAGAGAGAGATGGAAGAGAGAGAGAGAGAGATGGAAGAGAGAGAGATGGAAGAGAGAGAGATGGAAGAGAGAGAGAGAGAGAGAGAGAGAGAGAGAGAGAGAGAGATGGAAGAGAGAGAGAGAGATGGAAGAGAGAGAGAGAGATGGAAGAGAGAGAGAGAGATGGAAGAGAGAGAGAGAGAGAGATGGAAGAGAGAGAGAGATGGAAGAGAGAGAGAGAGATGGAAGAGAGAGAGAGAGAGAGAGAGAGAGAGATGGAAGAGAGAGAGAGACAGAGAGATGGAAGAGAGAGAGAGATGGAAGAGAGAGAGAGATGGAAGAGAGAGAGAGAGGAGAGAGAGAGATGGAAGAGAGAGAGAGAGATGGAAGAGAGAGAGAGATGGGAAGAGAGAGAGAGAGAGAGAGATGGAAGAGAGAGAGAGAGATGGAAGAGAGAGAGAGAGATGGAAGAGGAGAGAGGAGAGATGGAAGAGAGAGAGAGAGAGATGGAAGAGAGAGAGAGATGGAAGAGAGAGAGAGAGAGATATGGAAGAGAGAGAGAGATGGAAGAGAGAGAGATGGAAGAGAGAGAGAGAGAGAGAGGGGGGGATGTGAAGAGAGGGGGGATGTAAAGAGAGAGTGAGGATGGATGAGAGAGAAGGGGTGTGGGTGAGAGAGGAGAGAGATGGAAGAGAGAGAGAGAGATGGTAGAGAAAGACGGGGTGGATGAGAGAGAGAGTGGAAGGAGAGAGAGAGAGAGATATGGCGGGGTGGATGAGAGAGAGAGAGAGGGAGAGGAGACGGGGATGAGGGATGAGAGAGAGAGAGGGAGACGGGGGTGGATGAGAGAGACGGGGTGGATGAGAGAGAGACGGGGGTGAATGAGAGAGAGAGAGAGACAGGGTGGATAAGAGAGAGAGAGAGAGACGGGGTGGATGAGAGAGAGACGGGGTGGATGAGAGAGAGAGAGACGGGGTGGATGAGAGAGAGAGAGACGGGTTGGATGAGAGAGAGACGGGGTGGATGAGAGAGAGAGAGAGAGACGGGGTGGATGAGAGAGAGAGAGAGTGAGAGAGAGGGGGGATGGATGAGAGAGGGAGAGGAGGGGGGATGGGAGAGAGGGGGATGGATGGGAGAGAGGGGGATGGATGGGGAGAGAGAGGGGTGTGGATGGGAGAGAGGGAGATGGATGAGAGAGAGGGAGATGGATGAGAGAGAGGGAGAGAGGGAGATGGATGAGAGAGAGGGGAGAGGAGGCATGGGTGGGAGAGAGGGGCATGGATGGGAGAGAGGGAGAGAGGGGCATGGATGGGAGAGAGGGAGGGATGGATGGGAGAGAGGGAGAGAGGGGCATGGATGGGAGAGAGGGGCATGGATGAGAGAGAGGAGAGAGGGAAAGAGGGGCATGGATGGGAGAGAGGCATGGATGGAGAGAGAGGGGCATGGATGGGGAGAGGGAGAGGAGGGCATGGATGGGAGAGAGGCATGGATGGGAGAGAGGGAGAGAGTGCATGGATGGGAGAGAGGGAGAGAGGGGCATGGATGGGAGAGAGGCATTGATGGGAGAGAGGGGCATGGGAGAGAGGAGGGATGGATGGGAGAGAGGGAGAGAGGGGCATGGATGGGAGAGAGGCATGGATGGGAGGAGAGGGAGAGAGGGGCATGGATGGGAGAGAGGCATGGATGGGAGAGAGGGGCATGGATGGGAGCGAGGGGGATGTACAAGAGGTGGATGTAAACAAGAGAGAGGAGAGGAGAGGGGGATGGATAAGAGAGAGAGAGAGGGTGGTGAGTGAAATTGACCCCTAGCCTGGCCTGCGGTCCTTCCTGTCCCAGCCCCTGTCTGTGGTGGGTAGGTGTGTGTGATGCACCTACCTCCCGCCCATCCTCATCCCCTGGGCACTCGGCCAGACCATCTTCCTTCTTGCTGACAGCCTGTCACAGCTGGGACTGGGAGCCGACGTTGGAGATGGTGTACATGCTCTGGGAGGTGCGGGAATACAGCCGCACTTACTGCTGCTTAGCCTCAGGTCAATCAGGGTGGCGATTCTCCCACTCCCTCTCGCGCTGTACCTTCAAGCCAGCCTCATACTTGACTCGGCTCCAGGAGCAGTAGCGCGGAGGAGGAAGTGAAAGCCTCGCTTTCAACGCTGACCATGTATTGTAGTGGGTTGCAGCCGTGACGTCACTGGTTGCTACACGCCAAGCGGCACAGGCGTTAGCAACCAGGGCAGGCGAAGACTAGCCAGCAGCGCAGCTCCACCCACCTCCTCCCTCCAGCGCGGCGTAATGACCAGAGTTGGTCGGGACTCGGGAGTCGGACTGCAGTCAGATTTTCGGGGGGGAACCTCCAGGGGCAGACTGAGCCGACCCGGGCCCCCCTCCCACCACGGGCCCTCGGGCAGTGCCCGAGATGACCGAATGGTCAGTCCGCCCCTGTTGACAGTCTCAGCTTTGTTCTTGTGTGTTGTGAGAAGGGTGTCCGTTCCCTCCCACCAATCAGCTTTCAGCTCTCCTCACTAAATGTAACTTCAGTTCCCTGTCTACTGCTTTCTGGAAACTCAGACAAGCTTTATAAATTCTGGACTGCAAAGAATCCTGCAGATAAACAGGTACAATATATGCAGGAGGATTTGTGTATCACCTGAGGCTAGTCAATTCACTGGGTATCCTATTAGGCTTTTTTTATGGGGGGATAAAATGTTTACATGTGTGTAAGCTGACTGGAAGCCTGCTGGCAGAGAAGAGCAGAAACTGATGACGGGCACAGCTACAGATTAATCAGGTGCAGGAAGGTCAGCAGCTAGCAGACAGATCAGACTGCGTTTCACTTCCGAGAAACGCACAGTATCGTGCGGAGTCCCCAAGGATCGCCTCTGTCGCCGGTGTTATTCAACATCTATCTTCGTCCCCTTTTTGAAATAATTAGCAGCCAAAAAACTGCTTTATCACTCATATGCAGACGATACGCAACTGTATTTCCGCATATGCAATAAAAAGGATCATCACCTCAATCTAGAGACATGCCTCTCTTTGATAGAGAACTGGATGACAAAGAGTTACCTAAAACTCAACGGAGCAAAAACAGAAATTCTACTGTTTCACGCCAAGCGCACGAATCACCCGGGGACAACTTGGATACCCCCGCCCATTTTGGGCAAAATCATCACCCCTAGCACCAAAGTCAAAAGTCTTGGGGTCATCTTTGACTCTACATGACAATGGATGCACAAATAGGGTCTGTAGTCAGCGGATCTCACCATCTGCTACGCCTACTACGCAGACTTACTCCTTTCATCCCCAAAGAAGACGTACCAGTCGTGGTGGGAGCAATTGTGAATTCAAGATTAGACTATGCAAATGCTCTTTACCTCGGACCCCAAGTACCAAATCGCTCGTCTTCAAGTCGTGCAAAATATGGCCGCTAGACTTGTGACTGGAAAAAAAACCATGGGAATCAATCTCACCTTCTCTGAGATCCCTTCACTGGTTGCCAGTAAAAGACAGAATTGTTTTTAAAACTCTCTGCCTAACGCATAGATGTATTCATGGGAATGCCCCCCATTATCTATGTGAAAAAATAAAAGCTCACAATCCCAATCGCGTTCTGCGATCCACCAATCAAAATCTGCTCCAGATTCCGAAAGCCAACTTTAAGTCAAAGGAGAAAGAAGATTCGCGCTCCAAGGTCCAGACTATGGAACGCTTTACCGACCAGTATTCGGTTGGAGGAGAACCACCTAGCATTCAGGAGAAAGATCAAGACTCATCTCTTTTGATTTCAAAAGAGAAAGGAACAACAGCGCCCAGAGGCGATTAAATTCGCATGTGTTGCGCTATACAAGTTTTTCATTCATTCAGACACAGGTGGCAAGCAAAAAGAGTAGTCAGAAGTTGGGCCGGGTTTGGTAACAACAAGGCAGATGAGTAGAAGGATAAGGCAAAGAGGTAGTCAGGGGCAAGCCAGGGGTCAGTGCAGGCAGAGTACAGATACACACAACACTGACGCAATGCACTAGTGTGCATTTTAAATAGTCTGCCTGGCACAAATGCACATGTGAAGGCGTACATGCACCCGCTAAACAGCCAAGAACAGGGCTTACAGAAACCATGTGCGCATTCGTCTTCCCTGACACCACTGCTCACCTCTTACAAATTACAGTCCAGTACCAGACACCTCCAGGGCTCCTCTGCTCAAAAAAGAGAGGCTTTGATAGTATAATACCATAAAAAGCACTATGAACTTTATTGAAAGCATAAAACAAATCACATTCACAAGAAAATTGCGGTAAATGTCTAGAACAACACCTTATTAGCACTTTTGCAAATAGAGGTACAGAATCCTCTTAAGGCTCAGACTCCCACATCACCTATTCCAGCATTTTCAGCCACACTTCCTGGTAGACATGATAACGTTACTGGTCCCTGCACTGATGCGTTTTGTCATGGTCATGTGACTTTTCAAAGGTTATTATATTGGATTGTCAAATATAACTATTGTTTGTATTGTTATTACGATGCTGATATTAGCAAAAAAAAGTGTATGTTTTGACCATAGTTTTTATTGAATGATATTGTTTACATATACTTTTAGAATTAGAAGTCTTTATTGATTAAAACTTTATCAATTAAAGTTTCCAATATGTCTCTACACGTAACGGTAAAGACCATTGAGTGCTGGTTCACATTACAGCGACATGAAAAATCAGCACGACTTTGCGAGGCAATCTTCGAGACAACTTCAAGGCGCCTCAGGACAGGCAACTTTGCCAGTGGCCAATCAAACAATAATCAGCTCTGTGGGAGGGAGGGGTTTGCCTGAGAAAACAAATTTCTCTTCCTGTAAAGTTGCTTTAGTTAAGACAGTGATCCGACTTTCATTGAAATCAATGGGTACAAGTCGCCTAGAAGTCACCTTAAAATAGTACAGGAACCTTTTCTGAAGTCGGAGCGACTTCAGTAGTGTGCATTAAGACGACTCTCATTCACTTTAATGTAATTTCTCATGTCGCGCGACTTGGGGTGACACAAGTATGATCCAAATTCGCCGTAGTGTGAACCGGCACTAATATTTTGTGATGTTCATTGTATCTAAAGTTAAACCATGTCTATAGTTTTGGACCTGATGATGAAGAGTAAGAATCCCTAATAAATTGGTAATGTTGCCTGTGTCCTACTGGGATTATTCATTCCCTTTATTTGTCCTGGTCACCACTGTCACTTGGACAGAAAGTGAAAGACATTTAGAACTTAGAATTGTCATTAGAACAGGAAGAGATGGGAAATGTTCCAGCTGGGGACACTTCTTGGTATCAACTGTCTAGGAGGGGATTTTCCTGGTGAGATTTCCCTCTCACTTCCTGTTGTGTCTAGGACAGGAAAATCATGGAACTTCTCAGTGGGGACATAGATGACGAATAAGAAGTCTTGGCTTTAGATACACTTAACAAATAATACCAAAATTGTCTGGTAAAGTGTAACTATATTTATATATCCACAATCAAAAGATAACAGAGTTGGTTGCTGCATCCCCCTTTTTTTTTTTTTTTTTTGGGTTGAGGGTCACATTGTTACATAGTTAATCTGGTCCATACAGTTCCTCCAACATAAAAAAAATCAAGAAACAAAAAAATAAAATAATTAATTGTTAATTTAATATGTCTTATCTGAGTATTTATTTGTTTTGTTTTTATTTTGTTAGGTCTTGGCCACTAGAAGCAGTTTGTTAATGCAGGAGGTTGAAGACGTAGTCAACTTAGATCAGTAGACAAGGAGATGTGAGTGCAAAGAAATACTTTTATTTGCTATGTGTGGAAAGTTAAATTGATGACCTTTTACACCTTTTACTCCTATTCAAAAAATCCCTTTTAGGCCAGATTTCTCTCCTGATGGTTATCCACGGGGTGCAGTTCCATGCAGAGATCTAATATGACAAGTGACTCAAATAAGGATGAGCGAATTGCTGCTGGTGGGTGAAATTAGGTTGTTGTTTTTTGCAGTGGTTTTTAATCTCCTGAGAGTTACATGAGCCAGATGTCAATTAACCTGGACCTGTTTGATTAAAGCAGTTGTAAACTCTACCAATTTTCTTTTTTTAAATAGACCCCTACAGGTTTCTGGCATAATGTACTATGGTCCCTGTATGCACTGCAAACTAGTGCAAACTAGTGCTTTATGACAGACTTGCTTTTTAAATGGAGCCCTCCAGCGATGAGCTGTCACCGCTTCTTGCGCTTCTAACTTTGCCTGGTCTTACTTCCGGGTTGCCCCCTTTTGCAGTTTAAATTGCCAGCCTGGGATGATGTCTCTTCCGCACACAGGAGTCACAACCTTGGCACAGTGCTCTCTGCATTGAATGCAAAGCTACTCTGCATGCATTGATGATGTAATCGGCTGCTAAACTGCACAAGTTTGGAAGATATTCATAGTACCTACAGGTAAAGACATATTATAAACTTACCTGTATGTACAAGTTCCCGGTATGTAACTAAAAGTACTGAAGTCAGAGCTGTCTTGATCCAGTGAGGAGTAAGTAGGTCCAGATCTTGCTTTTATAAATTTTTATGAACATTTTGAAAATCCGAGTACAATGATTTTAACAATATAGTGCACAATTTAAAGTTATTTTGAAATATGTATAGCATTCTAATTATACAGGTGTCTTTTTATGAAGCAGTGAAATATATTCACTGCTTCATTCTCCGGCATTCACGGAGAAGATTTTTCTCCTCTGTGTGCCTGTTTATGAAGCGGAGTAGATCGCTTCACCCTTGGAGGAGCGAAGTGATCTACCAACTCGTCAAACAGTGGAGAACAGCCCCTGATACTGGAATCTGGTGAGACTTTACAAGATTACAGTACCAGAAATTCACAGAAACACAGAGATGTCAGTTTATTGAGCAGTGATAAATTATCACCACTCAGTACACAGACAGACCGCGTGGTTAATGTAATTAAAATAAAGAGTTCCCTACATAATATATATATATATTATTATATATATATATATATATATGTATACACACACATTATATATACATGTATATACATACACATATATATATATTATATATTTTCATGTACACATTATATCTATATGTATGTATACAGTACAGACCAAAAGTTTGGACACACCTTCTCATTCAAAGAGTTTTCTTTATTTTCATGACTATGAAAATTGTAGAGTCACACTGAAGGCATCAAAAATATGATTGTGGAATGTGGAATTATATACATAACAAAAAAGTGTGAAACAACTGAAAATATTGTCATATTCTAGGTTCTTCAAAGTAGCCACCTTTTGCAGCAGATACATTTCTAAGAACAACTGTTAAGAGGAGACTGTGTGAATAAGGCCTTCATGGTAGAATATCTGCTAGGAAACCACTGCTAAAGAAAGGCATCAAGCAGAAGAGACTTGTTTGGGCTAAAGAACACAAGGAATGGACATTAGACCAGTGGAAATCTGTGCTTTGGTCTGATGAGTCTAAACTTGAGATCTTTGGTTCCAACCACTATGTCCTTGTGCGACGCAGAAAAAGGTGAAGGAATGGACTCTACATGCCTGGTTCCCACCGTGAAGCATTGGAGGAGGCAGGCTGTGATGGTGTGGGGGGTGCTTTGCTGGTGACATGTTGGGGATTTATTCAAAATTGAAGGCATACTGAACCAGCATGGCTACCACAGCATCTTTCAGCGGCATGCAATTCCATCCGGTTTGCGTTTAGTTGGACCATCATTTATTTTTCAACAGGACAATGACCCCAAACACACCTCCAGGCTGTGTAAGGGCTATTTGACAAGAAGGAGAGTAATGGGGTGCTGCGCCAGATGACCTGGCCTTCACAGTCACCGAACCTGAACCCAAAGAGATGGTTTGGGGTGAGCTGGGACCGAGAGTGAAGGCAAAAGGGCCAACAAGTGCTAAGCATCTCTGGGAACTCCTTCAACACTTTGGAAGAAGACCATTTCAGGTGACTACCTCTTGAAGCTCATCAAGAGAATGCCAAGAGTGTGAAAAGCAGTAATCAAAGCAAAAGTTGGCTACTTTGAAGAACCTAGAATATGACATATTTTCAGTTGTTTCACACGTTATTGTTATGTATATAATTCAGCATGTGTTAATTCATAGTTTTGATGCCTTCAGTGTGAATTACAATTTTCATAGTCAAGAAAATAAAAGAAAACTCTTGGAATGAGAAGGTGTGTCCAAACTTTTGGTCTGTACTGTATTTATATGTATACACATAAATATTACAGGGGGACATAGTTAGAGTGTTGGGGGGTCTGAACAGGGTAGAAGGAACTTAAAAATCTTCCTCCACAGATCCCCCGGGATTCCCTCTTCACTCCCCGCTTTACCACCTCTGAGATGGTGAATCGGGAGTGTGAATTATGACACAGATCACCAGTGAAGTGCTCAGATCGCAGCTTCATAAACTCGCCGTTCCTGTGTCAGGCTGAGACTTCTCTGTGTGTGGAAATAATCAGCGGGTAATAGAACAAGTTAAAACACTTCCCCCCCCCCCCCCCCCCAATTATCTCTGTTCCATAAACTGTTTATGGGCTGTGATCAGTGGTGATCCTTTGGGATCACCGCTGTTCACTGCTTCATAAACAGAACCACAGTGTTGAGGAGAGGCCATATGCCTAATTTGTGTGCCTATACAGCAAGGATTCTTCAGATCCTGCCTTTTTCTTACTGGACACCAAACAATGTGCCTGCATGCTCGAGGTAAACTTTCTCACCTCACCTCACCTAGTTTCTGAGACAAATGTGTGTAGTCCAATTCTCAAAATTCTGAAAAAAATGTATATTAACTCCTAATTCCCATCCCTTGCAGTGATAACACCTTCTGCAAAAGCCTGGGCTGCAGAGTGGACCTGGACAGAGCATGCTCTGCTCTATGGGCGGCTAAGAGTAAATGGACTCTGCAGTCTGTTTATACACCTGATTACCCTTTGTTTCTGATCCACCTAAATGAAAGAGGATGGATCCCTTTTTAACTGACCAGATCGGACTTGGAGGTAGGCAGGTGTAAATAGACACAAGTCCACTTACACGCGTCTGTCCATAGGAATGCATAGACTTTCTGATCAGATACGCATTTAAACACCGACAGGTGGACCTGATCAGATAACTCATGTGAAAGAGGCTAAGGGGACAGCTAAACCAAGACTGAAAACCATAGGGAGGACCCTGCTGCAGGAAGGAGCCAAAAAAGAGTCGTGCATATCACATGGACCTGGTGACTCTTTTAGGAGAAAGCACAGAGGCATGTGGAGAATACACAGAGAAGTCAGCTAGCCGAATAGATGTGCTATTTACAATAATGCTGGTCTTGTTTTGACTGTTAGCGTTACTATACAGGCTGGATGCAGATCTGGCGTCTGTAAGGGTTCCCATTTGAAGTCCTAAGCCATCTCTCTTCATGTGTTTGGAGCAATTAAACATAAAAGACACTAACGTGACTAACCCAGTGGTTTTCAATTCCCTAATTGTAGATGTGGACTTTGGGGTAATGTCAGCCCACTTTGTCTCTGGGGGTCAGGGATGTGCTACAGATTATAAAAGTAAAATAATAATATGGAAATCTTCAAACTTGGCTATATGCTGTGGGATCCTATCTGCCTGGGTAATATGGTCATTACATTTTATCCAACCCGGGGAATAGAAGAAACTATTTTTTTTCTGTCAATTTTATCCTTTTTCAATCTCAATACTGCATGCATAGCCAGAGGGTTGTCTGTTCCTATTTACCCTCGCCACACTGGGTTGTGCTAAATTAGCCCAGCAGAAGCTATATATAGCCTCTTTTCGTCCTCAAGATGTCTGCAGAAAGCCAATTGTGAGGACAAATAAGTACCCTAGTACCAGAGTGGTAACTGCGCGATCATGTTAGCCTTTCTTTTCCCTTTACTCCCAGAACCCCCATCTGTCACAAGAGAATCCCAAAGGATTCAGTACTGACAGCCAGCATACAGTATTTCTCAAAAAAGACACATTTACAATAAGAATCCCTGTAACAAATTTTAAAAAATGTAGTGGCTGTTTGTGTGCTGGAGGGAGAGACACAGACAGTGTACATCATTCTATAATTGTCCCCCACCACATTGCACCAATCCCTATCCATGTGCTATCTACATCTGATTCCCGTTCGTACGAATGTTATTTTCGTACGAAAATGTTCATTTTCGTACCCGCGGGATAATGTGTACATACGAAAATATTTAAAGCACCAAAATACGAAAACGACGGGATAACGGATGAGCCGCATAACGAACGACCGCAATTTACGAACGATCCGACGGGAAAAAACGACAAAACGAAATGGCAAAATAACGAAAATTAAATCTGTATCAAGAGGTTTGCATTGTGTATTTTGTTTGAATCCGTTTTGTGTTCGTTTTCAGTTGTATGGTCTTTGTTCAATGAATCTATAACAAAAGAATTTCATTATGTATATTGAATGAATTCTTTTTCTTTTTTCTGTGTATTCAAAATACTGAAGGCAATTTTTTTGTTATAGGTGTCATATCAATAACAAAAGAAACGTGTTCAAATGCAAATCTTTTTTTTTTTTTTTTTTTTGAATGGCCAGAGAGTTATGCCGCGTACACACGATCACTTTTGCGATGAAAAAAAACGACGTTTTCTCTCATGAAAAAAAAACGACGTTTTTCAAACTTCATTTTCCAAAACGACGTTGCGTACACACCATCGTTTTTCACAAAAGCTCGAGCAGTGCGCGGTGACGTCCATCACGTACGACGGGACTATAAAGGGTCATTTCCATGCGGAAGACGGCCTCTTTTGCTGATATCGTGTTGCTGCGTGTTAGTAAAGTTTGGTGAGAGACGATTCGCGCTTTTCAGTCTTCGTGCTTTAAAAAACGTTTTCTGTCTTACAGTTTGTGCTTTTGGGTTCGTATCTGTGTTACAGTGCTTGTTTTCAGATCGTATCTGTTTTGGCAGTGCGTTCTTGTTTGCACGTTACTGTTTTGCAGGTCGTTCTTCAGAGGCCTTTCTGTTCTTCAGCGCGTTTTTTTTTTAGTGTGATCTGATTTGAC
Organism: Rana kukunoris; assembly: GCA_029574335.1. Classification (NCBI taxonomy): domain Eukaryota; kingdom Metazoa; phylum Chordata; class Amphibia; order Anura; family Ranidae; genus Rana; species Rana kukunoris. The sequence continues at coordinate 115,089,365 of CM056052.1, forward strand.
GACCGTTTTTCTAACCATGTTGCGGGTACGTTCTCGTCGCCGAGAGCGTGCTTTGCATCTTGTTAGGATGTGTGCTGCATCCCGGCTCCGGTCCTTGAGGAGGCGAGAAGGACTTTGTGGGCCAAGGACTGGTTTCTTCGCAGGGACCAGTTCTCTCATATGCCTCTTTGCTGCGGGAGATCCAAGAAAATAACCCTGATGATTTCAGGAATTTTCTTTGGATGTCTGACCCGTATTCCAGCAGCTTTTGGCTTCGGTGTCGCCTTATATCACAGGCAGGACACCGTTATGCGGGAAGCCATCACTGCTGAGCAGCGGCTAGTTGCCACCTTGCGGTACCTGGCAACAGGGAGAAGTCTGCAGGACTTGAAGTTCTCGACGGGCATCTCCCCCCAGGCTCTGGGCCTCATAATCCCGGACACCTGTTGTGCCATAATCCAGGTTTTGCAGGAGGAGTATATTAAGGTAAGTGGTGTCCTTTAAATGCACAAACTGTTCTTATTTTTCATATTTTTGAGTAATGTACAAGCCCACCTAGCCTAGTCCCTATATCCCCCTTGATTTTTGTTCCCTATTGTTGTTCAGTATTTTGAAGTCCCTATATCCCTTGATTTTTGTTCCCTATTGTAGTTCCCCCTCCCCCCCAATCTTTTTTACAATTTCCCTTTTTTTTTTTTAAATAAATGTTTCAAGGTCTCAACTCATCTTGGGGCCCCCCTCACCCTATTTTTGTTTGTGTTTTGTGACCATCAGAGGGTGTGATTAATATGCTTAGTAATTATTTTTAATTTATGATTGGGTCAATAATTAATACTTGAACTTAACGCTCTTCTTTTTTTAGGATCCAAGAATGTTTTGGATATTCTATTAGGAATGTTTTGTTTGAATAATTTTTTTTTTTCGGTTTCTCTACAGTTCCCCACCACGCCACAGGAATGGCAGACTGTGGCAGCGGGAATTCTCCAGCGCTGGAATTTTCCGAATTGTGGAGGAGCTATTGACGGCAAGCACGTCCGCATCGTGCCACCCCCATTCGGATCCCATTTTTTAACTACAAGGGGTTCCACAGTGTCGTGCTGATGGCGGTGGTTTCAGCAAATTATGAATTTCTATATCTAGACGTTGGGAAGAATGGGCGGATGTCGGACGGCGGGGTCTTTGCCGAGACCGAGTTTGCCCAACGGCTTCAGTCGGAGGAGCTGGGATTGCCACCTGCGGAGGAGAACGAAGAGGGGCTTCCTTTTGTGTTCATTGCAGACGAGGCATTTGGCTTGGGTCCCCCTCCTCTGAGGCCATTTCCCCAACGTGCCCTCACCCATGAGAGGAGGGTCTTTATTATCGGCTGGCCAGAGCCAGAAGAGTGGTTGAGAATGCGTTTGGCATCATGGCCAGCGGGTTCCGCTTGTTTTTAACGGCCATAAACATGGCTGAATACAAATGGGATACCATCATTTTATGTTGCTGTATCCTCCATAATTATCTCAGAAGACATTCTGTCAATTATATTGCTTTATTGCCTGACGAGGCAGTTCATGTACCTGATGTGGCCCGTGAGGCAGGCCATCCAGGCTTGGCCCCCCAAAATGCACGTGCTGTGCGCCAGGCCTACGTGGACTACTTTATGGGTAGGGGGGCCATACCAATGCCAGATCTTGGCTGATTTGCATAATAAAAATCTTTAATGAAAGAAACAGTCTACTTATTTTTTTTACAATATTGTGAATGTTTGTGTATTTTCATTGCCTCCTAGGTTATCATAGTGTTTTATGTGTTTTGAATGGTCTAAATATCCATCATTGTTTGATGTTACCAGCAGTAACATATTTTGAAGGTCAGCATTCATATAAAATAACAAGCCACACAATTGTGAAAGTGACAATTTTTTTTAATTTTTAACATTATTTGAACAAGAAAACAGGTACAATCCTTTGGTTTTTTTCTAGTGATTCAAACAAAAACCCTTTTTTTTTTTTCTGGTGATTAAAATAACTATACAATCATATGTTTTTTTTTTTTTTTTTCGGTGATTAAAATAACTATACAATCATATTTTTTTTTTTTTCTGGTGATTAAAATAACTATACAATCATGTTTTTTTTTTTTTTCTGGTGATTAAAATAACTATACAATCATATTTTTTTTTATTTTTTATTTTCTGGTGATTAAAATAACTATACAATCATATTATTTTTTTTTTATTTTTTTATGGTGGATTAAAATAACTATACAATCATATTTTTTTTTTTCTGGTGATTTAAAATAACTATACAATCATATTTTTTTTTTTCTGGTGATTAAAATAACTATACAATCATATGTTTTTTTTTTTTTTTTCTGGTGATTAAAATAACTATACAATCATATTTTTTTATTTTTTTTTTCTGGTGATTAAAATAACTATACAATCATATTATTTATTTTTTTTTTTTTTTTCTGGTGATTAAAATAACTATACAATATATTTATTTTTTCTGGTGATTAAAATAACTATACAATCATATTTTTTTTTTTTTTTTTTTCTGGTGATTAAAATAACTATAAAATAGTGTTTGTTCTCTCATTAACAAAACGTACATAAAAAATAAAAAAAAAAATACTTTAAACCCTCCCCAAAAAATCCAGGACATTTTTGAGCTGGAGTCCCACCCCTTTTTGTATTTTCCAGGACTTGTCTGGATGCTTGCTGGATGTCCTCAATTTGTTCGGCGCAGGACCATATTTCTCGAATGAGGTAAGGTGCAGTGTCCTTATCAAGTGCTGACCAGCACGACTTGCTCCTGAAATGTGCGAGCAAACCATGTATTAATAAAAATTAATCCTAGTACCTACATAACCTGTGTATCTGTGTTATCAGACACATTACCGGATGTGGTGGCAGCTTCCCTTCATCCAGATCCCTCGGGGGTGTTTACTTGATCAGTACTTGCGTCCTGCCTTGATGCTTCCTTACGCCCTACGAAATAGAAGAAAGGGAAACCAGAAGGTAAAAGATTAGAGGGATGAAAGATAATTAAAAATACAACTACAGAGTCCACATGTGTAGAATCCACTGCTGAGCACACTCTCCTTTTTCTGCGTATTGTTATTACTATTAATTTTTCACATCTACTAGGTACACATCTACATTAAAAAAAAAACAATTGATGTCACATTAAAAAAACATAATAAAGATGTCACAACTTTAATGTTTGTGAGAACAATAACTGGTCGTAGGAGTCGTCGTATGTTCAAACTGCAATCATACAAATACGCCTTTTTAGAGGATACAGTGGTTGCACTCCGATTTGTCCACGGGAACTAGTCATGAAGATCGTCGTTTATTAGTACAAAAAGCGACGAAATGATCGATACTCCTACGACAATTTTAGTGTGAGCACAAACAGATACAGTACAACCTGAAAGAAGAAGCACATGGCACAAAGAACAAACACCAAAATGAGGCCACATCAAAATTACTTACTTTTGTTTCGAATCATTCTTTTTATTCGCTGCAGCTGCTCTGGCTCTCTATTCTTTAGGTCAGACCACCTCTTTCTGATTGTTCTTTGCTCCTGCTTTGTCCAAATTTCCGCCTGAGGCTCCTAATGACTTTCTCCATTATGTCCGCCTTCACCTTATTGGGGTGAAGGTAAGGGCCGTGCTTGCCATCATAGTCCTCTTGCTGAAAGATGGTCACCATCTCCACCATCTCCTTGAAAGCCATGTTTGAGGCCTTGTACCTCCGCCTGGAGCTTCTTCTGGTCTGGCTCTGGCCTGCCTCCTGGCTTGAGCTTGCCATATTTTTGCCCGGGCTTGTTCCTCCAGAAATGACACCCACCAAAAAAAGTTAGAGAAAGGGGCGTGTAAAAGGACGAGACCGAACGTCAGGGGCGGGGTATGCCTCGCATCACACGTGTGCGTCGCGTCACACGTGCGCAGTGTTTAAAGGGATCCGACGTCATTGAAAGCGACGTTCACAGTCTGCGGAAGAAGGCGCAAGTCACGATCGAATCATACGACGGTATTGTAACTGAATTTTTGACGTTAATATTATTGAACAGTGGATGATGTTGTGTGCTAGAGAAGATATGGTGTTTTAAAGCTTTTAGTAGTAGGAGTGGCTTCACTGACACTAGGTTTTTCCATTTCACATGCAGACAACATGGAGGCCTTCAAGGAGCAGGAATTTTTTACAGAATTCATACAAAGATGGAGGGAGCAGCCAGTCCTCTGGCAAACAAAAAACAAAAAAAATAAAAACAAAGAGGCCAGGAAGCAAGCACTGGAGACCATTCTGGTATTTGTGAAGACAAGGGTCCCAAATGCAACTACTGCGACTGTGAAGACCAAAATAAATTCGATTAGGGGCACCTACAGGACCCAACGGTCATTAGTCCAGGCCTCAATCCGATCAGGAGCTGCAGCTGAGTCCGTATATAGGCCAAACCTCTGGTATTATAATCAGCTGCAGTTCCTGGATGACCATATAGAATCCCGGCCATCCGTGTCGACCCTTCCCCCAAGGAGACAGGCCCCTCTTCCCTGCAGTCAGTCCTCCAGTCTTCCCTGCGGCAAGAGCAGGCTACCTCGGAGGAAGAGGCTGAGTTACTGGGGACCCAGATTGTGACCCATGGAGCCAGGTATTGCATTTTACTAACAAATTATGAACTGCAATGTAGAATAATGTTGTCAAATTGATGTTACAAGTGTTGTAAATTATATATGATTGCAGCAAAAATTAGGAACATGTCACTAGGCAATAGCCGCAAAACAGAATGGGGACAAAATCCATAAATGCACAGGTCATAATGATTGTGTGTAAATTTTGGGTACACCTCTAGGGGGGTAAACACAATACACCGGGAAGGGGTCGCAGATGAGAAACAGCCTTTTTGTTAATTCCCATTTTGGCCACCCCCACAAAACAAAAACATCCATTTTTAGTTTGTGGAAAGGCCCCCTACTGAGCAATTTCAGCCAACATCAACCCCCCACCGCTAGGGGGCACATATCTGTAGCTGGGTAAGAGGCCACAAAATTAGGGGATGTGTGCCCTGTGTGTAAACGATTTTTTCAGACAATTAGCATATGTCAGGATTTTAGAAATGGGTGTGATTAATGAGGACAACAAACTAGGTCCCTTTTTTTCCTACACAGACAGAGCAAAGCCAGGAGGAGGCAGAGCCCATTGGGAGCCAGGAGGAGGCAGAGCCCACTGGGAGCCAGGAGGAGGCAGGCCCCACGGGGAGACAGGAGGGGGCAGGCCCACGGGGAGACAGGAGGAGGCAGGCCCCACGGGGGGGACAGGAGTCACGCCGGTGAGATTGCATCTCCCAGATCCCTCCTCTACGCACTCCCGCAAAAAGGGCACGGAGACTCATGCAAATGGAGGAGGAGACCCAGGCCATGCTCCGTGAAGCAACAGCGGCCATCAGAGAGCAACCCAGTGAAGAAGAGGGCTTTGGAGCGCTGATCGCGGCAAGCTCAAAAGCTGGAGCCGGGCCAGCGTGTGCGCTGCGAGCTCTTAATCTTTAAGGCCATAAGCATGGCCACACTGGGCAAGCTCAATGACGACATTGACAATGGGCTGATCAGCACTCCTGTCCTCTCTGCTCTTCCTGCTCCTGCTCCTTCTCCTGCTCCTCCTCTTCCTGAGCCTGCTCTGGCTCCTGCCCACAACCTTGCCTCCAGGAACCCAGCCCCGAAGACTCGGGCTGCAGGGAAGGCTGCAGGGAAGACTGCAGGGAAGAGTAAAGGGAAAGAAGAATGATGGTGCCCCTAATCAAATTTATTTTGTCTTGACAGACGTCAGTGTTGCTTTGTTGGACCTTGTCTTTTCAAATACCAGCAGGGTCTCCTTTGCTTTCTTCCTGGCTTTTTTGTTTTTATTTTGATTACATTTTTATTTGCCAGATGTGTGTAATTTTTTGATTTGCTTTATTGCTTTGCGACAGAAATAAATGTCTTTTTTTTTTCGTTGCAAAATTTGTACATGTGTATTTTGAACAATATATAGAGATCATTTACTGAGTAGGCAGACACATTTAAAAAAAATAAGGAACATGGGACAACAACCTCCTTGTTGGTAATTTATTAAAAAAATAAATAAAAAATATGTTGGGTCACTTCACACACTCCAAAATCAACCAGAATCACATTTTGATAAACATTTAAACATTTAAAAAAAAAAAAGGGAGATGATGTGCTTAAACAAAAAAAGAGGAAATAAAGACATAAAGAAAAAAAAAAACAAAGGTTAACAGAAATATGTAACAAGATCTGTTAACCTTTTGACATTCTATTTTTTTTTTTTTTTTGGTCTTTATTTCTTTATTTCCTCTTTTTTGGTTTAAGCACATCATCTCCCTTTTTTTTATTTTTAAAATAAAAAAAGTTTTTTGAAATGTCAACTATGTAACAAGATGAGCCACAACAAACTAGGAATTTAGTGTAGCATTTAAATGCATTGGTTCAAATGCAGCGCATTCTTTGCTTCATTATACTTTTAAAAAGAAACGAATGTGCTTAATCCATTCTGAACAGTAGTTTTACCTGAACAAGCGCTCCCGTCTGAAAAATTGCTTCTGAGCAGGCGCGGGTTGAAAACGTCGTTTTGCACATCGTTTTTGCCCACACACGGTGACTTTTTTATGACACAAAAAACGACGTTTTGAAAAACGACACAAAAAATTCAAGCATGTTCGAATCTTTTTTTCATCGTTTTTTTGAAGACATTAAAACGACGTTTTGCCCACACACGATGATTTTAAATGACGTTTTTGAAAACGTCGTTTTTTTTTCATCGCAAAAAAAACACCGTGTGTACGCGGCATAACTCTCTGGCCATTCAAAAAAAAAACATAAACAAAAGATTTGCATTTGAACCTGTTTCTTGTTATTTTCGTATGTTGATATGACACCTATAATAGACAGGAATTCATTCAATATACATAATGAAATTCTTTTGTTATAGATGTCATTGAACAATGAACATACAACTGACACTAACAAAAGAAAAGCATTCAAGATACACAGAATGCAAATTGACGAAAATTCACGATAATTATTGTCTAACAAGAAACGAACATGAATTGAACAGAATAACGAATCAGCCCGCATGTACGAAAATAAAACGGTAACGGAAATACGAAACGATCGGAATACGAAAAAATCACGTCGTACGACAAACGAACGGGAACGAATGGGAAAACGGGCGTCTTACGAAAAACGAACGGAAACGAACAGACGGGACCATACGAAACGGAACAAAAAAAAACGAAAAAAAATTCTGTGCACATGTCTAGTGCTATCTACATCTGATTCCCCCCTGTGCGCCGCCGCCCCCCTTGTCCCCTCCACAGTGCCGCCGACTTCTCTCTCCTGTTGGCTTCTGCAGGTACACAAGGGGATAGAGAGTGGGAGAAGGGGCTGGACACAGTAAATGATCAGTAGTGATCGCTTCTGTGTCCATTAAAAACTGCTTCAGTTTATGGATGGATAGTAGCCTCTGTGTCCCCTTCATTCATCTTCGGTGCAACTGAGGCTACAGAGAAAGTATTTGAAGAATCCATGTCCTGAATGCATAGTTACATAGTTACATAGTAGGTGAGGTTGAAAAAAGACACAAGTACATCAAGTCCTATGTGTGTTATAGAGTGGCCATGTGTCTTGTTAAACTCCCTTCTGCAAAAAATCCATGTACTCACCCTATGATCAATGCCAACGGACCTTATTTTATACAGTAAACTTTTATGGGTAATTGTGTCAAATGCTTTTGCAAAATCCAGATACACCACATCTACGGGCCTTCCTTTATCTAGATGGAAACTCACCTCCTCATAGAAGGTTAATAGATTGGTTTGGCAATCCATCATGAATCCATACTGATTACTGCTAATGATTAATGATACCGTTCTCATTACTAAAATCTTGTATATAATCCCTTATCATCTCCTCCAAGAGCTTACATACTATTGATGTTAGGCTAACTGGTCTGTAATTCCCAGGGATGTATTTTGGGCCCTTTTTAAATATTGGTGCTACATTGGCTTTTCTCCAATCAGCTGGTACCATTCCAGTCAGTAGACTGTCAATAAAAATTAGGAACAATAGTCTGGCAATTACTTGACTGAGTTCCCTAAGTACCCTCAGGTGTAAGCCATCTGGTCCCGGTGATTTATTAATGTTAAGTTTACCAAGTATAATTTTAATTATGTCCTCTGTTAACCATGGAGGTGCTTCCTGTGATGTGTCATGAGGATAGACACTGCAGTTTTGGTTACTAAAGCCCCCCGATTCCCCCGTGAAGACTGAGGAGAAAAAATTCAATACCTTCGCCATCTTCCCATCCTTTGTAACCAGATGTCCTTCCTAATTCTTTATGGGGCAGATATGGTCTGTCCTCCCTTTTTTACTGTTTACATACTTAAAGAATTTCTTTGGATTTATTTTGCTCTCCTCCGCTATGTGTCTTTCATGTTCTATCTTAGCCACCCTAATTGCATCCTTATATTTCTTGTTGCATTATTTATAAAGTCTGAATGCTGATGATCCCTCAACCTTCTCTTTTCCTTTTATATCCATTTTTACATTGGAGTTAAGGCCACCCAGGACATCTAATTCCTCTCAAAGTAGAGATGTCAGGGTTCTGTTTATACCCCTGATATTTTACCCAAGCCCCCCCCCCCCCCCAACAGCATTGTAAAAATAACTCTATGTAAATAATAATTAAAAAATGTAAAAAATGACAAATTGATAAAAAAAAAATAACTCTATGTGCGGCTCGAGCCGCCTGTTATTCTACAACGATGAGATGCAGTGGCTGTATCAGCAATATTACCTTTAAAAAAATTCAAAAACACTGATTCACACTGTACAGGCCACAGTACCTATGTGAATGAGCCCTCATTTACACACAATCCTTTATTTATAAACTCATTGCAGTTTTATCTTTTAGATTTATCAGGAATGTTGTAAGTTATATTATGTTTGTGTCCACTAATAATCATCTCCATGTATTTTTTGTGAAAATATAGATTTGATATTTTTGGAGGGGAGGGTGGGCCTGTCAGGTAGGCTATGCGGGGCCCTGTGATTTCTAATGGCAGCCCTACAGGGAACCCCATTCCTCCTCCATTCTCAACATTATCAGTGCTTCCTATAGCCTGACGACAACCCATGCGCCAACACTGGGCCAGTACAAGGGATGGGCGAGAGGGGAGGCTGCCATGGGTGCAATGGTTTACTGTATGGATGATGGTGCCTTCCTTCTGTTACAAGGCTGACAGGAGTAGTGACAGTTGCAGTCATTTTTAAAAGCTGTTGACTGGTGAGCGTAGGATACCCTAAGCCCCTAAGTTTAAAAGGGAAGAGTGGGGGTGGGGGTGCGGTTTGGCATCTTTGCCCTGGGTGCTTAACCACTTAAGGACCGCCTACTGCACATTTACGTCGGCCCAGAATGGCACGGCTGGGCACATCAACGTATATATACGTTGGTTTTAGTACCCAGCCGTGGGTCGCGGGCCGCGCGCCCGCGGGCGCGCGCCCGCGACCCGGTCCGAAGCTCCAGGACCGGGACCGCGGGATTCGCGGACCCGATCGCCGCTGCAGTGCGGCGATCCGTCCCTGGAGCGGAAGAAACGGGGAGAGCCGTGTGTACACACGGCTTCCCGTGCTTCTCTGTGGCCGGAGCATCGATCGCGTCATCCCTGTAATAGGGGGACGCGATCGATGACGTCACACCTACAGCCACACCCCCCTTCAGTTGTAAACACACACATTAGGGCACACATTCCCTACAGCGCCACCTGTGGTTAACTCCCAAAACTGCAACTGTCATTTCCACAGTAAACAATGCAATTTAAATGCATTTTTTGCTGTGAAAATAACAATTGTCCCAAAAATGTGTCAAAATTGTCCGAAGTGTCCGCCATATTGTCGCAGTCACGAAAAAAATCGCTGATCGCCGCTATTAGTAGTAAAAAAAAATAATTAATAAAAATGCAATAAAACTATCCCTTATTTTGTAAACGCTATAAATTTTGCGAAAACAACCGATAAACGCTTATTGCGATTTTTTTTACCAAAAATATGTAGAAGAATACGTATCGGCCTAAACTGAGGAAAAAAAATGTTTTTTTATATATTTTTGGGGGATATTTATTATAGCAAAAAGTAAAAAATATTGCATTTTTTTTTTAAATTGTCGCTCTATTTTTGTTTATAGCGCAAAAAATAAAAACCGCAGAGGTGATCAAATACCACCAAAAGAAAGCTCTATTTGTGGGAAAAAAAGGACGCAAATTTTGTTTGGGAGCCACGTCGCACGACCGCGCAATTGTCTGTTAAAGCGACGCAGTGCCGAATCGCAAAAACCCCTTGGGTCATTTGCCAGCGTATTGGTCCGGGTCTTAAGTGGTTAATGACCTTGTCCTGGCACTGCACCAACGTGCTTACACTGCTAGGTTGTCAGCCTGTACATGAAAATGATGCAGGGAACTTAAAACTGTCAGTATGACCAGGTTGAAACACGAAGAAATACAGGAATCACCACAAAAAAAGATTGTGGGTTATCAAAATGGTGCAGGGAAATGCATTATTTTATTTTTTTTTCAGTTTACGTTTTCCACTTTTAATTATAGCCAATGCTATTTTAAATCATATTATATCAGTAAATAATAGATTCGGTTTTACACTGCCGATGCAGGCATAGCCTTCCTATTATTCACAGGCTCCATCCTGTCCTAGTATTATGGCCTTTGCAATAGACACTTTCTGGCAATAAATGCGAAATATAATATGTTTCCTGCTCACCAAGCATCAGAATTTTCCTTATGAGCGGAGCCGGTTAATGAAGCCACACTGAACAGGAGAGGAGCAAATGAGAAGGCCATCACTTAGCTGTGGTTTTTAGATCTTTATAAATGATCTTCCAAGACTACAGCACAGATAAGCTAATGAATCATGATCTATATTAATTTAAGGCTGCTGATATGGGAAGATTAATTGAAACGCGCCGTTCTACACAAATGATGAAGTGGTAACAATTTAATAGGAGACAAGGAGAGTGCAGAAATTACACTTGAAGCTTCATGCATCATTACTATGGGTATTAATATTATCCACAGTAGCAACAGCATTGATAATCATAATGAAAATCCATAACTACCGCGCAGACATGATTAATGAAATTCTCCCTCCACTCCTGCTGAAAGTCAGAAACACTCTATATTTTCACTCTTCCCACTTACGATTCTGCAGTGATAAAGGTGATTAAACTGGATGTCTTGTAAATGCTGAGTTTTTTTAATACCAACACATTTCATTGATGTATAAATTATGCATTATTCTCATTTTTTAAACTTGCTTACAATTCCGTTTTTCCTGCCCATTACAATCAAGCTCTATTGAGAATAACGATGATGTTCTGAAAGAATTCAAATTTTTGTAGATTTTCCAAGAGGTCCAGTTGTTATATGATAAAAGTCAAATGAGAAATAACTGTTACCTCTGTCACCTCCCAACTGATAATCAGTTTCGGGGCTTAGATACACAGGTATTTTTTTGTGTTCTTTTGTATCACTACCAGGGTCTCATATTCATCAATGGAGCCTATAGGAACAACATTTTCTTTCTCGTACATCACGGGACACAGAGCGGCATATTCATTACTATGTGGGTTATATGGAGTACCTTCAGGTGTGGACACTGGCAATCTTCAAACAGGAAGTCCCCTCCCTATATAACCCCCTCCCCTAGAGGGAGTCCCTCAGTTTTTTCGCCAGTGTCTTAGGTGTTGGTCACGGAATAGCTTTGCTCCACATCCTTGGGATTAAGGGCGGGCTAACCGGATCTGTCCAAGGAGCCTCAGTGCCAAAGTGGACAGTACCCGGGCCCCAAACCGTGGGGTTTTGCCTATAATGCTCCTCTTTGGAGGGCTGGACCCTGGGCCCAGGACTTGGAGTTTTGCAAAAACCATAGGTTCCTGTTTGCCAGGGTGCTATATAGGTCCAGGACAGTGGGTACCTTCATAGGACCCCAGGGCCTGAAGGTCTACTACGCTACCCACGGAGATGGGAGAAGATTGGATCAGTTTGCTGGTCAAACATCCTGCAGCATGGAGCAGGTAAGGGGAGCCTGCGGGACTTGGTTTGACAGCAGGCTCCCCGGGGTAACCTAAAAGGGGGGATAGCCTAAGTATGCTCTGCATGGGCAACCGTGATCACTATGTCTAAAAGACAGGATGACACCTTTTCCCCCCATCACTAGGCCCCCCTGTTTAAAATATGTGTTGCTAGCTAACCTGCTGTTTCTTCCTAGGGCTAGTAAGGATCCCTAGGGGCCTTGAGAGAGTCCTACCTGGCCGGGGGTTTGAATCTGCCGCCTGTTTCTGCGTGCCTGGATCTCCAGCAGCGCGGCTCCTCCATGTTCCTCCTGTTTCCGGCATACGCGCGCGCGCGCGTGCGCGCGCGCACGTCTTATTGACGTTTTTTCGCCGTCCAGACAGGAGGCGGGGGGGGGGGCGTGCCTGCAGCGTCATACAGGGGCGCGCCTTTGTGCTGTTATAGACAGCAGGCTTTGTCAGTGCTCAGTCTGAGGCTGATCTTTCAAGGAGAGGACGCAGAGCGGCAGAACAGTGACTCCCGGTGGCGGAAGAGGGGTAGTACATGTGGACTTTGTTCCAATGCCTTTATTGTTAAGCCAAGAAATCCCCCTTATTTTGCAGCAGGTTGGAGGCTGGCAAACTTAAAGTTAGGGTCACTGTATGTTGTCAAGGAGAATATATAATTATTTAAAAAAAAAAAAAAAAAAAAAAAAGAAAAAACCAACATACGGGCCATCAGTTTTTGGGGACACTTAGTGATCTATTCTCCCCTAAACTCTGAAATTTGTACTCCTGCCCACTACAGTCTGTTGTGTGGGCGGAGTCCCTCGATTTTGTATTATGGCTTCCAAGGGTTCGGGGTCAAAGGGTACAAAAAAGACCAAAAAACAAAAGGGTTCCCTTTCTGATTCTGATATGCCGATTCTTTCCCCGCAGCTTATTAATTAAGGAGCGCCTTGGATGAGCCATTAGGGGGATCTGGTGCGGAGGCTGGCCCAGATCAGCCCAGCCCTGTGTTTATCACAGAGGAGATGCTAGCCGTATCCCTAGGGGGGCTAGAAGAGAGAATAGCGGCATTGATCGCTAGAGCTATTCCTGGTAAGAAACGGGTTAGATCCCCATCACCAGGGGGTGTATCCTCAGATGCTGAGATTCTCTCTCCGGAGGAATTAGAATCACAGGAGGATCAACTAGACCTGAACCAAGAGGGTTCAGGGATGGAGGGGGTCTACCTCTGAGGAACCATTTTCAGACTCCCAGACAGAGAAGACTGTGGGTACAGTCTTTGACGGACATGGTCCGCTCGGCATTGCCAGAACCATTCAGAGCCTCATTCCTCCGGTATCCTCTCTGGGCTCTTTGAAAGCCCCGTTAAGCAACGCAGTTTTTCCGGTCCATCCTCTCTTGGAGGAATTGATCTTTCGGGATTGGGTACGGCCGGGACAGGATTTTTCTGCCACCGAAAAGATTTGCGGTCATTTATCCCCATGGAGGAAAAATTCTCCAAGAAATGGAGGCTCCCAATAGTGGATGCAGCCATCTCATGTGTGAATAAATCACTAACTTGCCCGGTGGAAAACATACATATGTTTAAAGATCCGGTTGATAAAAGATTAGAGACACTTTTAAAAGCATCCTTTGCTACGGCAGGAGCAGTGGTGCAGCCAGCGGTAGCTGCAATTGGAGTTTGTCAGGCATTAAAAGACCAGACAAAAGAGATGTTAAAGGACATGCCTACCCAACAAGCAGAAGAGTTTGCTGACATTCCCAGAGCTCTGTGTTTCGCGGTAGATGCTATAAAAGATTCCATCCAGCAGGCTTCTCGTTTATCACTATGTTTGGTGCACATGAGAAGGCTCTTATGGTTGAAGAACTGGGCGGCGGAGCCCCCATGCAAAAAGCTTCTGGCAGGATTTCCCTTCCATGGAGGACGACTCTTCGGAGAAGAATCTGGATAAATATATTCAGACTATTTCAAATGGCAAGAGTACCCTTTTACCGGTCAAAAAGACATTCCGGGCTCCTACATTTAAAAGGCAGTTTTTTCCTGTCTCGGGGCCCTCTAATTCCAGGCAGTATCGACGGCCGCCTGCACGATCCAACGTTAACAGTAGATCGCAAGGACAGACCCCTGGGGGTAAGAAGCCGTGGTATCGCAAGCCGTCAAAGACAGCCCCTAAGTCTGCCTTATGAAGGGGCGCCCCCACTCTCAGGGTGGGGGGAAGGCTTCGTCTCTTCTCAGAAGTTTGGGAAGCCAAGATCCCCGACAATTGGGTCCGGGCATCTGTAACCACAGGTTACAGACTGGAGTTTCTAAGGTATCCTCCGCCTCATTTTCAAGAATCAAGGCTACCAAGGGATCCAGCAAGGAAGGCCTCAATGCTGGCAGCTTTGGATCACCTGCTTTGCCAGGACGTAATTATAGAGAAGTGCCAGCCCAAGAGCAAGGCCTAGGTTTCTATTCCAATCTCTTTGTCATACCAAAGCCCAACGGCGATGTCAGGCCAATCTTGGACCTAAAGAGGTTAAACGGTTATCTAAGGGTGCGTTCCTTCCGGATGGAATCCATCCGGTCAGCAGCCGCCGCGCTTCAGAAAGACGATTTTCTGGCCTCCATAGACATAAAAGATGCTTACCTTCATGTACCAATCTTTCAGTCGCATCAAAGGTTTTTACGCTTCGCGGTGGGGCAGCGACACTTCCAATTCAGGGCGCTCCCTTTCGGGCTGGCCACGGCCCCCCGGGTATTCACGAAGATTCTAGCCCCAGTTCTGGCCAATTTAAGGATCCAAGGAGTCACAGTCCTAGCATACTTGGACGACCTTTTAATCATAGATCACTCACGGACGGGTCTGCAAAAGGCAGTAAACCTCACGGTTCGGTACCTCGAAGAATTCGGCTGGGTCCTAAACCAGGGAAAGTCAGCATTCCAGCCTACAAAGCAGTTGGAATACCTCGGCATGAGGTTAGACACAGAACATCAAAAGGTGTTCCTGCCCTTGTAAAGATCAAGGCGATCAAGGGGTTGGTTCAGTTGGTTGTTAAACAAGAAAAGACCAACTATTCGCCTGTGTATGCGATTACTAGGCAAGCTAGTGGCACATTCGAGGCAGTACCATACGCTCAGATCCACACTCGCGTCCTACAGGCAGCCATTCTAGCAGCCTGGGGCAAGAGGGCACATGCCTTAGAGTCCCCTTTGACGCTATCATCAAGGGTCCGACAAAGCCTGGCCTGGTGGTTGAACCCTCAGAACCTTCTAAAGGGAAGATCCTTCAGCCCTGTTGTCTGGAAGGTAGTTACCACAGACGCCAGCCTGGCAGGCTGGGGGGCGGTCTTCGAGGGGTTCTCCCGCCAGGGAACTTGGGTGAAAGCAGAGAGGCAGCTCCCCATCAATATCTTGGAAATCAGAGCTGCTCGCCTAGCCCTTCTGGCGTGGACCTCCAGATTAAAGGGGTTCCCGGTGAGAATCCAGTCAGACAATGCCACGGCGGTGGCATACATAAACCACCAAGGGGGAACCAGGAGCCAGGCCGCTCAAAGGGAAGTGAACTTGATTTTTCAATGGGCAGAGGTTCATGTACCCTGCATTTCAGCGATATTCATTCCCGGAGTGGACAACCTGCAGGCAGACTTCTTAAGTCGCCAGAGTCTGTTGCCAGGGGAGTGGTCTCTGCATCCCCAGGTCTTTCAGACAATCTGCCAGAGGTGGGGAATGCCAGACGTAGATATAATGGCATCCAGGTTCAACAAGAAACTAGACAGGTTCGTGTCGCGAGCGAGGGATCCTATGGCCTGCGGAACCGATGCGTTGGTTTGCCCTTGGCATCAATTCAAACTTCTATATGCATTCCCTCCGCTACAGTTACTCCCCCGCCTGTTGCGCAAGATCAGAGTGGAGCACAAGCCAGTCATTCTAATAGCTCCAGCTTGGCCCCGGAGGACTTGGTACTCACTAGTCCTGAATATGGCAGTGGGAGACCCTTGGACTCTTCCTCTACAACCAGACCTACTCTCACAAGGCCCGATCCTCCACCCTACATTACAGCGTCTAAATTTGACGGCCTGGAGGCTGAATCCCTGATTCTCAGGGGTAGGGGTCTGTCTAGGCAGGTAATCCTACCCTGATTAAGGCTAGAAAGCCGGTCTCCAGGGTAATTTATTACAGGGTGTGGAGGAACTATATAGGCTGGTGTGAATCCAAAAGATGGAATTGCCGCAAATATACTATTGATAGGGTGTTAAGTTTTCTCCAGCTAGGAGTGGATAAAGGCCTGGCACTAAGCACAATCAAAGGACAGATCTCAGCTCTGTCAGTGTGGTTTCAGAGGCCGCTGGCACCCACTCGCTGGTAAAGACCTTCTTACAGGGGGTCTTGCGTATTAATCCTCCTGTCAAGTCACCAATTTGTCCTTGGGACCTTAAATCTTGTCCTGTCCACTCTACAGAAACAGCCTTTTGAGCCTTTGGCTGAGATTCCTTTACTCTTACTGACAAGAAAACTGGTTTTCTTGGTCGCCATAGTTTCGGCCAGGAGAGTGTCAGAATTAGCAGCCTTATCGTGTAAGGAACCATATCTCGTTCTGCATAAGGACAGGGCAGTTCTCCGGCCCCATCCTTCCTTTCTACCAAAGGTTATATCCAAATTTCACTTAAACCAGGATTTGGTACTTCCATCCTTCTTTCCAAAACCTACATCTAGAAAGGAGGGGTTGCTGCATACCTTGGATATTGTCCGGGCCATGAAGGCCTATCTTAAAGCTACAGAAAAGATCCGGAAAACAGATGTGTTATTCGTTCTACCAGATGGCCCCAAGAAGGGGCAGGCAGCTGCAAAATCCACCATCTCGAGATGGATTAGACAATTAATCATTCAAGCCTACGGATTGAAGAGGTTGCCTCTCCGTTGTCGGTAAAGGCCCATTCTACCAGGGCCATGGGCGCCTCTCTGGGCAGCACACACCATCAGATCTCTATGGCTCAGATACTGCAAGGCGGCAACGTGGTACATCTACGTCCACACGTTTACAGGTTTTTATCAACTAGCGTGAGAAGAAAGCGGATACTGCCTTTGGTGGCAGTACTACAGGCTGCAGTTTGAAATCCTCGGGATCAGAAACACCCTTGGTTATATAAAAAAAAAAAAAAAAAGAAAAAGGTTCTTCTTTCTTGACTAATTTGGAAATATTATTATGATTTGAGTTTAGCTCTAAAATTGAATCCTTCTTTGGAAGATGTCTCCCTCCCCTCATTAAAGCATTGCTTTCGGACATCCCACATAGTAATGAATATGCCGCTCTGTGTCCCGTGATGTACGAGAAAGAAAAAGGGATTTTTAAATACAGCTTACCTGTAAAATCCTTTTCTTGGAGTACATCACGGGACACAGAGCTCCCACCCCTCTTTTGGGTGACCATTTTGGGAGGCATACTGCTTGCTACAAAACTGAGGGACTCCCTCTAGGGGAGGGGGTTATATAGGGAGGGGACTTCCTGTTTGAAGATTGCCAGTGTCCACACCTGAAGGTACTCCATATAACCCACATAGTAATGAATATGCCGCTCTGTGTCCCGTGATGTACTCCAAGAAAAGGATTTTACAGGTAAGCTGTATTTAAAAATCCCTTTTTTTGTTTTTTTACCCAGAACATTTTTGTTTTACTGGCCCTAATCTGGTTTAAAATATTGTGTAAATAAGTAGGTGCGGTTATAAGATGACAGAGGTTCTACTGAAACTGAAAATAATGTATTGAAACTGGAAACGCTGCTCCTAACCTACTATGCCTAATGGTAATATGGCCCTAACCTTTGCTGTTTTTCATTTCAGCAAGTGCAATGCCCTAGTTAGTACCCATGCACATTTCTGTGGTGTAAGTGACTTATATAGCGCTAACAAATGCAAACTGAATCACCTCTAGGCGCTTTTGTCCAACCAAGGTCCTTCAGAAGAGATGAGTCTTAAAGGGGTTGTAAACAAAGGGCCCGATTCAGATACCTTTTGCGTATCTGTCCGGCGGCGTAGCGTATGGTGTTTACACTACGCCGCCACAAATATTATGGGCAAGTGCCTTATTCAGAAAGCACTTGCTTCATACTATGCGGCGGCGTAGTGTAAACTGCACGGCGTAAGGCCGCGCAATTCAAATGAATGGAGTGGGGGCGTGATTCATGTAAATGAATCATGACCCCCACGTCATTCACGTTTTTTTTGGACGGCGCATGCACCGTCCGTGGACGTTCCCAGTGCGCATGCGTGAAATCACGTCGATTTTTATCAATGTAAACAACATGAACGTCGAGCCCCATTCCCGAACGAGTTACGCAAACGAGGTAGCCAATCGCAAATTCGACGCGGTCCCGACCTCCATACTTAACATTGGCTGCGCCTGCTATAGCAGGGGTAACCTTACGCCGTCTAATGCTTACGTAAACGACGTAAAAAACGACGCGCCGTCGCAAGTCCGCTCGTGAATCGCCGTATCTTTCTCATTTGCATAGGCAAATGAGAAATCAACATAAACGCCACCTAGCAGCCAGCGTAATAATGCAACTAAGATACGACGGTGTAAGCGAATTACTCCGCTCGTATCTTAAAAGAAAGTCGGCGTATCTTCTTTTCAGAATAGCAAAAAAAGATACGGTGGCTATTCTTAGTTTTTACGCAGCGTATCTATGGATACGCTGCGTAAATAGCTTTCTGAATATGGCCCAAAATGGTTTTTTTTAAATAACAAACTTTATACTTACCTCCACTGTGCAGCTCATTTTGTACAGAGTGGCCCCGATTCACGTTTTCTGGGGTCCCTTGGTGGCTGTCTCTGGTCCTCACCGCAACAACTCCACACATTTATGCGAGAGAGCTCGCATTGTGTGTAGTCCTTGCGGGTGAGCTCCCGTGATACAGTGAGCAGCCATAGTCGCTCACTGTATCACTCGACCCCGCCCCTCGGCGTGCCGCGTCATTGGATGTGATTGACAGCAGCACCAGCCAATGGCTACGCTGCTTTCAATCTATCCACTGTAGCCAAATAGCGGCCAGGCTGAGCGGGAACGAGTGTGAGACTTACGAGGGGTCAGATAAGTATAACAAGGGGCCGGGTGGAGGGCGGTATACTCTGAAGTATTTTGACCTTAATGCATAGAATGCATTAAGGTGAAAAAAACATTTTTCTTTCGTTTTTTCCTGAAGCCCCGATGGTTTTCTTTCATACGGATGTTCATTGGTAGAGCGTTCCATAGCCGTGGTCCTTGGTATCCGAATCTTCATTCTCCTTTAGATTTATAGTGGGACTTGGGGAAGGGAGGAGATTTTGATTAGTTGATCGGAGGGTCCGATTGGCACATTGGGGTGTGCTGAACTAATGCACATGCACTAACGCACTGGTCATCAATCCTATCCTCAGGACCCACTAACAGGCCAGGTTTGCAAGATAACTGAAATACATTGCAGGTGGTATAATTTGCTGCTCATGCAGTATTCTAGTCTGCATCTCCCAAAGTTAATACATAAAACCTGGCCTGTTAGTGAGCCCTGAGGACAGGGTTGATGACCACTGCACTAACACACATTTTTTGTGTTAAAGCGGACCTTTAGTAATTGTTTCATCTTTCCATCTATTATATCTTCTGCCCTTGTTGTTTTAATTTTGTATAGTAAAGCATGTTTTTTTCTGCCTGTAAATACCTTATACAGTTGAACCTTGGATTACGAGCATAATCCGTTCCAAGAGTATCCTCTTAACCCAAAGTGCTCGCATATTAAAGCGAATTTTCCCATTGAAGTCAATGGTAACGAAAATAATTTGTTTCCCATTGACTTCAATGTGATGCACTACCGAATGCGATCAGAGGTGGGGGGCACCAGAGAGCGAAGAAAATGGCTGAAAAGGCCCAAGGACACTTCTGCTTGTTTCCTGCACCCCCGTACCTCAGGCCAAATGAGGTACTGCAGGCCTATATTTGGCTCTGCTAGGCTTCTGTGCCCCTGTACCTCAGGCCGAATGAGGTACTGCTGGCCTATTTAGCTTGAATTCTGCTCGTCTTGCGAGTCAACACTCGCAAACCGAATCAGAATTAAAAAAAAGTTGCTTGCAAATCAAAACGCTCTCAAACCAAGTTACTCTTAAACCAAGGTTCCACTCTACAGCCATTCCTGTTTCTTGTCTGGTCATTAGCTTAGGCTTATGACACCTCGGACATCTTGTGTGAGTTTGCCAGGAAGGGAGGGAGAATGAGTCATAAGAGGGCCAATAAGAGCTGCAGGGCTGCAGAGCTCGAGGTGTGCCTCTGTGTGTCTGTGTAAATTCAGGAAGTGAACAGACAGCAGCTTCAGTTGCCCACAGGTAAAAGGGATGCAGCCAGACTCAGTGGAGGGAGATTTCTGAAGCATATTTGGCCAGTACAGAATGACAGTATATATAAAATAATATGCAAAGTGGCTGGAGGGAAGCTTCAGAATGGCAAAAATGTTTTTATTTCTAATTATGTGAGCAGACTGCAGTTCCTTTTCAAAGGAATCTTGGTGAAATGAATGTGTTGACAATCCACCATATTGATTCAAAAAACAGGCATGCCCCATTTTTAGCACACCACAGCACATGGAAGTGTGTTAACTTGCATTGTGGTCTGGTGTAATGCATTTGCTTTGAAACTGCATTGCCTAACAGTATTGGAAGTCACTCAAAATACCGTGCATTACCACATGTGTTACCGCAAAACACCACCAAGGTGTAAAAGTATCTTGGTTAAATGGTTACAGTATATGGTTATGCATTAAGATAAAAAAACCTTCTGTGTGCAGCAGCCCCCTCAGCCTCCCTTATACTTACCTGAGATCCATTTAGATCCAGCGATGTTGCTCTAGAGACTTGGCTGAGATATGCAACACAGCGCCATTGGCTCCGACTGCTGTCAATCAAAATCAGTAAACCAATGATGAGAGAAAGGGGGTGGAGCTGCAGCTCTGTTTTTGAATGGACATAGGGAACTGCGGGTCGGCTCAGATGCCCCCATAGCAAGCTGCTTGCTGTGGGGGCATTTAACAGGAGGGAGGGGCAAGGACCATTGAAGAGGAACCCGAGAGGTGGAGGATCTGGGCTGCTCTGTGCAAAACCAACTGCATAGAGCAGGTAAGTATAACATATTTGTTATTTTTAACAAAAAAAGAGACTTTAGTATCACTTTAGACATACAGGTGTATTTTTTTTCCACCGCCATCCCTTCTACTAGCTTTTTTAACAACAAAAGCAAGAATAGAGCAGTTAAGTGTTTGTTTTCTAGTTAAATAGTATTTTTTTTTGTGAGGTCTATACACCAGAAAGAGGGACACCTAAAGAGGAGAAGAGGATCAGTTGGAAGCTATTCAATAACTGCGCCCTATTACTGACAATGGGACATTATTGGAGTTACGAAAGGCAAATCCACTTTGACCTACAAGTGCAAACTACAAGTGCAAAGTGCACCTGAAAGTGCACTTGGAAGTGCAGTGGCTGTAAATCTGAGGGGTAGATCTGAAATGAGGGGAAGCTCTGCTGATTTTAGCATCCAACCATGTGAAAGCTAAAATGCTGTTTTTTATTTTCCTTCCATGTCCCCCTCGGATCTACAGCGACTGCACTTCCAAGTGCAATTTCAAGTGCACTTTGCACTTGTAGGGCCAGATTCTCGTACATTTCCATTTTTTTGCGGAGCGGAGCGTAACCCATTTACGCTACGCCTCCGCACTTTTTACAGGCAAGTGCTGTATTCTCAAAGCACTTGCTCCGTAATTTGCGGCGGCGTAGTGTAAAGGGGACGGTGTAAGGCCACGTAATTCAAATAGGGAAGGAGGTGGGGCGTGCTGTATCTAAATTAAGTGCGCCCCTGCGACGAACGAACGTAAACGGCCGTAAACGTAGCCCACTGCGCATGCTCCATAGTACGCAGCAAATACATTGATTTCGACGGCAACATAATTAACGTACAGGCCTATTCCCGACGAGTTACGCAAACGATGTAAACGACGGAAAAACACGACGCTGTCCCGACGTCCATACTTAACATGGATTACGCCGGACCTACGCAAGGTTACCCTACATATAGCAGGGGTAACCTTACGCGTATGCAAACTACGTGGACGGCGCGCAACTTTGTTCGGGAATCAGCGTATCATGCTCATTTGCATATTCGACGCTGAAATCAACGGGAACGCCTCCTAGCGGCCAGCGTAACATTACAACTTAGATCTGACGGTGCAAGTGACTTACGCAAGTCGGATCTAAGCAAAATCTATGCGTAACTGATTCTAAGAATCAGTCGGATAATTACCCAGGGCCAGATACAGAGATACGACGGTGTATCTGGAGATACACCATCGTATCTCTTTTGAGAATCTGGCCCATAGTTTGCACTTGTAGTGCAAAGTGGATTTACCTTTAGTAAATAACCCCTATGTAATGTTCAAACAGGCACTAGTTGCATTAGCAAATATATGTGAGTTGTAGACATTTGCAACTCATTGGGGTTGATTTACTAAAGGCAAATAGACTGTGCGCTTTTGAAAGTGCAGTTGCACTCTGCAAGAGCAGTTGCTCCTGAGCTTAGTAAATGATGAAGAGCTCTACTGACTTCCATCATCCAATCTTGTGCAAGGAAAATGACAAAAACCGCATTTTTGCTTACACGTGATGGGATGATGGAGATCAGCAGAGCTCTCCATTATTTACTAAGCTTTGGAGCAACTGCCCTTGCAGAGTGCAACGGCACTTTCAAAAGCGCACAGTCTATTTGCCTTTAGTAAATCCACCCCATTTTGTTACGAATCGAAATTCAGCCCAATTTTTTTCTATATGGAGTTTACGGAGTGTCTGAATATCTGAATGACAATAGTAATGAATTTCAAAGAATGCACAATAAATTATAACGAAAACAACAAATTCATTCATATTCATTTGTTTCATTCAGGTGACAGGATTTGATCATTTGGGCCTTTTATTAATGTTTGAAGCGTCAGAAATAATGTAACGAGATAACAAATGATTCAAATTGATTTGAATCTATTCGTTTTTATTCTAGTGAATGATAAAAAACGTGTTACATAATTCATATGAAATGGAAACATTGCAATAACTAGTTACAGTAGGGTATAACCACTTCCATACCAGGCACTTACGCACCTTCCCGCCCAAGCCAATTTTCAGCTTTCAGCACTGTCGCAATTTGAATGACAATTGCGCGGTCATGCTACACTGCACCCAAACAAAATTGGCGTCCTTTTTTCCCCACAAATAGAGCTTTCTTTTGGTGGTATTTGATCACCTCTGCGATTTTTTTTTTTGCGCAACAACTAAAAATAGAGCGAAGATTTTGAAAAAAATTTTTTTTTTTATTTTTTTCTGTTAATTTTTTTGTAAATTAGTATGTTTTCTCTTTCAATTACGGGCACTGATATGGTGGCACTGATGGGCACCGATGAGGTGGCACTGATGGGCACCGATGAGGTAGTTCTGATGGGTGCCGATTAGGTAGCACTGATGGGCACTGATAGGCGGCGCTGGTATGGGGCACTGATGGGCACTCATGGGCGGCACTGATGGGCACTCATGGGCGGCACTGATGGGCACTCATAGGCGGCACTGGGCACTCATAGGCGGCACAGATGGGCACTCATAGGCGGCACAGATGGGCACTCATAGGCGGCACAGGTGGGCACTCATAGGTGGCACAGGTGGGCACTGATAGGTGGCACAGGTGGGCACTGATAGGTGGCACAGGTGGGCACTGATAGGTCTGTCAGACGCGAGTGAGGAAGAGCCGTCGGCGGCTCTTCCTGTTTACATCGTGATCAGCCGTGATTGGACACGGCTGATCACGTGGTAACGAGGCTCCGCCGGAGACTCGTTACCGAGATCGGAGGTGCAGGGTGTCAGACTGACACCCCGCATCACCGATCGCCGCGATGCGCGCCCCCCGGGCGCGCGCGGCATTGAAATCGTGCTAGACGTTTGAGAACGGCTAGTCACGATTTCATAACCACTTCTCGGCCGTAAATCTGCTATTGGCCGGGCGGGAAGTGGATAAAAGTGAAATAAGATGATTCCAACCTATTGTTTGGTTTAGATAGAAATGGATCTACGAATCATAACATAATGAATCTGAATCTTCCGAAATAACTTCCGAAAATAAATGCAGAAAAAATGAATATACGACCCGAATCCAAATATACAAAACAAATTCTGAAAACAAACCATTCTAACATAACAAATAAGACAAAGCGAAATGCTTAACAAATGATTCCGAAACAAAACACATTTTTTCGTCGTGCACATCTCTATGGAGCTTATCCATGGCGCAGTAACTCATAATAACCAGAAACACAAATCTATGTTTTGTTGTGCTGTCTACAGTTCACGTGAAAATGATTGGTTGGTATGGATTACGGCATGCTTCATATTGTGTTGGCTCTTTGCGCCATTTTATTAAATGAGTCTGCTGGAATCAGTATGCAGGGAAGGAAATCTCTCTGAACCAAGCCCAACTAGACAACATTATCAAACTCTTTCAGCGATATATATGTATAAACAGCAGCTAAAAGAAAATGAGAGAAAGAAACACAGAGCAGGAGGAGGACCAACCTAATATTATATATATAGATTTTTTTTTGCATCTGTCATTTGGTTGCTATCTCACATGTGACTGCTTAATCCATCAGAATGCTGTGAAGATAATGTTTTGGGCAACATAACATGAGAGAGGAGACAGACTCCCAAGGACCAATATCTTTATTGCTAGCAGGATAAACGGATTATGTCAACTATTTTCTGTCGCTGACAGCTTTTCTTATTAACCGATTTTATTTTTTAATCTTCTGGGGAAGAAATATGGTTTTTATGTCACAATAAAACGCTGGTCACATCTAATTCTGCCCTCAAACAAACAGATTTCTTTTAAAGCTTCAGCAGAAGAATCTGAAATAAGTTATAAACATAGGGAGGAGTTTTGGGGGGGGATTTGTATTAAAAAAAGGATGTTTTATATAGGGGAGCAGACAGAATGAAATGAGGTAAAAAGAGACAGCTGGATTATGGGATATGTTCTAGAGATATTATTGTGCTGCATAGAGAATGAGTACAGTGACAGCATAGGGATAGTTCACACCCTGGCAGCCATGGCTTATAGTGGGCCTGTCACCCTGAATGAAATGAGCTAATAACTGCCAGAAAGACAGCCCTCTATTAGCAGGTCAAAGACAGCAAACACAAAGCTACTGGGTTTGTAACTTACCAACTCCGAGCTCCATAGCAAAACCCAACTCCTTCAGTTAGATTTAAGGGTAGGGGTTTATAGTCAATTCAGGTAGCAGGTTATTAACCACTTCAGCCCTGGAGAATTTGGCCATTTTTTGTGATTTGCCACTTCATTGCTTTAACTGACAATTGCGCGGTCGTGTGGTGTTGCACCCAAACAAAATTGACGTATTTGATCACCTTTTTTTTTTGCGCTATAAACAAAAAAAGGGTGTCAATTTTGAAAAAAAAGCAATTTTTTTTTCTTAAATTGTATTTTTATTAACCACTTATCCATCGGCCACCGTCAAATGACGGCGGGCGGAGGACTCCAATATCCTGACTGCACGTCAGGTCACGGCTGATCACGCATGGCAACACCCCCAAAGTGCACGGCGCGTGTGAGCGATCGCGCCGCGCGTGCCCGTCGGTGGCAGCGTGTTCCCGGGAACACTGCTCGTCACCGACAATGGTACACAGCCATTGGTCAGGGCTGTGTACCACGTGATCAGCTCTGATCACTAGTGTAAAACAAAGAGCTGTAACTCTAACTGTTACCAGCTCTTCTCACCCTCACACATCGTTTCCAGTGTGGGGAGAGAAGAGCTAGAAGCAGTGAGTTACAGTTCTGTGTTACTGTAGTGTCTGCACAAACACCACATCTGTCCCTTTGCCCCCCCCCCCCAATTGTCACCAGTCACCCAACAGTCACCCATAAAGTGCACCTGTCACATAAATAGACTGCCATCAGCGGTGCAACTGTCAGCCACCAGTGACCGTACCCTGTCACCGTCACCCATCTGTGACCTGCCCTGTCACCCGTCACCCACCAGTGACCTGCCCTGTCACCCGTTTATGAAGAAAAAATACAAATTTGCTAAATTTTATGACAGAAACAAAGAAAAATGCAATTTTTTCACAAAATCTACCGTCTTTTTTTATTTATAGCGCAAAAAAAAAAACAAGAGTGATTAAATACCACCAAAGGAAAGCTCTATTTGTGTGAAAAAAGGACGCAGTTTTTATTTGGGTACAGTGTTGCATGACTGAGTAATTGTCATTTAAAGTGTGAGAGCACCGAAAGCTGAAAATTGGTCTGGGTAAGAAGGGGGTTTAAGTGCACTGTATTGAAGTGGTTAAACTTTTTCAAAAGAAACAAAAATATATAAAAAAATAAAAACAAATAAAATACAAACAGAAAATAGATGTCAAACATGTAGTATAGCTTATAAGAATGTTAAACCATATACATATTAAGTAAATAATCAAAAGAGTAATTGCGCAAAAATTATCATAAATTAATATGCAGATATATAAACATAAGGTGATAGGTGACACAAACTTAAATGTGCAAATAAGAGAAGAAAAGAAAATTGGTGACACAGTTCATATACGATAATAGCAAAATTGCTACTAATCTAGCACTTCCATGTGAGATAGAGAAAAAACGTGCCAAAGTCCATAAGTGATGATAACAAGGCTGCTATAAATAGATGACCACTACTCCAAAAGGGATGAGAACTCCACCACAGACACAGTCTGGTCTCCCAGAACTCTCACCTCAATAGGCAATAGAATGAGCCATTAATATCCACCATACGACCATCTCCTCTGTGCTTCCTGGTGATTTCTCATACACACACTCCTGGTCACTAGGGAGTACCTGAAGGGTCTCAGACTGGGGGGACAAGAAAGACAAAACGGAGGGCCTCCAATAGTGTGATATCCAAGATAAAAAGTTTTTAATAAAAAAGTTGCACTTACATCAAAAATACCATAAACGGGGGGCGGAGCTTGGCGAGGACCGGAATGGCCGCATGAGAACGGAGCTCCGGCGAAAACAGGGACACATCGGCTAACTACAGCCTAAGCAGCGGCGTCAAAGACACACTGTCCCGGCGATCTAGACCCGCTGGTCACCCACATCATGCCCAACAAGCGAAGGGGTCTCCCACGTCCTCAAAAGCTGACGGAATTCTTTGCATGGGAGCAGAGGCAAGATGGCGCCGACTCCCAGGGTCCATCCGCAGCAAGCACTCCACAGGATTCCCACGCTAAAGCCAAGTCTACAAAACGGACCTCTCCATCTGCCAGGAAACAATCTCCTGCGTCCTCCTCAGCCTCGGGGAGCCCGGAGAAGACACGGCCCAAGCTGGATGGAGTGAACCACGCTCAGGAGGTCAGTGGGGGCCTAGACTCGGGGGATGACACCAGGGAACTCCCTGATTCAATAGATCGCTTCCCTACTAATAATCAACCGGTGCTTGATACCGTCCTCAAGGACATGCTGGTCTCCCTTAGGAGCACGCTCCATAGTGATATACTGTCATGTGTGAGGCAGTTTGGGAGTGATCTGCAGACTGTGTCAGCCAGAGTAGAACACGTGGAGACTAAAATGGGAGAGTACGCCATTGCCATTAACAGCTTAGTAGAAGCCCCCAGGAGAGATGGAAGGGTTAAAGCAAAAATCGCAGATATCGAAGACAGATCCGGAGGAATAACCTCAAAATAGGGGGGTCCTCCCCCACCGGATCTCCAACCCCACCCACATTCATTACTTCAATCCTGCCTGATCTGTCAGCAATGGTGTCACTATAGATAGAATCCACAGGCTGCCCAAACCCTCTCATCTCCCTGACATGTACCCAGGGACATTATCTTACGCCTGCACTTCTACCACATCAAAGATCGTTTTATTGAGAGCAGTGCGCAACAAAGATCTTGTACCAGAACAGTACAAAGGCCTGCAGTTTTTTGCAGACCTGTCCCAGTTCACGCTGCAGAAAAGACGCAACCTGAATACCATCTCCAAGGCACTACGCAATCACAACATTGCATACAAATGGGGGTTTCCAACTAAACTTGTAATAACCCACAAAGGGAAGGATTTCAATGTGGACTCCCTTCCTAAGGGGTTAGAGTTGCTTAAATCCTGGAGTATCATCCCTGAGGATACCCCGAGAGGCTTGTCGGACGGAAATCCAACCCGGGTTCAGGATGAGTGGCAGCTAGTTAACACTAGTGTTGCTCACGAATATTCGTATTGCGAATATTCGGCTCGAATATGGCATATTCGAGTATTCGCGATATATTCCGAATTTCGCGGTGAATATTCGCTATTTCGAATATTCAAATTTTTCCAATTTTTTTTTTAGGACAGATCACATCCTAGACATCCCCGTCGACGTGTAAAAGCATTGCTGGTATGATTAGAGACCTTGGGCCGAGTAGCTGCAGCGATCCTTTTAATTACCGAATATTCGCATTGCGAATGTGCGTCACTAGGCTTATCGCTGCGATCATTGTTTATTGCCGAAAAATTCGCAATGCGATTACGAGAGAGTAGCGATATCGCGCGATTATCTTTTCTTCCGCCTCAGAACGATTATTTCAGTTTCATTATTAAAATAGATCACATCCTAGTGATCTCCTTCGACGTCTAAAAGCATTGCTGTTTATATTAGAGACCTTGGTCCGAGTAGCTGACGCGAATTTTTTATATTGCCGAATATTCGCAATGCGAATATTCGGCAATAGGGATATTGCGCGATTATTTACTCCGCCCTTCTGCATCAGAGCCAATCAGAGTTCTCCTTCCACACTCGTCATAGGTTAGCAACCAATAGGAACCTGCCTGTATGGGCATTATATAAGGTCACTCCCAGCAGCATTTCATTGCAGATCCAGAACTTGGCTAGAGAGTGTGGAGACTGTGTCTGTGTTGCTGGTATTTGCATCTTGCATCATCATCATCAGCATTGTCCTTTATGGTTGCTATTTGCTACAGTACTTACTGATTTCCAGTGGATATTTTCCAGCTCATAATCCTAAACTGCTTTTTGCAAAGCAATACACCCAAGAGCTTTTTTAAAAGCTAATTTTTGTTTTGTGCTCTGTTGTTCAACTTCTGTTAGTGTAGTAAGTTGCAGGCTTAGCTATTGACTGCTTCCTATTGCTTTAATTGCAGATATTCCAGATTTCCTGATTTCTGAAAGGCCCTATAGATTTTTTAAAAGCCCCTTTATTTTTCTGCTGTGTTGTTCAAATTCTGTTAGTTCAGTAAGTTGCAGCTTAGCTATTGACTGCTTCTTATTCATTTAATTGCTATATTTCCAGATTTCCTCATTCCTTAAAGGCGCAGGTGCTTTTTTAAAAGCTCTTTTTTTTTTCTGCTGTGTTGTTCAACTTCTGTTAGTGTAGTAAGTTGCAGCTTAGCTATTGACTGCTTCTTATTGATTTAATTGCAGATTTTTTTCCTGCTTCCTGAAAGGCCCAAGAGCTTTTTTAAAAGCTAGGTTTTGTGTTGTTCATTTTAGTTAGATTTCTGTATAGTAAGTGTACATACTGTTGGTGTACATTTATTGCAGCTAGCTTACTTTAGTGTGTGTTTAGTGTCTGTGTTTTTCTTGGTTAAAAAAAAAAAAAAAGTTATTAGTTAGTGTTTCTTTATTTTTTGGTAGTTGTAGTCCTTGTCAGTTAGTGTTTTAAAAAAAAAAAAAAAAAAAAGTAGCCTTAGTTATAGTCATATACGTTTGTGTAAGCAGTTAGTGTTGTTGAGTGCATTTATTTTTATTTTTTGTAGTTCTTGTCTTTGGTGTACTAGTTTTATTAAAGTTTAGTAGCTGTCTGTGTAGGTCTTTGTCTGCGTGCCTGTCTTGTAAAAAAAAACACCAAAAAACATTTTACACACATTTCCCTCCCCCAATAAAGTTTACCCCCCCACACACACACATCAGCAATTATGAGCGGCATCCGTGGCCGTGGCAGCAGGGGTAGGGGAGTTACTCCCAGTGCTGGGTCGCTGCCAGCACGGGGTACCTCTCGTGCCCCTACTATTGCTAGAGGATCAGGTGGAAGGGGAGTCCGCCTCATGCGTGAATTTTTTTGCATCTGGCAGCCGCCCCATATTGCCATCTCAGGCTCAAGGAGTGGTGGACTACATGGGGCACAGCAGTGCCACTGAGTCGTCGGTCCCGACTCACAGTAGTTCCACTATTACACCGTTGCCTGTAGTACCCCCCCCCAGCCCCAAGAGTCCAGCATCTTACTGTTCGACAGCGACAGTGAGAGGGATGTCTTGGTGGAGGCCATGCATCGGGCAGAGCTCCCGCTCTGTCCTGATGGTCAGGACCTTTTTGAAGGGATGGACGATGAGTATGGGATACCTGCCGTCAGTATCCCAGAGACATCCCTTCAAAGTGGTGGTGCTGTTTTGGTGCAGGAAACATCAGCACCTAGTCAGACCCAGCGTGGGTGAGGGAACAGCGGAGCCAGGCTATCGGCTCCATGTCAGCTGGTTCCCTCATACCACAACATCACAGCCCTTGGTCTGACATCTCTGGGGGCGAGGAGGGTGACCCATCATGGTTGCCATCTGTCTCGTCGGCTCACTGCGACAGTGACGACGGGGAAGGTAGGCACCCTGTGGAAACGGTGCGCCAGGTCACCACCAGGGAGACCAGCGTCAGGGTCTCCACTGGAGATGGCAGCAGGAGGTGTCAGCAGCAGCAGCAGCAGCAGCAGCAGCAGCAGCAGCAGCAGCAGCAGGCAGCTCCACCTGTGCGTACCGAGTCCCAGCAGGATGCAAGTCAGCGTTACCCCATCTGACGGGAGGGTGACGCTGAAGTCACCTGTCTGGGCCTACTTCACCCTGGTGGCAGACAACCCTCTAGTGGCCATCTGCGGATCTGTTCAGTCAGGGTGAAGAGAGGGAAGATTTTGGCTCGGGTGGGTACCACAGCCCTGAACCAGCACCTGAGGATAAATCACTGGCGGGTGCATGACCAAATGAAGCGTGTGTGGTGGTGTACAGCGCCACCACCACAAGTGAGCAGGGTACAGCAGCCCCTGCCACAGCTTCATCTCTTCCCAGCAGGTCATGCCCCCCCGCTCCCTCTACTAGTGGTACTGGTACCGGCAACCAGACCTCTACTTTGACAGCACCCTCCGCGTCCGTGTCCCGCACTGCCGTCCGGCGCCAGGCGACTATTTCAGACGCCTTTGAACGCCACACTCCCTTCTCCACCGGAGACCGACGTGTGCGTTCCCTCAATGGGCTCCTGGCAAGGGTTATTGCCCAACATCTTCTTCCCTTCAATATCGTTGACAGCAACCCCTTCAGACAGATGTTGGAGCAGGCCCAACCCCAATGGCGTGTCCCCAGCCGCCATTTCTTTGCCAGGACTGGTGTCCCTGCCCTACACCAGCACATTGTGAAGAATGTAACCCTGTCGCTGGATCACGCTGTCAGCGACAGGGTGCATCTGACAATGGATGGCTGGACCAGCAGGCATGGGCAGGGGCGCTACATAAGCTTTACTGCCCATTGGGTTTCCCTCCAAGGCGCCGGGGAGGGATCGGCGGCAACAGATTTTGTGGTGCCGCCCGGGGTGTCCAGGGGAGAACTGCTGGTCTCCGTCAAGCCTCTGTCTCCGCAGCTGCTGAGCCTCCCAGCAAGCGCCCCCGTAGCTACTCAGGTGTGGTGCACGTGCGCTGTCAGGCCGTGCTCCAGCTTGTTAGCTTAGGGGACCGGAGACACACTGGACAAGAAGTGCTGACCGCACTTCAGGCTCAGGTCCAGAAGTGGCTGACACCACGAAGGCTCCAGGCAGGTATGGTTGTCTGTGATAACGGCAGCAACCTACTCTCCGCCCTTCAGGCTGGCAGTCTGACTCACGTGCCCTGTCTGGCACATGTCCTCAACCTAGTGGTGCAGAAGTTCATGCGCACCTATCCTGGGTTGAGTGACATTGTGCTAAGGGTGCGTAGGATTGCCAGCCACTTCAGGCGCTCCCCAACCGCTACCGCGTCCCTGTCCAAGTGGCAGCGGGTCAACAGGCTGCCCCCTCACAGGCTGATTGTGGACAGTGTAACGCGGTGGAACTCCACCCTCCAAATGCTGGAGAGGTTGTGGGAGCAGCGAAGGGCGGTGAGGCAGTACCTGCTGGAGCAACCCACTGCCGGCCCAGCATCAACACTCCCGTACATCACCTGTGCGGAGTGGGGGCAGATACACCAGGTCTGCCAGGTGTTGGGCCCTTTTGAGCAGGCGACCAAGATGGTCAGCAGGGAGCATGTCGGCCTTAATGACGTGCTCCCTATAGTGTTCGTGCTGGAGAGGACACTAGATCGCCTGCTCGAAGCTGGGGAGAGTGCCTTGGTGGAGCAGGAGGAGGCAGCACTGCTCCACGAGACCAGGGCCAGGACGAGGAGGAGGAGGAGGATGATGATGATGAGGACGAGGTTGCTGGTGTCGTCCTGGAGTCAGGGCCTGGCCAGGAGGGACAGCAGGTGTTGGGGGCACCGATAGTCCGGGGGTTGGGCAGCTCTGAGCGTGATCAGCAGCGCCTCAGGGAAGAAGAGTCTGACCTCATTGACCTGGGCAGCAGTGAGGAGTCCAGCGGGCTGCGCTCTTCCCCATGGCTGCCCACATGCTGAGATGCCTCAGGAGGGACCCCCGGGTTAAGACCATCAAGGGCAGGGATGATTATTGGATGGCCACCCTTTTGGATCCCAGGTGCAAGGGGAAAGTGGAGCAGTTCATCCCAGCCAGTCGGAGGCAGCAGCGCCGGATGGAGGAACTGCAGGCAGGCATTGTCAGCCGTTTGGAGCAGGCAACTCCCCGTCCTCCAGTTGTCGCCCCTCATCTCACCCAGCAGGTGTCTGCACCCAGCAGCAGCCGAGCAGGGGACCTAATGGAAGAGATGAGGATGTTCTTCCAATCGGATCAACCCAGTACCAGCAGCAGCAGAAGCAGTCACCACCAGCGTCTGGCCCACATGGTGGCAGATTACATGGCGTCCGCCGGTGTGCTTCGGAGAGTATGAATACGACGACCCCATGGAGTACTGGGTTGCCAGATTGGACACCTGCCGCGAGCTCGCTCAGTATGCGCTGGAGCTATTGTCTTGCCCCCCCTCCAGCGTACTATCTGAGCGGACATTCAGCGCGGCAGGTGGGGTGGTCACGGACAAGAGGGACCCGTCTGTCCACAGACTCCGTGGACAGACTCACATTCATAAAGATGAATGAGTCCTGGATCGGCGGTGAGTTTCTGGCACCCGCCGTCGGTTCAGGGCACTGAAGGGTCCCTTGTCATGCATTCCCTGATCTATTTACAGTGCTGAAAAAAATTATTTGAACACCTGAGTAAATCAATGTAAATATTTGGTAGAGTATGCTGTGTTTGCAATTACAGCGGACAAACCTTTCTTGTAGTTTTTTACCAGCTTTGCACACACTGTAGGAGGGATATTTGACCCACTCCTCCACACAGATCTTCTCTACATGAGTCAGTTTTCTGAGCTATCGCTGTGAAAACCCGAGTTTGAGCTCCCTCCAAAAATTCACTATTGGGTTTAGGTCTGGAGACTGGCTAGGCCACGCCAGAACCTTGATATGCTCCTTACAGAGCCACTCCTTGGTTATGCTGGCTGTGTGCTTTGGGTCATTGTCATGTTGGAAGACCCAGCCTCGACCCATCTTCAAAGCTATAACTGAGGGAAAGAGGTTGTTGCCCAAAATCTCGCAATACATGGCCCCGAACATCCTGTCCTTATTATAATGCAGTAACCCTGTCCCATGTGCACAAAAACACCCCCAAAGCATGATGCTACCACACCCATGCTTCACAGTAGGGATGGCGTTCTTGGCATGTTACTCATCATTCTTCTTCCTCCAAACACGGTTAGTGGAATTATGACCAAAAAGTTATATTATGGTCTCATCTGACCACATGACTTTCTCCCATCAGTCCTCTGCATCATTGAAGACACCTATGTCACAAGTTATTTGCCACTCTATACTACTATTACCACTGCTGCTGCTGCTGCTGTTCATGGCTGCTCTTTCCCGAGTCATTACACACTATATTGTCTACTGCTACTAATACTGCTGCTGCTCACGACACCTATGTCACTAGTTATTTGACACTACGGACTACTATGGTCACTACTGACGCTGTAAAGTCCTGCCCACGTGTTTAGATGTACTATGTCTGCAGTCTCTGACCATCTCCTGTACTATGTCTGCAGTCTGACCATCTCATGTACTATGTCTGCAGTCTGACCATCTCCTGTTACATGAGATGGTCAGAGACTGCAGACATAGTACAGGAGATGGTCAGAGACTGCAGACATAGTACAGGAGATTGTCATAGACTGCAGACATAGTACAGGAGATTGTCAGAGACTGCAGACATAGTACATGAGATGGTCAGACTGCAGACATAGTACATGAGATTGTCATAGACTGCAGACATAGTACATGAGATGGTCATAGACTGCAGACATAGTACAGGATATTGTCATAGACTGCAGACATAGTACATGAGATGGTCAGAGACTGCAGACATAGTACATGAGATGGTCAGAGACTGCAGACATAGTACAGGAGATTGTCATATACAGCAGACATAGTACAGGAGATTGTCAGAGACTGCAGACATAGTGCATGAGATGGTCAGACTGCAGACAAAGTACATGAGATGGTCAGACTGCAGACATAGTACCTGAGATGGTCAGAGACTGCAGACATAGTACATGAGATGGTCAGACTGCAGACATAGTACAGGAGATTGTCAGAGACTGCAGACATAGTACATGAGATGTTCAGACTGCAGACATAGTACATGAGATGGTCAAACTGAAGACATAGTACATGAGATGGTCAGACTGCAGACATAGTACATGAGATGGTCAGACTGCAGACATAGTACATGAGATGGTCAGAGACTGCAGACATAGTACAGGAGATGGTCAGACTGCAGACATAGTACATGAGATGGTCAGAGACTGCAGACATAGTACATGAGATGGTCAGACTGCAGACATAGTACAGGAGATTGTCAGAGACTGCAGACATAGTACATGAGATGTTCAGACTGCAGACATAGTACATGAGATGTTCAGACTGCAGACATAGTACATGAGATGGTCAGACTGAAGACATAGTACATGAGATGGTCAGACTGCAGACATAGTACATGAGATGGTCAGACTGCAGACATAGTACAGGAGATTGTCAGAGACTGCAGACATAGTACATGAGATGGTCAGACTGCAGACATAGTACATGAGATGGTCAGAGACTGCAGACATAGTACATGAGATGGTCAGAGACTGCAGACATAGTACAGGAGATGGTCAGAGACTGCAGACATAGTACAGGAGATTGTCATAGACTGCAGACATAGTACAGGAGATGGTCAGAGACTGCAGACATAGTACAGGAGATGGTCAGAGACTGCAGACATAGTACAGGAGATAGTCAGAGACTGCAGACATAGTACATGTCTGCAGTCTGACCATCTCATGTACTATGTCTGCAGTCTCTGACAATCTCCTGTACTATGTCTGCAGTCTGACCATCTCATGTACTATGTCTGCAGTCTATGACCATCTCCTGTACTATGTCTGCAGTCTCTGACCATCTCCTGTACTATGTCTGCAGTCTATGACAATCTCCTGTACTATGTCTGCAGTCTGACCATCTCATGTACTATGTCTGCAGTCTCTGACAATCTCCTGTACTATGTCTGCAGTCTATGACAATCTCCTGTACTATGTCTGCTGTCTATGACAATCTCCTGTACTATGTCTGCAGTCTCTGACCATCTCCTGTACTATGTCTGCAGTCTCACCATCTCATGTACTATGTCTTCAGTCTGACCATCTCATGTACTATGTCTGCAGTCTGACCATCTCATGTACTATGTCTGCAGTCTATGACAATCTCCTGTACTATGTCTGCAGTCTCTGACAATCTCCTGTACTATGTCTGCAGTCTGACCATCTCATGTACTATGTCTGCAGTCTCTGACAATCTCCTGTACTATGTCTGCTGTCTATGACAATCTCCTGTACTATGTCTGCAGTCTCTGACCATCTCATGTACTATGTCTGCAGTCTCTGACCATCTCATGTACTATGTCTGCAGTCTCTGACCATCTCATGTACTATGTCTGCAGTCTATGACAATCTCCTGTACTATGTCTGCAGTCTATGACAATCTCCTGTACTATGTCTGCAGTCTATGACCCTCTCATGTACTATGTCTGCAGTCTCTGACCATCTCATGTACTATGTCTGCAGTCTGACCATCTCATGTACTATGTCTGCAGTCTATGACAATCTCATGTACTATGTCTGCAGTCTCTGACAATCTCCTGTACTATGTCTGCAGTCTCACCATCTCATGTACTATGTCTTCAGTCTGACCATCTCATGTACTATGTCTGCAGTCTGACCATCTCATGTACTATGTCTGCAGTCTCTGACAATCTCCTGTACTATGTCTGCAGTCTCTGACAATCTCCTGTACTATGTCTGCAGTCTCTGACCATCTCATATACTATGTCTGCAGTCTCTGACCATCTCATGTACTATGTCTGCAGTCTCTGACCATCTCATGTACTATGTCTGCAGTCTCTGACCATCTCATGTACTATGTCTGCAGTCTGACCATCTCATGTACTATGTCTTCAGTCTGACCATCTCATGCACTATGTCTGCAGTCTCTGACAATCTCCTGTACTATGCCTGCAGTCTGACCATCTCGTGTACTATGTCTGCAGTCTGACAATCTCCTGTACTATGTCTGCTGTCTATGACAATCTCCTGTACTATGTCTGCAGTCTCTGACCATCTCATGTACTATGTCTGCAGTCTCTGACCATCTCATGTACTATGTCTGCAGTCTCTGACCATCTCATGTACTATGTCTGCAGTCTCTGACCATCTCATGTACTATGTCTGCAGTCTGACCATCTCATGTACTATGTCTTCAGTCTGACCATCTCATGTACTATGTCTGCAGTCTGACCATCTCATGTACTATGTCTGCAGTCTCTGACAATCTCCTGTACTATGTCTGCTGTATATGACAATCTCCTGTACTATGTCTGCAGTCTCTGACCATCTCATGTACTATGTCTGCAGTCTCTGACCATCTCATGTACTATGTCTGCAGTCTATGACAATCTCCTGTACTATGTCTGCAGTCTCTGACAATCTCCTGTACTATGTCTGCTGGCTCTGACAATCTCCTGTACTATGTCTGGAGTCTATGACAATCTCCTGTACTATGTCTGCAGTCTGACCATCTCGTGTACTATGTCTGCAGTCTTTGACCATCTCCTGTACTATGTCTGCTGTCTCTGACCATCTCCTGTACTATGTCTGGAGTCTATGACAATCTCCTGTACTATGTCTGCAGTCTGACCATCTCATGTACTATGTCTGCAGTCTGACCATCTCATGTACTATGTCTGCAGTCTCTGCCAATCTCATGTACTATGTCTGCAGTCTCTGACCATCTCGTGTACTATGTCTGCAGTCTGACCATCTCATGTACTATGTCTGCAGTCTCTGACCATCTCGTGTACTATGTCTGCAGTCTGACCATCTCATGTACTATGTCTGCAGTCTATGACCATCTCATGTACTATGTCTGCAGTCTGACCATCTCATGTACTATGTCTGCAGTCTGACCATCTCATGTACTATGTCTGCAGTCTCTGACAATCTCCTGTACTATGTCTGCAGTCTATGACCATCTCAAGTACTATGTCTGCAGTCTCTGACAATCTCATGTACTATGTCTGCAGTCTCTGACCATCTCGTGTACTATGTCTGCAGTCTGACCATCTCATGTACTATGTCTGCAGTCTCTGACAATCTCCTGTACTATGTCTGCAGTCTCTGACTATTTCTTGTACTATGTCTGCAGTCTCTGATAATCTCATTTAGTATTTTGGGGGGAGAGCCATGCTCACTTGCGCTGCAATCGTGATGCATCGTGATGCATCGCGGAATCAAATCGAATCGTGGACTTGATAATCGAAATTGCATTGAATCGTGAGACGGGTGAACATGCGCAGCCCTAGTTTTTTTAGGTGCAGTTGTGATGGGCTAGTTTTTGATGGAGCAGTTTTTGATGGGGCAATGGACCGAACTGGATTAACACACGGTTGGATCACATTTACATCTCTAGGGTCACCGTCTCCAGTCAGTTGTATTGGTGGAGGCAAGACCATGCCGCACAATTTACCCTAAAATTGTATCTTTTCTAGTTACATTACATTTTAATACTACTGCTGCTGCCTCCATGCTGAGTAATGCTTCATGACCTCTCTGGCACAGCGGATCCACCAAGAGCCTCCGCTACAAGCTACCAGACAGGATCGTAACAGCAAGTGTAACTAAAACAATAAACTTTATGTTTAGCCCTGATTTGCGGCCTTTATAATGCAACCATTAGCCTGTATGGAAGAGCAAATCTGCACTCTCTCTCTCTCTCTTTCTTGCTCTCTCTCTCTATATCTATATCTATTGTTGCTTTTGTTATGTTCATTTTTTCAACAGTTTAGTTTGTGTTCGTCGTGACTGTGTCTGTGTACTTTAGTTTGTCCTGGTTTTGTGTTAAATAAAATAATAGTATAAAATGATTTTGCTAATTATGAAGTTATATGTGTTGATGTTGATGTTGATGTGTTAGATGTGAAGTTAGATGTGTTGAAAAACCTAAAAATCTATCTCAAAAACAAAGGAAACATTTCAAAAAAATAAAACTTTTTATTAAACACCATATTACAATTCAACGTGAGTCTTCAGGCGATTCAGGGTTTCTTGCTCTTTTGCGTCAATTTTGTCCAGCTCCTTCTCCATTTGCTCATTTTGCTGCAAAAGATATTTGATCTGCCTGTGATTACCCCTTATTCGTTCACTAATTTTTCTTCGGGCTGTCTTGTAAGCCCTCAATTGTATTGTAGCTGTTAGGATATAAGAAAAAACAATTTGTTTTCAAAGACCCTTAACAAATACATAAAATATTTCTGTTGCTTATTAATCAATCATTATCATGTCTATACACTTGTTATGTGTCTAGCACAGACCGGGAGTGCAGAATTATTAGGCAAATGAGTAATTGGACAACATCATCCTCTTTATGCATGTTGTCTTACTCCAAGCTGTATAGGCTCGAAAGCCTACTACCAATTAGGCATATTAGGTAATGTACAACTCTGTAATGAGAAGGTGTGTGGTCTAATGACATCAACACTCTATATCAGGTGTGCATAATAATTAGTCAACTTCCTTTCCTTTGGCAAAATGGGTCAAAAGAAGGACTTGGCAGTCTCTGAAAAGGCAAAAATAGTGTGATATCTTGCAGAGGGATGCAGCACTCTTAAAATTGAAAAGCTTCTGAAGCGTGATCATCGAACAATCAAGCATTTCATTCTAAATAGTCAACAGGGTCGCAAGAGGCGTGTGGAAATACCAAGGCGCAAAGTAACTGCCCATGAACTGAGAAAAGTCAAGCGTGCAGCTGCCAAGATGCCACTTGCCACCAGTTTGGCCATATTTCAGAGCTGCAACATCACTGGAGTGCCCAAAAGCACAAGGTGTGCAATACTCAGAGACATGGCCAAGTTAAGAAAGGCTGAAAGACGACCACTACTCAACAAGACCCACAAGCTGAAACGTCAAGACTGGGCCAAGAAATATCTCAGGACTGATTTTTCTACCGTTGTATGGACTGCTGAAATGAGAGTGAGTTTTGATGGACAAAAAGGAATGGGCCAGTGGCTGGATTGGTAAAGGGCAGAGAGCTCCAGTCCGCCTCAGACGCCAGCAAGGTGGAGGTGGAGTACTGGTTTGTGCTGGTATCATCAAAGATGAGCTTGTGGGGCCTTTTGGGGTTGAGGATGGAGTGAAGCTCAACTCCCAGTCCTACTGCCAGTTTCTGGAAGAGCCCTTCTTCAAGCAGTGGTACAGGAAGAAGTCTGCATCCTTCAATAAAAACATGATTTTCATGCAGGACAATGCTTCAGCACACGCGTCCAAGTACTCCACAGGGTGCCTGGCAAGAAAGTGTATTAAAGAAAAAAAACTAATGACATGGCCTCCTTGTTCACCTGATCTGAACACCATTGAGAAGAACCTGTGGTCCATCATCAAATGTGAGATTTACAAGGAGGGAAAAGAGTACACCTCTCTGAACATTGTCTGGGAGGCTGCGGTTGTTGCTGCACGCAATGTTGATGGTGAACACATAAAAACACTGACAGAATCCATGGATGGCAGGCTTTTGAGTGTCCTTGCAAAGAAAGGTGGCTATATTGGTCACTGATTTGTTTTTGTTTAGTTTTTGAATGACAGAAATGTATATTTTGGAATGTTGAGATGTTATATTGGTTTCACTGTTAACAATAAATAATTGAAATGGGTATATATATTTGTTTTTTGTTAGGTTGCCTAATAATTCAGCACAGTAATAGTACTCACCTGCATACACAGATACCCCCCTAAAATAGCTAACACTAAAAACAAAATAAAAACTACTTTCAAAAATATTCAGCTTTGATATTATTGAGTTTTTGAGGTTCATTGAGAACATGGTTGTT
The DNA here is from genome assembly GCA_029574335.1 of Rana kukunoris. Taxonomy (NCBI): domain Eukaryota; kingdom Metazoa; phylum Chordata; class Amphibia; order Anura; family Ranidae; genus Rana; species Rana kukunoris. The sequence goes on from CM056052.1 coordinate 115,130,111, forward strand.
CAATAATAAAATTAATCCTCAAAAATACAACTTGCCTAATAATTCTGCACTACCTGTATACTTCTATCATAAATACCATATTATGGTTCTGCAATCTGACGGGTGCGCTTTACATGTTGTCCATTTTTATATCTACATTTTATTGTTGAAATGTTATTAATCTTTGTGCACATATTTACCTTCCTGAACGATGCTCACCGCACCTTCAATTTGCACCACCTCCACCTCTCCAGCGACCAGCATATCGTCAAACTCAGGATTGTTTTGGGGGGGTACATGCTCCACAACAGGAGCGGTGGCTGGCGAGTGGGAGGTCCCTGGCTGATCCTCCTCATCCCTCTCCTCCTGTGCCTCATCCTCCTCTGGCACATCCTCCTCTAGCACTTCCTCCTCTTCTTCCTCCTCATCAGTGTCCTGGCACCTTTTGCGCTTGTTGCGCACAGTTGGTAGCGGAGCTCCTAGAATAACACAATGTTCATATATTAGAAAAATATTTTATAATGACGTATGCAAATTCGGTGTGCTCTGCTGTATTGTATGTGAATACAAATTAATTTATATAGACAGTTAACCAATGGGAAAATGTTATATTAAAGGGTCTTGTGGGCACTACAGGGGACTGAGCGTGAGCTGGTCTGCCACCACGGTAAAATGAGCTGTTTTTGTCTCCTTTGTTTTGTTCAGACTATATCATGTTAAAAAAAAAGGGTCTGATGGATCACACGGGATTACTATGAAAACCCCACGCCTAACACAGGAATTTAGTGGGAATCTATATATATAAAACTCAACGTGTCTGTATGTATGTATGTATGTTCCAGCATCATGTCCAAACGGCGAAAGATATTTACATGAAACTTGGCACACAGGTTACTTATATGTCAGCCACCAACATTGTATAGGTGATTTAAGCCTTACCCTCCCCCATTTGCCATGGTGGTGGTTTTTCTTTAAATTCACATTCAACTCTATGGGAAATACGTGTTACTTCATAACAGCTGTAGATATTTCGATAACACTTAGTCACATGTTACTTACACGTCCACTTAAAGCATAGGATAGTTAATTTATCCATTAACTACCCCCATTTGTGATGGTCGTGGTTTTTGTATAAAGTCCCATGCAAAGCAATGTGAAATGTATGTTCCCACATAACTTCTGTGTTGCTGTCTGCTGTCCCATGTCTTTTTTCAACAGTGCTATGAATACCTTGGCTGGTGGTGATATATGTTACCACAACATGGCGTCTGGGTTAATAACATCTGCCCTTACATTAATTACATATGACCTTAAATAACTGTCAACAAAGGAGCTGCGGTGGGTCAACGCGATTGCCACTGCGCTGACAAGCCATTCACCTCTGCAGCTAGGGGTTCTGATCCCGCTCTCGGCTACATGTCAATTGAGTTTGGTGGTCTCAGCCCGGCCTCCGGTGGGAGTGCTATGCGAGGTAAGCCTGCGCTTAGTACGCCTACCCCCCTCCCACAAAAACCACCACACTTACACGCGCACTAGAAAATTGGGTTAACATGCGCGCACTCTGACCACGCGGTCTCTAAAAAGAGAGGCGAAGGACTAACGGGGCTGTTTGAGCGGGCAAATCCTCGCACTACCTTATAGGGAGTCCCTCTGCCACGTTGGCCTTCAAAGCGGAGCAGGTAGGACGGGCTGTATGTGAGGACCCCCTCTCACACGCCATTGTCAACAGGGGCAGGGAGAAAGGTGGCATATTGCCTCTGGGGGAGGCCTGTCTACTCCCAAATCCTGCAGTCCGTCTCCTCTCTAGAGTACACGCACAAAATACACTATAGATAAAAAAAACATAACTGTCAACAATAACTTACCTGGGTGAAATTTAGCACGGAGACGCCTCACCCGGTCCATATGCCGCCTTTTAAGGTCGGACCACTTCTTGACAATGGCCATGCGATCCGGTGGCCCGCCAGGATGTCCTGCTAACTGTTCTAGCACGGAGCTCACCACCTCCTTCTTTTCTGCCTGACTCTGCAGCTTATCATACCCCTTTGCCAGGAACGTCTGCAAGATGAAGAACAAAGTATATTATAATACTTTTGTTTAAAACCTTATGGATATATGACGGAAATCTATGGTATTCAACATTGAGAGCATTCTCGCCTTATTAATCAATGACAGGGTTAACATGACAGATTTTATATCTTGCCATTTTTTAGACTTTTAGATGAATTAATTTAGAATAAATAATGGAGTTGATGTTATTTAAAAAACTACAACTACCAGCATGCTCTGATATACCATGTAGCTCCCCGTCACCAGCTGTACAAGAATTATACTTTAACTAGGAGCCTGGCTGGACAGTTAATGGCTGTCCGGTAATAACGGGGAGTTGTTTTGCAACAGCTGTAGGCTCCGTTTAGGAAACAGCGACGCATAAGCGAGTAGCGCCCGCATATGAAAATGGTGTTCAAACCACACAAGTGAGTTATCGGCGCGATCGTTAGAGCAAGAGCAATAATTTTAGCCCTAGAGCTACTCTTTAGCTGAAAAAATGCAACCTGTTGAATTATTAAATAATCACCTATCGAGAATTTTTAAGGGTGAAAGTTTGACGCCATGCCACGAGCGGGCAGAATTTTTGAGCTTGACATGTTGGGTATTATTTTACTCGGCGTAACTTTATCTTTCACAAAATCTAAAAAAATTGGGCAAAATTTATTGTTGTGTTATTTTCAAATATCTAAAAAAAAATATTTTTTTCCAAAAAAAGAGCGCTTGTAAGACCGCTGCGCAAATACGGTGTGGCAAGAAATATTGCAAAGATTACCATTTCATTCTCTAGGGTAGGGGTCTCCAAAGTACGGCCCGCGGGCCACATCCGGCCCGCCAGGCCATTTTCTCCGGCACGCAGCTGGAGTCACTGGTCCACCTGTTAGTTGTGGAACCTGCGCTGAATATTCGTCCCTAGCAATATGCAGCGCAGGTCCCGCAATCTCTCCCGGCGTCTCACTGTGTTTGTGTAGGCTGCTGGGTCCACGGGCATCCTAGCAGCCAATGATTTGTTTTAGACCCGTTGCCACAACGCCCTGCTCCCCCTCCCGCCTCGCTGTTAACCAGTAACGAGTGTGTATTAAGGCGTGGCGGGAGTCGGGAAGTGCAGCAGGTCTGAACAGCCAGTGTGTGTAATGTCTGACGCGCTAGTAAAGTACACATGCATGGAGGAGGGAGGGGGGCTGATGCGAGATGATTACTGTACACTACTGTGGAGGGTGGCTGAATGACTCTAATATAGCACAAACTTCAGGGTGCTGATAATTCTGATGGGGACACAAGTGGGAGGTGCTCTAATGGGGATACAAGTGACAAGTAGGGGGTGGTGCTCTTATGGGGACACCAGTGGGGGGGTTCTCTAAAGGGGACACCAGTGGGGGGGTTCTCTAATGGGGACACCAGTGGGGGGGTGCTCTTATGGGGACACCAGTGGAGGGGGGTTTAATGGGGACAGCAGTAGGGGGTGCCCTAATGGGGACACAGATGTGTGGTGAGACTATTGGGCCCACAGATGTATGGGGACACCAATGTGGGGACACAGATGTATGAGGAGACTGGTGGGGAAACCAATGTGGGGACACAGATGTATGAGGAGACTGGTAGGGAAACAGATGTGTGGGGATAGATGTGTGGGGACAACAGTGTGGGGACAGATAATTGTGGGGACACCAGTGTGGGGAGCCAGATGTGTGGGGATACCAGTGTGTGGACACAGATGTGTGGGGACACAAGTGTTGGGACACTGATTTATGGGGAGACTGGTGGAGTCACAGATGTGTGGGGACATAGATGTATGAGGAGACTGGTGGAGTCACAGATGTGTGGGGACACAAGTGTGGGGACACTGATTTGTGGGGAGACAGGTGTCCCCATACATCTGTGTCCCCACCAGCCTCCCCACAAATCAGTGTCCCCACACTTGTGTCTCCACACATCTGTTGCCCCACCAGTCTCCTCATAGATCTGTGTCCCCACATTAGTGTCCCCATACATCTGTATCCCCAACAGTCTCCCCACAAATCAGTGTTCCCACACTTGTGTCCCCACACATCGGTGTCCCCAACAGTGTCCTCATAAATCTATGTCCCCAGCAGTCTCCTCATACATCTGTGTCCCCACATCAGTGTCCCCACCAGTCTCCCCACACATCTATGTCCCCACACTTGTGTCCTCACACATCTGGGTCCCCACACTGGTGTCCCCACACATGTGTGACCCCCACCAGTCTCCTCATACATCTGTGTCCCCAGCAGTCTCCTCATACATCTGTTTACCCACATGGGTGTCCCCACACTTCATGTGTGCCCCCACCAGTCTCCCAACACATCTATGTCCCCACACTTGTGTCCTCACACATCTGGGTCCCCACACTGGTGTCCCCACACATCTGTGACCCCCACCAGTCTCCTCATACATCTGTTACCCCACCACTCTCCTCATACATCTGTGTCCCCACATGGGTGTCCCCATACATCTGAGTCCCCACCAATGTGGGGGCACAGATGTATGAGGAGACTGGTGGGGCCACAGATGTGTGGGGACACCAGTGTGGGCACACAGATGTGGGGACACAGATGTGTGGGGAGACTGGTGGGGACACAAATGTGTGGGGACACCGATGTGGGGACACAGATGTATGAGGAGACTGGTGGGCTAACAGATGTGTGGGGACAACAGTGTGGGGACACATAATTGTGGGGACACCAGTGTGGGGGCACAGATGTATGAGGACACTGGTGTGGACACAGATGTGTAGGGACACCAGTGTGGGGTCACAGATGTGTGGGGAGATTGGTGGGCACACAGATGTGGGGACACAGATGTGTGGGGACATAGATGTGTGGGGAGACTGGTGGGGACACAAATGTGTGGGGACACCGATGTGGGGACACAGATGTATGAGGAGACTGGTGGGCTAACAGATGTGTGGGGACAACAGTGTGGGGACACATAATTGTGGGGACACCAGTGTGGGGGCACAGATGTATGAGGACACTGGTGTGGACACAGATGTGTAGGGACACCAGTGTGGGGTCACAGATGTGTGGGGAGATTGGTGGGGACACAGATGTATGGGGACACCAATGTGAGGACACAGATGTATGGGAACACCAATGTGATGACACAGATTTGTGGGGAGACTGGTGGGGACACATGTATGGGGACACCAATGTGGGGACACAGATGTATAAGGAGACTGGTGGGGTAACAGATGTGTGGGGACAACAGTGTGGGGACACAGATTTGTGGGGAGACTGGTGGGGTAACAGATGTGTGGGGACAACAGTGTGTGGACAGAGATTTGTGGGGAGACTGGTGGGGACACATGTATGGTGACACCAATGTGGGGAGACAGATGTATGGGGACACCAATGTGATGACACAGATGTATTGGGACACCAATGTGATGACACAGATGTATGGGGACACCAATGTGAGGAGACAGATGTGTGGGGACACCAGTGTGGGGACACAGATGTATGGGGACACCAATGTGATGACACAGATGTATGGGGACACCAATGTGATGACACAGATGTATGGGGACACCAATGTGATGACACAGATGTATGGGGACACCAATGTGAGAAGACAGATGTGTGGGGACACCAGTGTGGGGACACAGATGTGTGGGGACAAAAGTGTATGAGGAGACTGGTGGGGGGCACAGATGTGTGGGGACACCAATGTGATGACACAGATGTATGGGGACACCAATGTGATGACACAGATGTATGGGGACACCAATGTGATGACACAGATGTATGGGGACACCAATGTGAGGAGACAGATGTGTGGGGAAACCAGTGTGGGGACACAGATGTGTGGGGACAAAAGTGTATGAGGAGACTGGTGGGGGGCACAGATGTGTGGGGACACCAGTGTGGGGACACAGATGTGTGGGGACAAAAGTGTATGAGGAGACTGGTGGGGGGCACAGATGTGTGGGGACACCAATGTGATGACACAGATGTATGGGGAGACCAATGTGATGACACAGATGTATGGGGACACCAATGTGATGACACAGATGTATGGGGACACCAATGTCATAACACAGATGTATGGGGACACCAATGTGATGACACAGATGTATAGGGACACCAATGTGAGGAGACAGATGTGTGGAGACACCAGTGTGGGAACACAGATGTGTGGGGACAAAAGTGTATGAGGAGACTGGTGGGGGGCACAGATGTGTGGGGACACCAGTGTGGGGACACAGATGTGTGGGGACAACAGTGTATGAGGAGACTGGTGGGGGGCGCAGATGTATGGGGACACCAATGTGGGGACACAGATGTGGGGGAGACTGGTGAGGACACGGATGTAAAACCTCAATGCACGCTGGTAGTTAAACCCGCTGAATGATGCTCCATCGTTTTATTAGACGACGGGACCATCATCCAGTTCTGCGGTCAACAGTAAGTAAAATGCTATTCTTCTACTGTGGATTTATTTAGTAAAATTATTTTTCCGGCCCGCGGATATGAGTAAAATATAGAATGTGGCCCTCGAAGTAAAAAGTTTGGAGACCCCTGCTCTAGGGTGTTATTAAAAAATATATATATAATGTTTGGGGGTTTTAAGTAATTTTCTAGCCAAAAAAAAGTTTTAGTCTCGTAAACAACAAATCTGAACAAATTAGCCCGGTGTGCACAACATGTTAAATTCATTATGCAAAATAGCAAGGAAAGTGCCTAAATACACATTTACCAAGCAGGGTGTCTGCAGCTGTACAGGCATGCTGGGACTTGTAATTTTGTAACACCAGGAGAGAAATTGTTTGGGAAATACTAATATCTGATCTTATATACTAACTTTTAAACTAGTCTAAAATGCAGGTAAAGATAATTCAAATACTCACACTGATCAAAATATTCTCTTCATCTCTTGAAAGGTTGCTTCCAACCATATTTCCAATTGAACTTGTGCAAATAGACCAACAACAGCTACCTATGGAAAATGAAACTGGCAAGTGTCCAAGTTCCAGGAAGTAGTCGCGCGTGCGTGTTGTTCGCGCGATTGCGCAAGCGCGCTCGAGAAATTCGCAATACTGTTTTTAAATAAAATTACACATATATTCGATTTCAGAGTGTTACTGTCGAAATTCAAGAAAGGAATTTATCATTCGCATTTTGTGACATTTCGATAAAATATCTCGAATATTCGATTTCAGAATGAGCCAATCAGAGCGCTTGTAAAGCATGTTCCGAAATTCTGCCAAAAAACAGATGTATGGGGACACCAATGTGATGACACGGATGTATGGGGACACCAATGTGATGTGACAAATGTATGGGGACACCAATGTGGGGGCACAGACGTATGGGGACACCAATGTGAGGACACAGATGTATGGGGACACCAATGTGGGGACACAGATGTATGGGGACACCAATGTGAGGACACAGATGTATGGGGACACCAATGTGATGACACGGATGTATGGGGACACCAATGTGATGTGACAAATGTATGGGGACACCAATGTGGGGGCACAGACGTATGGGGACACCAATGTGAGGACACAGATGTATGGGGACACCAATGTGGGGACACAGATGTATGGGGACACCAATGTGAGGACACAGATGTATGGGGACACCAATGTGATGACACAGATGTATGGGGACACCAATGTGAGGAGACAGATGTGTGGGGACACCAGTGTGGGGACACAGATGTATGGGGACACCAATGTGAGGAGACAGATGTGTGGGGACACCAGTGTGGGGACACAGATGTGTGGGGACAACAGTGTATGAGGAGACTGGTCGGGTGCTCAGATGTGTGGGGACACCAATGTGATGACACAGATGTATGGGGACACCAATGTGGGGACACAGATGTATGGAGACACCAATGTGGGGACACAGATGTATGGGGACAACAATGTGGGGACACAGATGTATGGAGACACCAATGTGGGGACACAGATGTATGGGGACAACAATGTGGGGACAGATGTATGGGGACACCAATGTGGGGACACAGATGTATGGGGACACCAATGTGAGGAGACAGATGTGTGGGGACACCAGTGTGGGGACACAGATGTATGGGGACACCAATGTGAGGAGACAGATGTGTGGGGACACCAGTGTGATGACACAGATGTATGGGGACAAAAGTGTATGAGGAGACTGGTGGGGGGCACAGATGTGTGGGGACACCAGTGTGGGGACACAGATGTGTGGGGACAAAAGTGTATGAGGAGACTGGTGGGGGGCACAGATGTGTGGGGACACCAGTGTGGGGACACAGATGTGTGGGGACAAAAGTGTATGAGGAGACTGGTGGGGGGCACAGATGTGTGAGGACACTAGTGTGGGGACACAGATGTGTGGGGACAACAGTGTATGGGAAGACTGGTGGGGTGCTCAGATGTGTGGGGACACCAATGTGATGACAAAGATGTATGGGGACACCAATGTGGGGGCACAGATGTATGGGGACACCAATGTGGGGACACAGATGTATGGGAACACCAATGTGATGACACAGATGTATGGGGACACCAATGTGGGGACACAGATGTATGGGAACACCAATGTGATAACACAGATGTATAGGGACACCAATGTGATGACACAGATGTATGGGGACACCAATGTGATGACACAGATGTATGGGGACACCAATGTGATGACACAGATGTATGGGGACACCAATGTGAGGAGACAGATGTATGGGGACACCAATGTGAGGAGACAGATGTATTGGGACACCAATGTGATGACACAGATGTATGGGGACACCAATGTGATGACACAGATGTATGGGGACACCAATGTGGGGACACAGATGTATGGGGACACCAATGTGAGGACACAGATGTATGGGGACACCAATGTGATGACACAGATGTATGGGGACACCAATGTGAGGAGACAGATGTGTGGGGACACCAGTGTGGGGACACAGATGTATGGGGACACCAATGTGAGGAGACAGATGTGTGGGGACACCAGTGTGGGGACACAGATGTGTGGGGACAACAGTGTATGAGGAGACTGGTCGGGTGCTCAGATGTGTGGGGACACCAATGTGATGACACAGATGTATGGGGACACCAATGTGGGGACACAGATGTATGGAGACACCAATGTGGGGACACAGATGTATGGGGACAACAATGTGGGGACACAGATGTATGGAGACACCAATGTGGGGCCACAGATGTATGGGGACAACAATGTGGGGACAGATGTATGGGGACACCAATGTGGGGACACAGATGTATGGGAACACCAATGTGATGACACAGATGTATGGGGACACCAATGTGGGGACACAGATGTATGGGGACACCAATGTGATGACACAGATGTATAGGGACACCAATGTGATGAAACAGATGTATGGGGACACCAATGTGAGGAGACATGTATGGGGACACCAATGTGATGACACAGATGTATGGGGACACCAATGTGAGGAGACAGATGTGTGGGGACACCAGTGTGGGGACACAGATGTATGGGGACACCAATGTGAGGAGACAGATGTGTGGGGACACCAGTGTGATGACACAGATGTATGGGGACAAAAGTGTATGAGGAGACTGGTGGGGGGCACAGATGTGTGGGGACACCAGTGTGGGGACACAGATGTGTGGGGACAAAAGTGTATGAGGAGACTGGTGGGGGGCACAGATGTGTGGGGACACCAGTGTGGGGACACAGATGTGTGGGGACAAAAGTGTATGAGGAGACTGGTGGGGGGCACAGATGTGTGAGGACACTAGTGTGGGGACACAGATGTGTGGGGACAACAGTGTATGGGAAGACTGGTGGGGTGCTCAGATGTGTGGGGACACCAATGTGATGACAAAGATGTATGGGGACACCAATGTGGGGACACAGATGTATGGGGACACCAATGTGGGGACACAGATGTATGGGAACACCAATGTGATGACACAGATGTATGGGGACACCAATGTGGGGACACAGATGTATGGGAACACCAATGTGATAACACAGATGTATAGGGACACCAATGTGATGACACAGATGTATGGGGACACCAATGTGATGACACAGATGTATGGGGACACCAATGTGATGACACAGATGTATGGGGACACCAATGTGAGGAGACAGATGTATGGGGACACCAATGTGAGGAGACAGATGTATGGGGACACCAATGTGATGACACAGATGTATGGGGACACCAATGTGATGACACAGATGTATGGGGACACCAATGTGGGGACACAGATGTATGGGGACACCAATGTGAGGACACAGATGTATGGGGACACCAATGTGATGACACAGATGTATGGGGACACCAATGTGAGGAGACAGATGTGTGGGGACACCAGTGTGGGGACACAGATGTATGGGGACACCAATGTGAGGAGACAGATGTGTGGGGACACCAGTGTGGGGACACAGATGTGTGGGGACAACAGTGTATGAGGAGACTGGTCGGGTGCTCAGATGTGTGGGGACACCAATGTGATGACACAGATGTATGGGGACACCAATGTGGGGACACAGATGTATGGAGACACCAATGTGGGGACACAGATGTATGGGGACAACAATGTGGGGACACAGATGTATGGAGACACCAATGTGGGGACACAGATGTATGGGGACAACAATGTGGGGACAGATGTATGGGGACACCAATGTGGGGACACAGATGTATGGGAACACCAATGTGATGACACAGATGTATGGGGACACCAATGTGGGGACACAGATGTATGGGGACACCAATGTGATGACACAGATGTATAGGGACACCAATGTGATGAAACAGATGTATGGGGACACCAATGTGAGGAGACATGTATGGGGACACCAATGTGATGACACAGATGTATGGGGACACCAATGTGAGGAGACAGATGTGTGGGGACACCAGTGTGGGGACACAGATGTATGGGGACACCAATGTGAGGAGACAGATGTGTGGGGACACCAGTGTGATGACACAGATGTATGGGGACACCAATGTGAGGAGACAGATGTATGGGGACAAAAGTGTATGAGGAGACTGGTGGGGGGCACAGATGTGTGGGGACACCAGTGTGGGGACACAGATGTGTGGGGACAAAAGTGTATGAGGAGACTGGTGGGGGGCACAGATGTGTGGGGACACCAGTGTGGGGACACAGATGTGTGGGGACAAAAGTGTATGAGGAGACTGGTGGGGGGCACAGATGTGTGAGGACACTAGTGTGGGGACACAGATGTGTGGGGACAACAGTGTATGGGAAGACTGGTGGGGTGCTCAGATGTGTGGGGACACCAATGTGATGACAAAGATGTATGGGGACACCAATGTGGGGACACAGATGTATGGGGACACCAATGTGGGGACACAGATGTATGGGAACACCAATGTGATGACACAGATGTATGGGGACACCAATGTGGGGACACAGATGTATGGGAACACCAATGTGATAACACAGATGTATAGGGACACCAATGTGATGACACAGATGTATGGGGACACCAATGTGATGACACAGATGTATGGGGACACCAATGTGATGACACAGATGTATGGGGACACCAATGTGATGACACAGATGTATGGGGACACCAATGTGAGGAGACAGATGTATGGGGACACCAATGTGAGGAGACAGATGTATGGGGACACCAATGTGATGACACAGATGTATGGGGACACCAATGTGATGACACAGATGTATGGGGACACCAATGTGAGGAGACAGATGTATGGGGACACCAGTGTGATGACACAGATGTATGGGGACACCAATGTGAGGAGACAGATGTGTGGGGACACCAGTGTGATGACACAGATGTATGGGGACACCAATGTGATGACACAGATGTGTGGGGACACCAATGTGATGACACAGATGTATGGGGACACCAATGTGATGACACAGATGTATGGGGACACCAATGTGATGAAACAGATGTATGGGGACACCAATGTGATGACACAGATGTATGGGGACACCATTGTGGGGACACAGATGTATGGGGACACCAATGTGGGGACACAGATGTGGGGGAGACTGGTGAGGACACGGATGTAAAACCTCAATGCACGCTGGTAGTTAAACCCGCTGAATGATGCTCCATCGTTTTATTAGACGACGGGACCATCATCCAGTTCTGCGGTCAACAGTAAGTAAAATGCTATTCTTCTTCTACTGTGGATTTATTTAGTAAAATTATTTTTCCGGCCCGCGGATATGAGTAAAATATAGAATGTGGCCCTCGAAGTAAAAAGTTTGGAGACCCCTGCTCTAGGGTGTTATTAAAAAATATATATATAATGTTTGGGGGTTTTAAGTAATTTTCTAGCCAAAAAAAAGTTTTAGTCTCGTAAACACCAAATCTGAACAAATTAGCCCGGTGTGCACAACATGTTAAATTAATTATGCAAAATAGCAAGGAAAGTGCCTAAATACACATTTACCAAGCAGGGTGTCTGCAGCTGTACAGGCATGCTGGGACTTGTAGTTTTGTAACACCAGGAGAGAAATTGTTTGGGAAATACTAATATCTGATCTTATATACTAACTTTTAAACTAGTCTAAAATGCAGGTAAAGATAATTCAAATACTCACACTGATCAAAATATTCTCTTCATCTCTTGAAAGGTTGCTTCCAACCATATTTCCAATTGAACTTGTGCAAATAGACCAACAACAGCTACCTATGGAAAATGAAACTGGCAAGTGTCCAAGTTCCAGGAAGTAGTCGCGCGTGCGTGTTGTTCGCGCGATTGCGCAAGCGCGCTCGAGAAATTCGCAATACTGTTTTTAAATAAAATTACACATATATTCGATTTCAGAGTGTTACTGTCGAAATTCCGCAATAAATTTCTCATTCGCATTTTTGCGAAATTACGATAAAATATCAAGAATATTCTGAGCCAATCAGAGTGCTCCTTCCGTATTTGCCGAATATTCTCAATTATTTTGTATTGCAATATATCACGAATATTCTGAGCCAATCAGAGTGCTCCTTACACATTTGCCGAATATTCTCAATTATTTTGTATTGCAACATATCACGAATATGCTGAGCCAATCAGAGTGCTCCCTCCGCATTTCTCGAATATTCGCAATTCGCAATTCGCAATAGCGAAAATTCGCAATGATTTCGGTTTCAAAAAATATCTCGAATATTCGTATTTAGCGAATATATCACGAATATTCGACAATATATTCGAGATATATCGCGAATTCGAATATGGCATATTCTGCTCAACACTAGTTAACACCAAAAATGCCCGCTCACACCGTTAATATGCCTGCTGGGCTACACAATTAATACAAATAGGATTACGGCTGTGATCCCTGTTGAGGAGTTCATTTTTTCAAGCTAGACTCTTTTCCCTGTTTTCAGCTAGCGTTTGTATACGCTACGCCCAGGTCTCCATGACCTATTCAGTTCTTATGTATTTTTCTCCATTGAAGTCGTTTAAACTGTGTTTTTTCTTTTTTCTCGTTTGGAGCCTTTTTTTTTAGCTGGATGTGCCACCCCTTTCTACGCCAAAGAGGACCCCTTCTTCACACATGTGCCTTTCTATCTACTGGATGACTTTTCCTGCCACATACGGATACCGAGAACTGTGAGTGTTGTACATACCATTTTCCTTGCTTTACCTTTAACCGCGCACCGTCATGCCTGTCACGTTTCTGACTATTAATGCCAAGGGTTTAAACCACCCGGCGAAAAGGAAATCCGTGTGGCAGGAGATGATCCAGCATAAGGGAGATGTCCTTTGTGCGCAGGAAACTCACTTCCACGAGCAGAAAATGCCCCGGTGCTCACACCCCAAGTTCCCACATGTATTTACAGCAAGTACCTCGGCCAAGAAAAGAGGGGTACTAACTGCTATCAGAGACACCGTGGCATTCACCAAACATAATGAACTGGCTGATCCTATGGGACGATTCCATATTCTGGTATGTGACTTAAACTCAATCCCATACACTATAGTCAATCTATATGCGCCCAATAAGCACCAGATTCGATTTCTACATCAGGTCCTTAGGAAAGCCAAGCAAGTACAGAAGGGCTATCTTCTACTATGCAGAGATTTTAACCTCCCTCCCGATTCGACGGTGGACTCAACGTCCTATTCAACCAGGCACCGTCTCTCGCTACAACCAGTACTCCATGCGCAAGACCTATATGATGCTTGGAGATGCCTCAATGGGTCGGAAAAGGACTATTCTTTTTTTTCAGCATGCCACAGGGTCTACACTAGGCTGGACCTTTTTATTACAGACAAATGGTTGCTGCCTAAAATTACTGCATCTAAAATCAATGACATCACCTGGTCGGACCATGCCTCGGTGACACTTTCGGTGGAGGATTCGCCAGGCGTGAATTTTTGCTTCGTCTGGCGGTCCAACTCGAGGTTGATCCAGGCTGGCGACTCCAGGACCCAACTGCAGGAGGAGATCTCCAATTTTTTCTCTTGTAATGCTAACTCTGTCTCTGACCCGATGGTTCTTTGGAACGCCCATAAGGCATACATGAGGGGAGTTCTGATAAAAATGGGTGCCGGGGTTAGGAGAAGGAGGAGACAGCGTATACAGGACCTGCTTTCCCAGATTCACATATTAGAGTCCCAAAACAAAAAACATACCACCCCAACATTATCTAACCAATTACTACAACTTAGGTATGATCTTCGCATGGTGCTGCTTGACAATTTCGACCTAGCGAATAAACGCCTGAAAATGTCATATTATGTCAGCGGCAACAAGGCCGGAAAATTGCTAGCCAACCGTCTCAGGGGAATTAGGTACAAATCCAAAATACCTTATATTTTACATCCAATCACTGGGGTCAAACTGTTCCACCCACAAGCGATCACAGATGCTTTTAGTTGTTACTACAACTCCTTATATAATTTGAGAGAGGACCAGTCCACGATTCAGCCCACTGAGCATATGATCTCAAGTTTTCTTGACAAGGTTAACCTCCCTACTGTATCACCGACCCAACTGGAGGGACTCAACTTACCCTTTGCGGTCCCTGAAATTATTAAAGCTATAGAATCCCTCCCAATTAATAAGTCTCCTGGCCCTGATGGGTTCACAGGGGAGTACTACAGGGCCTTTAAATCAGAACTGGCTCCCTACCTATCCGATGTCTACAATACCGCTGTCTCCTCCTCCTCTTTCCCCTCCGAAATGCTATCGGCTCTTATAGTGGCCCTCCCGAAACCAGGGAAAAGCCCAGATGTGCCACAGAACTTCAGGCCGATCTCACTTCTGAACAATGACCTGAAGCTCTATGCTAGACTTATAGCGAATAGGCTGGTTGATTTGCTGCCGTCCCTAATCCATATGGATCAGTCAGGGTTCACGAAGGGCAGGCAGACTGCGGACGCAACGAGACACCTGATAAACATCATACACGCAGCTAACACGACCAAAACGCCTTCTCTGCTCCTTGCCTTGGATGCAGAGAAGGCGTTTGATAGGATACACTGGGAGTACCTGGCGAAAGTTCTCTCCAAATTTGGGTTTGCGGGCGGGATCCACTCGGCTATAATGGCGCTCTATACTAATCCCTCGGCTCAGGTTTATATATCCGGCATGCTATCCTCCCCCTTCAATATCTCTAACGGAACACGCCAGGGCTGTCCACTTTCCTCACTTATATTCAACTTACTTATGGAACCATTGGCCTCGTACATTCGATCCCACCCACTGATCAAAGGGTTCAAGAGCGGTAACTCACTCCACACAATAAGCCTCTTTGCGGATGACATCATCCTGATGCTCACAGATGTTGAATCCTCTCTGACCTCAGTACACGAGTCGCTACAATTGTTTTCTACAGTGTCCTATTACAAAGTTAATGACACCAAGTCCTACATCCTTGGCATGAATATCCCCCCGGGGGTTCAAAGTTGTTTGAGCCGAAAATTCCCTTACATCTGGAAAGAAAAAGTAACTTCTTACTTAGGAATAATCCTAACGCCTCACACTTCTGAGCTGACTAGGGAAAACTACTATCCTCTATTACAAAGCTCCCCCCTAAGCTGGCCAACCTGGCGAGGTTCGAGCTCTCCTGGTCGGGTCGTCTGGCTGCCTTCAAAATGCAGATCCTTCCCCAACTCATTTATATTTTTAGAACCCTGCCGATTCCGGTCCCTTCCTCCTTTTTTTCCTCACTAAAATCCCTAATCAACCGTTTTTTATGGGGGGGAAAACGGGCCCGCTGTGCATTCAGTAGAATAGTGAAACATAGGTCGGCAGGGGGGATTGGTCATACCCATATCAGAGATTATCATGTGGCATCCATCCTTGCTCAATTGAAAGGCTGGTTCCCCTCTTCAACGCCCACTCTATGGTCCCAACTGGAAAGCCACCAAGTACCTGGTGGAAATCTCTATAACTATTTATTGGCCAGTGTCTCGCTGGTACCTGGTCTCTCCACCTCTAAGTGGGAAGGGAGGGGCGACTTGTCCATAGATGATCTTTATGTGGGTCCTGCTCTTAAAACCTTTCAAACTTTGCAGCTGGAGTTATCTCTTCCTGCAACGGAGCAGTATAGATATTTGCAAATCTGCCACTTTCTGAGAGGATTCACTGGCGCTTCCATCCACCATCCCTGGCAAATCTCTCAGTACTTTCTTTCTAAATCTCATAACATTAAAGGGATTTCGCTGTTTTATTCTATTCTACAAAACAAATGTGCGTTTCAGAAGTCGCTCTCTATGCGCGCGTGGGAAAACTATTTTGATAAGGTGTACCCGGAGGAACAGTGGCAGATGGCACTCAGGGTCACATACACTTCCACTAGAAGTGCCAATCTATGGGAGCTATTTCAAAAGCTCCTTCTACGTTGGTACCTTACCCCCTATCGCATTTCTCGGTTTGCCCCTGGTGGATCCCCCCTGTGTTGGAGGATGTGTGGGAATACTGGCACACTGTATCATCTGCTGTGGGCATGTCCTGGGATCCTCCAATACTGGGAATCTGTATACCAATGGATAGATCAAGTGTTAGGTATCTCCCTATCCCCGTGCCCGGGGATGGCGCTATTATCCCTGGAAATAGACCTAGTACCACATCATCTGAGACCCTTGTTGTCCCATATGCTGATGGCAGCTAGATTGTCTTTGGTCAGGCACTGGAGGAGCATGACTCCCCCAGGTTTGGCTGAAACAATACAAATAGTCCACACTCATGATACTTACGAACGACTATTTGCCTTGAGTACTGGAGGCAGAACTAATGTTGACAAACACTGGGATCCCTGGAATAAATGGTACCACTCTTGTGTCTGATTGAAACTAGCGCTGGTTACATCCAACAGTAACATATAACCATCTAACTCAGGTTTGGCTCCTTTCTTTTCTTTGTTTTCTTATTTTTATGTTTCCCTAGTTTTACTTAGCTTTTTGTTTATTTCTTGTCTACTTTCATTCCTTTCTACAAAGGCCGGTAGCCTTTTACTAGCAAATGTTGTTATTACTTCACAGTATTATATATGATAAACCATTATCTACTACTAGTACTGCATTGCGTGAACTATATGACTGTATACCCTCTCATGTTGCTCTCTATACTCTGTTGCCACCTATGGGGTCATACTACATTGTATTGTGTTGTGGGTTAATAATTCTTTGTCGTTACATGCTACGCGGTGTTCACATTGTGTTTATTTCTTTGTAACCTGTGAAATTTCAATAAAAACGATTGAACATAAAAATACCATAAACGGGTGTGTACAAGTGTTGGCGTCCTCTGCGCCATCTCACGTCACTCCTGGTGTACGTCTATCCCTACGCGTTACGAGACTGGTCACGTGTCTTCGTCTGGGGCTATTCATATTGCCACAATTCTACAAAATTCCTAAGAGCAAGATAATTCAACTGTATAGACCAGGAAGGTTGAAAAAAAAGGGGGGGGAGGCCCAGGCAGCAGGCGGTACAAACAAAAACAATATTTCACACAAAAGGAATTATCGCACTCCGGATCCCGTGTCAGTGGGGTTCCAGGGCATCCAAACTGAGGAACCAGGACGCCGCAAGGAGGAACCACCTAGGGAAGGAGGGGAAATGGGAGGAAAGGGAGGAAGCACCATGGAATCACAAAAAGAGCAGGCTAACAGGACCAAGAAAACATAAAACTCAGCACCTATGCTTAAAAGTGTACTGCGCTACTGGAGGGGTAGAATATTTTTTTACGATCGCGGGACACCGGTGGACATCAAGTCTAGGCGGCAGATTCAAAGCAATGTACCTGTACGTTGCTTTGCCTGCCCGTGCCATTCTGCCGACGTATGTGCGTTAGGCAAGCGGTTAATCTTTTAGGTTATACATCCTTCGGGTTTATGTAAGAATAGTGCAAGAAAAGGTCTAGTTCCCTAGAGCAATCAATCAGAATCCTTGCCTCATTTAGACCTCTGCAAAACTGGTCGTTTGCGATGAGAAATATGCTTGCTAGCATGCATTTTTGTATAAAAGCTACATTAATATTTATAATACAGCAGGGAAATTTCTGAAGATAGATATTTTATATATATATAAAAAAAAAAAAAAACACAAGGCAAAAAAAAAAACAGGGAAAAAATACAAGAAGTGTTAAAAGAACATATGAACACATCAGAGGGTGCATGAAATAAATTGTCACATGCTAGGGGCTTGGTAAACTTCAACTATGATAAAAATGACCTTGTGGTCTCTTATGTAAGTACTTCACTGACAGCTATATTTTATATTACCCTGGCCGTTGTTCTGTTTCTCTCATTTAAAAGAAAAAAAAAATCAGCTGGAACTTTATTCTAATGTGCCAGACGCCTTTGTTCGCTTAGTAAGCTTGCAATTGTAATGAATTCTCAGTGATCCCAGAAGGGTCTCAAAGAAATATCAAAAACATGTTGCATTTGCCTGTCGAATCCCATCAATGCTTGAAGCTGACTGATGTGCAGCACAAGCCCACTTTGTTTTGGTAAACTACTTATACATAAGGCCATGTGTAAAATATTAAGACTCACTCATGTTTATTTGGTAAAATAATACAAAATGCTAAAGCTGGGTTTGTCTATATTGAGTAGCCTCAATGGCCAATAGGACATAGCAGGAATTGGGAGGTGGCAGGTCAACACTTTTACACATTTTGAAACAGCCTTGACACTTTGATCATGGTGACACATTTTGAAGGTCCATAATGGAATTATAGTTGGGGGTGGTCCCATATAAGGTATAGCCATTCATGTTTTGATGAAAGGTTTTATTTTACTTATAGTAAAAATGGCAGGAAAGAAACATGAGGGTTTTCATTCCTTAATTCCTTTTTAAATTTGCTGTTTATCTGACCCTTGTGCTGAAGCTGGCTTTAGTACTCCCTGGCTCACTGGCTTGGACACATTATGTAGATTAAGAGCTCTAACCTTACATTGACTTTCGTAATCTGCATGCTTCTTGCTGGTCAGTGACTTAAATGATTTTGCTAAAAGTTAGACATTTGCCATTTCAGATAGTTAGCAATGGTAGCCTTTCTCTATTCAAGAGTTTTCTATAAAACTGATGTTGAGACATAGCAGCAGGCACCAAAATTGATCACTTGGCATCTACATGCAGGTCTTGTTGACAAGAGGATCGGACGATACCCTGAAAGGCTGATGCGTTTCTGGGGCGCACCCCTTTCTTCAGAGCCTAGGCACTCCATGGACACCGCCTAGGCTCTGAAGAAATGGGTGCACCCCAGAAACGCATGAAGATTATCATTTATCCAGCTCATGGTATAGCTAGTAGTAGTTATTCACATTCATTCTTGCACAATGTTCAAGTTGTTTTGTAGGTTCTCCAAGCCACTTTTTTTAGTTCCACTGAGTGTTTGGAAGATACCAAAGTATTTATATCCCACACATGTAGCACAGACAACTCAATTCAACCACCATTCCAGTGATAACTCTAAGGCCGCATACACACGATCAGACCGGTCCGATGAAACTGGTCTGCAGACCAGTTTCATCGGACCAATTCGATGGTGTGTACGGCCTATCGGACCGTTGTCCGTCAGACCAAAATTTTAAAACTTGCTTTAAAATCTGTCCGACAGACACCTGTCCGTCGGACAGATTCGATGGTCAGTACGCAAAAGCATCGGACCAAAAACCTGCGCATGCTCAGAATCAAGTCGACGCATGCTTGGAAGCATTGAACTTCGTTTTTTCAGCACGTCGTTGTGTTCTACGTCACCGCGTTCTGGTCTAATCAGATTTTTGGTCCGATGGTGTGTACACACATCAGACCACTTCAGCCTGTTCCGATGAAAACGGTCCGTCGGACCAGTTTCATCGGACCGCTTTGATCGTGTGTACATGGCCTAAGGCTTGTTCCATAGTGATTGTATTAAGGTGTCATGGGTAGATATTAATGCTGGGATATCTTGCCAACACTCATTGGAACTGTCATACTAGCTTGGAGAAGCTCCAAAACAACTTTAACATTACAGAAGTCCAGCTGAATGTCAATTACTACTATTATCAAATAAAATAGCACGATTTTGCTTTTCCACATTTGTCTTACATCCTAGTAACAAGTTTACATTCACAAGTTTATAAAAGACTTTCTGCATTATGACTGAAACTTTTATGTTTGTGTAAATAGCTACATTTAATATTTACATCAAGTTATGGAAAGGCAGGATTAACAAAAATATTAGAGAAGAAGATTGAAGTTGTTCTGTATATGTAGAAACTCATCATTTCAAGAACGGGATTAGCAATATTTCATCCCCTCGATTCTAAAGAATTAGCAGAAATCAAAGTAATTTTCCCAGATTACAGTGCAGGCAAGGAGATTTATGTAAACAGTTTAGCTAAAGGTTATAATGCTGAATTGCGCAGTATAGCAAAGTTGTTGTGTCAGAACCGTCCAATTTAATACACAGGTGTAAAAAAACTGCAAGGCCTTGCCAAATAATTTGTACAGAGGCCCATCAAATCCATATAAAAATGTTTTAGTCTCAGACAGTCTAATAGGGTGTTTTTTTTTTCAGTAAGTCTAATAAGCCTGTGTCAGAAGTTGAGATAACAGATATATACAACATAGGTTTATATTCTTGTAATTGCTTTCTGCCATCAGGAAATTGCCAGAAATATTCACATACTAACCTGATGTGCATTGTACAGTATAACTTTATACACCATATAGTTCCTATAGGTGCCTCTCTACATCTATACAAATAAAGTTTACTTGTTTATCTGGAACCTGTACAATATCCCAGTTAAACATTCCATGTAGAGATGTGATTATGCCTCTGTAAATATGTTCCAGATCATGCTATGCAGAATAATATGAAGCGGCTATTATTCCAGGTGAATACCTTGGACATCTTGCATGAAAAAATATTCTTTGTAGCCCCATCCCCCCTGCCCAATAAGAAATACTGTGTTAAAGGAAAAAAAAAATAGAAGAAGAATTCAGTTACTCACCTTGTACCCCCAACATTTTTCTACTTTCTGTTGGAGGGATGATTATACTGGACCTTCTTCAAGAAATCTGTTTTTTTCCAGCACCGTGTCAGGAGATTTTGAATTCTCCACTTTCCCAGGATCATGTAAGGTGGCCACGTACCGTCACCCTTATCTAGGCAAAAATATTCAGAACCCAGGGTAAAGGTGAGTATTGTTACCTTTTCCCCTGGTTTTATTTCTTTGTATTTTTTACCCTGAGTTTCCTATTGTAGAGGGTGGGGTACAGAGACAATGTGAGGGCTCCTGTGGTTTGATGTTCTACCAAACAAAATGTGAGGTTTAAGGTGAAAATATGTATTGAAGCCCAAATCTAGATCATTCTGTCTCAGTCTGATGACAGCAAAATACAAAAAATAAAATAAAAAATACTAAGTGTAAACATAAATGCCTAATGTTGCTAAAAATGTCAGTGGGCATCAATGCTATAAAGGAAGGCTTTGACAGGTTATAACTCAAGGCAACTGCCTCAGTTGACCTGTCTCTAAAGTAGTCACCACCATTAGACCCCTTTCACATTGAGGAGTTTTTCAGGCATTGATTCGACGCATGCGTGGAAGCATAGAACTTCCTTGTTTGTGCACGTCGCCGCGTCAACCGTCACCGCCACGTCACCATTACGCCACCGCGTTCTCTGTCCGTGGGGATTTTGGTCTGATGGTGTGTACACACATCAGACCAAAATATCCCAGGAGACATGTCCGATGAAAACGGTCCATGGACCGATTTCATCGGACATGTCTCCTCGTGTGTACAGGGCCTTAAGAGACAAATCTCATCCTACTGATTCCCACCACACACTTAACTGGGTGAAAAGGTGGCTGGTTGAGTAGGGCAGATGTAGAGGCAAACCTAAGAAGGAATGCTGCAGCTTAGTGATCCCTGCAGACCTAAAATCTAGCCATAGGGAAGAGGTCTACATGCCTTGGTATGACATAGGGAGCTCTGCTTGCAATAGATCCTGCTTCTTTTAGGGCTAACCAGTATGGACAAGTTGATGAGAAGTCCACATAAAAAGTTGCATGGCCATATCCCCTTGTAAGAGAGATGAACAATTGATCCGCGCAGGTTAGTACCCCACTGAATTAGGGATTCATAGACCCATTTGCTATGTAGCAATGAATTCCTCATCGTGTTTGGGTTCTTCTGCCCTACCCAGGAGGTGGCCCACCATGACTGGATCAGATAACTCAATTACCTACCAGTAGTGGTAAATACTACTTTATTCAAGCAGGTAAGGCCAGTCCTAATTAACAGTTTCATCAATGGCAGAATTCCCCAAATGCTAAATACTAAAACAATAACAAATACAGCCAATGAGCACTGTCAAAGGTGAATTTTCAGGACTCATCACATCAGGGAACCATGCTGCAATTAGTGAGCTGTTAGAGCAGGAGATTTAACTATAAGTACCTGGGTAAATGGACAAAAATTAGTAAGAACACCAGGAGCCCCTGTCAAAGTGTTAGTAACATGACAATATTAATGATTGCTACAGGACCTCTGTTGTTTCTCTGGAGATTGCAATTTCTCTTGCTGCCCTGGACTGCCCTAGTCCTATACCCACCAATCCTACATTTGTAGCCTGTGATCTTGAGCTATTCTTACTACATGAGACACAAAGCACATGAAAGATGCACGTTAATATTAGTCTCTTGATGATGCCAGTGACATCTATAGTTAATAAATCTGAGGCTGCATGGTGCTTGTCACCAGTCCTTGCATGGCTTAAACATGTAGTATCTGACAGTGTGAGAATGAGGAATTGTGATTGTTAGAAATCCATAGGCAGACACTTACAAACTCTTTTGCAAATCTCTTTCCTTTTGATCTGTGTTGTATAAAAAGAACTGCAGGGATTACCAGCAGCCTTAGAATAATGAGAAGGCAAGGCTGTCAGCATTGGTTGGATGTGTCTATGGATTATATACAAATTTCCTGAATTGCCTGTTTGCCTTTATTGAGTTATGGCATTCAGTTAATATGTTTTTGTATATTTATATGTTCACCATTTTTTCTGTTTAGAGCTGCAGAGAGGCATTTTGTTTACATTCTCAAAAACAGATTGTAAAGTGGTAAAATTGCCAACAGGGAGCAGCAAGGAAGAACGCAATGCCATGACATCATCTGTAAAGTGGAACTTCAGGAGGAGGTGAAATGCATTGCCACTGAGATGTCCTAAGGCATGCTAATATATTTTTCTTGACTCTCTTCGTCAGTACAAGCTGACGCAAATAAACCCCTTGGGGCTACATGGACTGTCTGCAGTGAAATTTAAGTCCAGGTGGATTACTGTTTCCATGCCTTGTGTGCCAACTCCATTCCATCTATTAGCTTGAGAATATGATTGCAATGGGGCGTGGTACTATACGAGAGGTATACATTTATTATAGCTAACCAACTGCAATCCCTTTTTTTTTGTACCAGTCCTTGCACATGTCACATACAGGTCCTATTTTTTACTTTACCACATTTGTCTTTTTGCATGGACATGGGAAGTTGACATGGACAGTAGGTGGTCTACTTATAAAAATTGCAATTTTTATGTTGTTTCACACACACATATAAATAAATAAATAAATATATATATATATATATATATATATATATATACACACACACATATAGTTAGGTTCATATATATTTGGGCACAATTTAAGGTTTTTTTTCAGGTATTTACCAAATTATATTCAGGTTATACAGTGGGGATCGAAAGTTTGGGCACCCCAGGTAAAAATTTGTATTAATGTGCATAACGAAGCCAAGAAGAGATGGAAAAATCTCCAAAAGGCATCAAATTACAGATTAAACATTCTTATAATATGTCAAAAAAAGTTAGATTTTATTTCCATCATTTACACTTTCAAAATTACAGAAAACAAAAAAATGGCGTCTGCAAAAGTTTGGGCACCCTGCAGAGTTAATATCTTGTATTGCCCCCTTTGGCAAGTATCACAGCTTCTAAACACTTTTTGTAGCCAGCCAAGAGTCTTTCAATTCTTGTGAGGCCGCGTACACACGAGGAGATATATCCGATGAAAACGGTCCGACAGACCGATTTCATCGGATATGTCTCCTGGAGATTTTGGTCTGATGTGTGTACACACAATCAAACCAAAATCCCCGTTGACAGACAGCGCGGTGACCAAACCAGGAAGTAAAATACTTCCACGCATGCGTCGAATCCATTCGGCGCATGCGGGAGATTTCGGTCCGCTGGTTAGGCGTACTAACCAGCGGACATATCCAACAGATGGGTTTCCAGCAGACAGATTTTAAAGCATGCTTTAAAACTTTTGTCTGCTGGAAACCTGTCTGCTAGCCCGTACACACGATCGAATCTGTCCGCTGAAACTGGTCTGCGGACCAGTTTCAGCAGATATATTCGATTGTGTGTACGCGGCCTTAGAGGTATCTTTGTCCATTCTTCCTTACAAAATTCTTCCAGTTCTTTGAGATTTCTGGGCTGTCTGTCACGCACTGCTCTTTTAAGGTCTATTCATAGATTTGCAATTATGTTGAGGTCAGGAGATTGTGAAGGCCATGGATTTTGAGGTGTGTTTAGGATCATTATACATTTGTAGAAGCCATCCTCTCTTTAACTTCAGCTTTTTCACAGATGGCATCAAGTTACCATCCAAAATTTGCTGAAATTGTATTGAATACATTTTTGCTTCTACTCTGAAATGTTCCCTGTGCCACTGGCTGCAATACAACCCCAAAGCATGATTTATCCACTCCCATGCTTAACAGTTGGACAGAGGTTCTTTTCATTAAATTCTGTGCCCTTTCTTCTCCAAATGTACCTTTGCTCATACCGGCCAAAAAGTTATATTTTAACCTCATTGGTCCACAGAACTTGTTTCCAAAATGCATCAGGTTTGTCTATATGTTCATTTGCAAAGTTCAAACGCTGATTTTTGTGGTGAGGACGTAGAAGAGGTTTTCTTCTGATGACTCTTCCATGAAGACCGTATTTGTACAAGTATCTCTTTATAGTGGAATAGTGTACCACAACTCCAGTGTCTGCCAGATCTTTCTGGAAGGATCGTGCAGTCAAACGTGGGTTTTGAATTGCTTTTCTCACAATCCTGCGAGCTGTTCTGTCTGATATTTTTCTTGGTTTTTCAGATCTTGCTTTAACTTCCACTGTTCCTGATGACTGCTATTTCTTAATTACATTCCGAACAGAGGATATTGACATCTGAAAATGCTTTTCTATCTTCTTATAGCCTTCTCCAGCTTTGTGAGCGTCAACTATTTTCAGTTTTCTAGACAACTGCTTGGAGGAACCCATGGTGCTGATTGTTGGGGTAAGGTCAGATGAGTCTGGGCATTTAAAACCTTTGAGATTTACATCACCTGGTCTTCCCAGACGATGATTGAGAACATGCTATAAATTCTGCAGGATGCCCAAACTTTTGGAGACCCCATTTTTTTGTTTTCTGTAATTTTGAAAGTGTAAATGATGGAAATAAAATCTAACTTTTTTTGACATATTATAAGAATGTCTAATCTGAAATTTGATGCCTTTTGGAGATTTTTCCATCCTTCCTTAGCTTTGTTATACACATTAATACAAATTTTTACCTGGGGTGCCCAAACTTTTGACCCCCACTGTAGTTATATAATGGCCTGAAAGTGCATATTCAAAGGTTTAATTTGAGGTTGTACTTCCAAATCAGAGTAAAGGTTTAGGAGTAACGGCGCTTAAGAATATCCACCCCCCTTTTTCAAGGAGAGAGAAAATAGCCGCTCTAGGTGGAAGCCTTGATGAAGGTCCACTGTGCAGATATCACAGGTGCAGGCAATGCATTCAGCAAGACAGCAAGACAGAAACAATGGATGTTTCTGGACAGCCGCACTCTGAACAATGGTTGCCTTTATTGAATTAGGAACAGCACTACAATTCACAGCAAACAAAACAAAAACCTGGACAACTGACGCGTTTCGCACTAAATCTAGTGCTTGATTAAGCACTAGTGCGAACCGCGTCAGTTGCCCAGGTATTTGTTTTGTTTGCTGTGACTTGTAGTGTTGTTCCTAATTCAATAGGAATAAAGGTAACCATTATTCCTAGTGTGGCTGTCCAGAAACATCCTTTGTTCCCCTTTTTCAAGGGACCAATATTAATTGGACAATTAAATCAAAACCTGTGTCCGCTACGTCTTCGTTATTTCTTCATCAATTAAGAAGGTAAAAGGTCTGGACTTGATTCCAATTTCACGTTCACATGATTGGACATTTTGACAACAAAACCGTGGATTTTTTTCCGAGGGATTGTTTGCTCAAATTTGTCTTGCATACACACGGTCACACAAATGTTGTTCCGAATCTCGAGAACGTGGTCACATACAACACTACGACAAGCCGAGAAAAATTAAGTTTAATGATTTTGAGCATGCGTCAAATTGATTTCGAGCATGTGTAGAATTTTTGTGAGTCGGAATTGCATACAGACGGTCGGAATTTCCGACAAGAACTTTTGTTTTTGGAAAAATTAAGAACCAGCTCTCAAACATTTGTTGTCGGAAATTCTGACAGTAAATGTCCGATGGAGCCTGCACATGGTCGGAATATCCAACCAAAAGCTCACACCGAACATTTGATTTGTGGAAATTCCAACCGTGTGTATGCGGTATAAGTGTGGTATTTGCATGTGGAATCTATTGCTGTGAACCTACATCCTGCATTCAAAGGTGCTGTCCATGCAAGTGAAACAGGCCATTGCAAGGCTTCAAAAACTTAAATCCATCAAAGAGATAGCAGCAGCATCAGGAGTGGCCAAATCAACAGTTTGGAACATTCTGAGGAAAGAAGAACACACAGGTGAGCTGAGCAACATAAAAGAGCGCAAATACAGAGGGTTTACCACAAGGTGCAAACCATTTATAAGCCTGAAGTATAGAAAAGCCAGATTAGACTTTGCCAAAAAACATCTAAAAAAGACAGGCCAGTTCTGGAAAAGTATTTCTTGAACAGATGAAACTAAGATTAATCTTTACCAGAATGATGGGAAGAACAAAGTGTGAAGGAGACTTGGAACAGCTCATGATCCAAAGCACACAACGTCATCTGTAAAACATGGTGCGATGACATGGGTATGCATGGCTTCCAGTGGAACTGGGTCATTGGTGTTTATTGATGATGTGACAGAAGATAGAAGCAGCTGTATGAATTCTGCAGTTTTTTTAGATATTCTGTCAGCCCAGATTCAGCCAAATGCAGCAAAGTTGATTGGATGGATCTTCACAGCACAGATGGACAATGAGCCAGAACACACTGCAAAACCAACCCAGGTACTTTTGAAGGAAAAGAAGTGGAATATTCTTCAATGGCCTAGTCAATCACCTGATCTCGACCCAATTGAGCATGCATTTAACTTGCTAAAACTAAAGGCAGAAAGACCCACAAACAAAGAACAACTGAAGATAGCGGCAGTTGGAGCTTAGCAAAGCATCAAAAAGGAGGAAACCCAGTCTTTGGTAAAGTACATGGGCTCCAGACTTCAGGCAATCATTGCCAATAAAAGTATTCTCAACAAAATTTAAAAAACAAACATTTTATTTATGATTACATTTGAGCCCCTGGAAATGGGAAGACGGTGTATAAATATGGTTGTAGTTCCTAAAATTTGTACTCGATATTTATGTTCAACCACTTGAATTAAAGCTGCAAGTTTGCACTTCAAATTCATTTTGATTGTTTCATTCTAATTTTATTCTGGTGGCATACAGAGCCAAAAATATGAAAATTGTGCCTGTGTCCAAATATATATGGACCTAACTATATATACAGTGCCATGAAAAAGTATTCATACCCCTTGAATTTTTCCACATTTTGTCATGTTAAAACCATAAATGAAAATGTATTTTATTGGGATTTTATGTGATAGTGGCACATTATTGTAAAGTGGAAGGAAAATTATAATTGGTTTTCAACATGTTTTACAAATAAATATGTGAAAAGTGTGCTGTGCATTTGAATTCAGTTCCCCAGAGTCGATACTTCGTAGAACCACCTTTCGCTGCAATTACAGCTGCAAGTCTTTTTGGGGATGTCTCTACAAGCTTTGCAAATCTAGAGAGTATCATTTTTGCCCATTCTTCTTTGCAAAATAGCTCAAGCTCTGTCAGATTGGATAGAGAGCGTCTGTGAACAGCAATTTTCAAGTCTTGCCACAGATTCTCCGTTGGATTTAGGTCTGGTCTTTAACTGGGCCATTCTAACACATGAATATGCTTTGATCTAAACCAGGGGTCTTCAAACTACCCTCCAGTTGTTCAGGAACTGCAATTCCCATCATGCCTAGTCATGTCTGTGAATGTCAGAGTATTATATGCCTCATGGGATGTGTAGTTCCGCAACAGCTGGAGGGCCGTAGTTTGATGATCCCTGATCTAAACCATTCCATTGTAGCTCTGGCTGTATGTTTAGGGCCGTTGCCATGCTGGAAGGTGAACCTCCACCTCCGTCTCAAATCTTTTACAGGTTTTCTTTTAAGATTGCCCTGTATTTGACTCCATCCATCTTCCCATTAACTCTGACCAGCTTCCCTGTCCTTGCTGAAGAAAAGCATCTCCATAACATGATGCTGCCACCACCATGTTTCACGGTGGGGATGGTGTATTCAAGGTGATGTACAGTGTTAGTTTTCTGTCACACATAGTGTTTTACTTTTCGGCCAAAAAGACAAATTTTGGTCTCATCTGACCAGAGCACCTTCTTCCACATTTTATCTGTGTCCCCCACATGGCTACTCACAAACTGCACACAAGACTTCTTATGGATTTCTTTCAACACTGGCTTTCTTCTTGCCACTCTTCCATAAAGCCAGATTTGTAGTGTGCACAACTAAGGCCGCGTACACACGATCAGCCCATCCGATGAGAACGGTCTGAAGAACCATTTTCATCGGTTAAACGATGAAGCTGGCTGATGGTCTGATGTGCCTACACACAATCAGTTAAAATAAACGATTGTGTCAGAACGCGGTGATGTAAAACACAACGACGTGCTGAAAAAAATGTTCAATGTTTCCAAGCATGCGTCGACTTGATTCTGAAAATGAGTGGATTTTTAACCGATGGTCGGTTAGGCGTCCATCGATTACATTTTTTGGTTTTGACCGATTGTGTGTACACGGCCTAATAGTTTTCCTGTGGACAGATTCTCACACCTGAGTGGTGGATCTCTACAGCTCCTCCAGAGTTACCATGGGCATCTTGGCTGCTTTGATGATTAATGCTCTCCTTGCACAGCCTGTCAGATTAGGTGGGCAACCATGTCTTGGTAGGTCTGCAGTCGTGCCATACTCTTTTCATTTTTGGATGATAAATTGAACAGTGCCCTGTGAAATGTTCAAAGCTTGGAGTATGTTTTTATAACCTAACCCTGCTTTAAACGTCTCCACAACCTTATCCCTAACATGTCTGGTGTGTTTCTTGGCCTTCATGATGCTGTTTGTTCGCTAAGGTTATCTAACAAACCTATAAGGGCTTCACAGAACAGCTGTAATTATACTGAGATTAAATTACACACAAATTGACTCTATTTACTAATCAGGTGATTTCTGAAGGCAATTGGTTAGTAAGCTATATTTTAGTTAGGGGTATCAGAGTAAAGGGGGCTGAATACAAATGCATGCCACACTTTTCAGATATTTATTCGTAAAGCGTTACGAAAACCATTTATCATTTTCCTTCCACTTCACAAATAGGTGCCACTTTGTATTGGTATATCACATGAAATCCCAATAAAATAAATTTGTGTTTTTTGGCTGTAATATGACAAAATGTGGAAAATGTTAAGGGGTATGAATACTTTTTCAAGGCACTGTGTGTGTGTATATATATATATATATATATATATATATATATATACACACACACACACACAGTATCTCACAAATATGAGTACAACTATCACATTTTTTGTAAATATTTTATTCTATCTTTTCACTGAAGAAATGACACTTTGCTACAATGTAAAGTAGTGAGTGTAACAGTGTAATTTTTCTGTCCCCTCAAAATATTGCAACACAGCTATTAATGTCTAAACCGCTGGCAACAAAAGTAAGTACATCTCTAAGTGAAAATGCCCAAATTGGGCCCACCCCCCCGCTGTCATGTGACGCATTAGTGTTACAAGGTCTTAGTTGTGAATGGGAAGCAGGTGTGTTAAATTTGGTGTTATCACTCTCACTCTCTCATGCTGGTCACTGGATCAACATGGCACCTGATGGCAAAGAACTCTCTGAGAATCTAAAATAAATAATTGTTGCTCTACATAAAGATGGCCTAGGCCAGGGGTGCCCAACCTTTTGAAGCTTGGGGGCCACTTAAGCGACTTGGTAACCGGTCGCGGGCCACACTGAGCGGAATGGGCGGATGGCAGGTCTATGTCTGCTCTGCATATGGAGGTAGGACACAAGTCGGTTTACATCTGCCACTCCTAAGAGGTGAATAGAGGGTCCAGTTGGGTCAGATTGTGTGAAAGGAGCCCAAGGCTGCTTTTATACTGATGCGCAGCTGTATATCAACGCAGTATACCTTTTGGCTTTTCTGCACTTTGCAATAGACTTATATTATATTCTGCAGGTTTGGTGCACTTTCAGAAAGCTCACCAAACTCGCAGGTAATAACAGAAATCTATGGCTCAGTGCAGGTAGCTCGCAGGTGCGCTGCTCTGCATCACTGTGGGTCAGTTTGAAAACAGCCCAGTTACCACTGCAGAACAGATATTCCCATATATACACTGTAATTTTAGTAATAAACTGACCTTTAACCACTTAAGACCCGGACCAATACGCTGGTAAATGACCCAAGGTGTTTTTGCGATTCGGCACTGCGTCGCTTTAACAGACAATTGCGCGGTCGTGCGACGTGGCTCCCAAACAAAATTTGCGTCCTTTTCTTCCCACAAATAGAGCTTTCTTTTGGTGGTATTTGATCACCTCTGCGATTTTTATTTTTTGCGCTATATACAAAAATAGAGCGACATTTTTGAAAAAAAAACACTATTTTTTACTTTTTGTTAAAAAAAAAATCAAATAAACTAAATTTTAGTCAAACATTTAGGCCAAAATTTATTTAGCCACATGTCTTTAGTAAAAAAAAAATCGCAATAAAAAAAAATAGCTACCTAGCGGGAACAGCGGCACTAATACAGCGATCAGAAAAATGATCGCTTAGTGACGCTGGCAATAGGGAGTGAAAGGGTTAACTAGGGCGGTGATCAGGGGGTTAAAACTTTATTAGGGGGGTGGGGGGGCTATCCTGAACCTAACACTAACTGTTTTTTACACTGCATGTCACACTGACACTAAATGCAGTGATTAAATCACTGCATTCAGTGACACTGTGACAGGGGGGTGGGGGGGCGATCACAAGGGGTTAATATGCCTATGTGAGTGTGTGTCAGTGTTGTGTTGGTGCACACTTACTTGTGATGTCTTCTCTCATCAGCAGCGCTGGGAAACAGCGCTGCGATGAGAGAATACATCATTTCCTCCTTCCTGTGTAAACACAGGAGGAGGAAGTGACAGGCTGGGAGCGCGCTCCCATTGGCTGGGAGCGATCGCGGGGGGGGCAGATATCACGGACATCCGCCCGCAGATCCCGGATCGCTCCCAGAGGTAGGGGGACCCCCGCACGCCGCGGAGGGGGTCCCGATGGGACCCCCGAACCGCACTCAGGCGGGGACGTAAATTTACGCCCTTGTGCCTGTACGTGCCATTCTGTGGCCGTATATGTGCGTGCGGGGGTCCTTAAGTGGTTAATAACAGTATTCTCTTCAAATCCACCCCAGAGCAGGAGGTCGCGGGCCACATCAGAGGGCTCCGCGGGCCACATGTGGCCCCCGGGCCACTGGTTGGGCACCCCTGGCCTAGGCTATAAGAAGATTGCCAAGACCCTGAAACTGAGCTGCAGCATGGTGGCCAAGACCATACAGCGGTTTAACAGGACAGGTTCCACTCAGAACAGGCCTTACCATGGTCAACCAAAGGAGTTGAGTGTACATGCTTAGTGTTATATCCAGAGGTTGTCTTTGGGAAATAGATGTATGAGCAGCAATTGACCAGCATTGCTGCAGAGGTTGAAGGGGTGGGGGGGTCAGCCTGTCAGTGCTTAGACCATATGCCACATACTGAATGAAATTGGTCTGCATAGCTGTAGTCCCAGAAAGAAGGCCTCTTTTAAAGATGATGCACAAGAAAGCACACAAACAGTTTCCTGAAGACAAGCAGACTAAGGACATGGATTACTGGAACCATGTCCTGAGGTCTGATGAGACCAAGATAAACGTATTTGATTCAGATGGTGTTAAGCGTGTGTGGCAGGAACCAGATGAGGAGTACAAAGACAAGTGTGTCTTGCCTACAGTCAAACATCATGGTGGGAGTGTCATGGACTGGGGCTCCATGAGTACTGCCGGCACTGGGGAGCTACAGTTCATTGAGGGAACACTAGTGTACTATACTGAAGCAGAGAATGATCCCCCTCCCTTCAGAGACTGGGCCGCAGGGCAGTATTCCAACATAACGACCCCAAATACACCTCCAAGACGACCACTGCCTTGCTAAAGGAGCTGAGAGTAAAGGTGATGGACTTGGCCAAGCATGAGGACCTAAACCCTATTGAACATCTGTGGGGCATCCTCAAATGGAAGGTGGAGAAGCGCAAGGTCTCCAATATCCACCAGCGCCATGATCAGGGCCGTCTTTACCATAGGGCAAACAGGGGCAGCTGCCCAGGGCCCTGTTGGGGGCCCAAAGCAGAGCCGCCCGTTAAGCCCCTGTGCTGCCCCCAAATCAGCGCTGAAAATCATCAGCGGCACAGAGTACTGCTTCCCTTCACAGTGTTTTAAAATGTACAGCACCCCTGGCTTCCCTTTAGACGTGTACTTCTCCCTTCCTGCCACTGGTGCTGCTTGTAATTAAAAGAGAGTATGAATGTGATTTTATAGCATCCCCAGTTTGCTCTTCCCGAGGCTGACTTCTTCTTCATGTCCTGCACTCCAAGGTATGTCACTGTTTGCTAATCTATATTGTAAATAGAAGTTTACTGATTTTAAAAAGTTCCTCTATTTTACACATGGCATGGCATGGGGTCACAGCACCGTCTGTCCATTCTGCTTTAGCACCATGGGACCCCATGCCATGCCATGTGTAAAATAGAGGAACTCTTTAAATCGCAGACCAGACCTGCAGTCCAGGCTGAGTAAGTCCTCAGATCACATGGCATTACTGTCTGTATTTAACTGCTTAATGGGCTTAATTTGGGCCTGGCTGGTTCACATGTATGTGTTTTGGCGGCCCACATTTGCGCAGGCACAGCAGCTTATTCATTTGAATGGGCCACCATGCCTGCGTTTCCTGAAAAGAAAAGTGCATGCCTCATGTAATAGGCTGTGCACACGGCACACCTATGCCCATCAAGCAATAAAATACAGTACTGTCTGTCCATTCTGCTGACTGCTGTGACTTATCTGTAGTTGCTACACTGTCAAACTTGCTGCATTTTTAGACCTCTAGGTCACGCTTTTAAAAATACAGTGCGTTTGTGTGTGCAAGAACTGCAGGTAAGTAGCATGGTGCAAAAGCAGAATGGATTTTAACCACTTAAGGACCGCCTACTGCACATTAACGTCGGCAGAATGGCACGGCTGGGCACATCAACGTATATATACGTTGATTTTAGTACCCAGCCGTGGGTCGCGGGCGCGCGCCCGCGGGCGCGCTCCCGCGACCCGGTCCGAAGCTCCAGGACCGGGACCGCGGGATTCGCGGACCCGATCGCCGCTGCAGTGCGGCGATCCGTCCCTGGAGCGGAAGAACGGGGAGAGCCGTGTGTACACACGGCTTCCCCGTGCTTCTCTGTGGCTGCAGCATCGATCGCGTCATCCCTGTGATAGGGGGACGCGATCGATGACGTCACACCTACAGCCACACCCCCCTACAGTAGTAAACAACACACATAGGCACACATCCCCTACAGCGCCACCTGTGGTTAACTCCCAAACTGCAACTGTCATTTCCACAGTAAACAATGCAAATTTAAATGCATTTTTTTCTGTGAAAATGACAATTGTCCCAAAAATGTGTCAAAATTGTCCGAAGTGTCCGCCATAATGTCGCAGTCACGAAAAAAATCGCTGATCGCCGCTATTAGTAGTAAAAAAAAAAAATAATAATAAAAATGCAATAAAACTATTCCTTATTTTGTAAACGCTATAAATTTTGCGAAAACCAACCGATAAACGCTTATTGTGATTTTTTTTACCAAAAATAGGTAGAAGAATACGTATCGGCCTAAACTGAGGAAAAAAAATGTTTTTTATA
Organism: Rana kukunoris; assembly: GCA_029574335.1. Lineage (NCBI taxonomy): Eukaryota > Metazoa > Chordata > Amphibia > Anura > Ranidae > Rana > Rana kukunoris. Next base: position 115,164,950 of record CM056052.1, read on the forward strand.
TATTTTTGGGGGATTTTTATTATAGCAAAAAGTAAAAAATATTGAATTTTTTTTAAAATTGTCGCTCTATTTTTGTTTATAGCGCAAAAAATAAAAACCGCAGAGGTGATCAAATACCACCAAAAGAAAGCTCTATTTGTGGGGAAAAAAGGACGCCAATTTTGTTTGGGAGCCACGTCGCACGACCGCGCAATTGTCAGTTAAAGCGACGCAGTGCCGAATCGCAAAAAGGGGCAAGGTCCTTTGCCTGCATTTTGGTCCGGGTCTTAAGTGGTTAAGGCAACTGTATTTTTAAAATGCTGAATGCACCTTTTTTCTGCAGGAAACAAAATTTTTTCCTATGGATAAAAAGCCGATAGATAAAAACGATCGTCTGTGAGGAAGTCCATCGGTCAAAAATCCACGCATGTTCATATTTAAGTCGACGCATGCTTGGAAGCATTGAACGTTATTTTTCTCAGCACGTCTTACTGTTTTACATCACCACGTTTTGGCACGGTCGTATTTTTGACTGATGGTGTGTAGGCAAGACTGATGAAAGTCAGCTTCATCGGTTGTCCGACGAAAAAATCCATCGGATTAGATTCCATTAGATATCCGATCGTGTGTTCAAGGCTTAATTTTCATGTAGTGGAGAAAGTGTCAAGGTGGTCTCCCAATCTTCCTTTTCAGATCACGATTGGAATTTATCAGATATAAGACATGAGATGTGCTCAGGAGATCTACAGAGAATTATGATTCCCAGTTGATGGTGCTGGCTTACATGTGATTTTCTAAACACAAGTGTGATTTTTAAACACAAGTGGGAAGAGTTAAAAAACAGGAGTTTGCTTTTAACTGTTTCTGCTTGCAAGTGTCATTTGTTTCTGACACTTTTTAAACAGGTTTTTTATTTCTCTCTGCTAAGGGGAGTGTTTAATTGTGATCAGGTGAACAGGTTATTTTTTTTCTCTGCTAATCAAGGGGAGTGTTTTATTGTGAACAGAAGTGTGATTTTTAAACACAAGTGGGAAGAGTTAGGGCTCTTTCACACGTCCGTTCAGTTCGTCCGTTTTTTGGACGTCCGTTAACGGACCTCAATGCTTCCCTATGGGTTAGCGTCCGTTAGCGGATGAGCATCCGCTAACGTCCGTTAACATCCGTCTGCGGTAAGCTCCGTTTTTTTGGACGGAAGAAAACCCTATTTTTCTTCCGTCAAAAAAACGGAACGGACAAAAAACGGACGTTAGCGGATGATCCGTTTACCATCCGATCCGCTAACGTCAGTTTTTCATCAAAATATGTAAAAAAAAAAAAGTTCTAAAAAAAAAAAAAAAAAACGGATGAAAAAATGGATGAAAAAAACTGATGAAAAACGGACGGAAAACGGAAAGGAAACGGATGTAAACGGACGGAAAACGGACGAAAAACGGATGAAAAAACGGATCAACTGAAGGGGGAAAAAACTGATCTAAAAAACTGAACGGACGTGTGAAAGAGCCCTTAAAAAACAGGAGTTGAAAACAGGAGTTAAGACAGGAGTCTTCTAAACTGTAAGTAACATCTTAAACTTCCTACAAGTAATTATATTGTAACTGGGAAATGTGTGCTAGCAGGGTTGAAGGTTTTGCTCAGTGCACAGTGTGTATGCAAAATTGGTGCAACAGCTCCAGGATGGATACCGCTGTGACAGATGTGAGCAGGTTGCCCTTCTGGAAGCTCGCATTAGAGACCTGGAGGAGCAAGTTGCAACACTGGGGGGAAAGGACAACCTTGAAAGGGGTCCTCTGCTTGCTGAGAAGGTGGTCAGTAGGGTTAATGTCGAGGGTGGAGGGGCAAGTCAGAATTATCAGATAGGAAGATGGGTTAATGTAGTTAGAGGGAGTGGAAGGGGCTTGCAGACAAGGAAGGCCAATCCTGTATTTGTGCATCAAAACAAATTTGCCAAGTTGGGTGAAGATGTGGAGGTGGCTAACACAGAGGTGGCAGCACTAGATGTTACTGCTACCCCTAACAGCCGGGAGAGCAACCCATCTAGTAGAAGTGGTGAGGGGAGTGCAGGTAGGCCTAGACAGTTGGTGGTAATAGGGGATTCTATAATCAGAAGGACTGATAGAATAATTTGTCGCCAGGATCGCCTCAACCAAATGGTTTGCTGTCTCCCTGGTGCCAGGGTTCGGCATGTGGTGGACCGGGTGGATAAATTACTGGGAGGGGCTGGGCATGACCCAGCTGTCTTGGTCCATGTTGGAACCAATGCTGTCATGGAAGGTGGAGGCTCCTTAGGAATCAATTTAAAGAACTAGGCTGCAAGATGAAGGGAAGGACCTCCAAGGTGATATTCTCTGAAATATTGCCTGTGCCATGCGCAACACAGGAAAGGCAGGGGGAGATTAGAGAGCTGAATGCATGGCTAAAGACCTGGTGTAGGAAGGAGGGATTTGGGTTTCTAGAGCACTGGGATGACTTTTCATTGGGGTGCAACCTATATGCTAAAGATGGTTTGCACTTGAATGGAAGGGGGTCTGCTGTGCTGGGGGAGAGGTTTAGGGGAATGCTGGAGGAGTGTTTAAACTAGACTTGAGGGGGAGGGTGAACTAGAATTACATCGGGCACACAGGTCAGTTAGGGGTCAGACATTACTGGAGAGTGGAATGGGGATAGATGGAGGTGGGGTTATGGCAGGTGACAAGAAAGTTCCCACGTTGCAAACAGCCATTGGAAATTATAGTGCCATTTGCACTACTAAAAATTATATGAAAAACACCAGCGAAAAATGTAACAATACATTTAAGTGTTTGTTCACCAATGCCAGAAGCCTTCCAAGCAAAACAGGTGAGTTGGAGGCTCTGGTGCATGAGGAGAGCTATGATGTAATCGGTATTGCTGAAACTTGGCTTCAATCCTCACATGACTGGGCTATTAATATTCCTGGCTATGCTCTCTTTCGGAAAGACAGGGTAAAAAGGAAAGGTGGAGGCGTCTGTCTCTATGTGAGAAGTGACCTCAAAGCAAGCGTGAAAGAGGACCTGGTTGATGGAGAGTGTGATGAAGTTGAAACATTATGGGTGGAACTGCATACAGATGTGCGTAGTTCAAAGTTAATCATTGGAGTTTGTTATAGACCACCCAATGTTAATGAGGAGGTGGAGACTCAGCTCCTTGGACAGATGGAAAGGGCTGCAAGGGCTGGGACGGTGATAATAATGGGGGATTTTAACTACCCAGAAATTGACTGGAATAATGGAATTTCTGGGACAGTTAAAGGACAAAAATGTAAAAACCTATTGCAGGACAATTTTATGGTCCAGTTTATTGAGGCCCCAACTAGGAATGATGCTCTGTTGGACTTGGTAATCTCAAACCATGCAGAGCTTATTACTAATGTTCAGATAAAGGTACACCTGGGTAGCAGTGATCATAACATGATTTAATTTAATATTAACTATAAGCAAGAAATACATACAGGAAAGATAAAAACACTTAATTTCAAGAGAGCAAATTTTCAAAGCATGAGGACTGCTCTCCAGGGCTTGGACTGGGAGGGAATATTGGCACAGATGAACACAGAACAGAAATGGGAATTCTTCAAAAACACTCTTTGGAACCTCACTGCAAAGTATATTCCCATGGGCAATAAGTTTAAAAGGCTAAAGATAAAACCTACGTGGCTCACGGTCAAAGTTAAAAAAGCTATAAACAATAAGAAAATAGCTTTTAAAAAATATAAAAATGAAGGAACACTAGTGTCGTTTAAATGTTATAAAGAATATAATAGAATATGTAAAAAGGAAATCAAGGATGCAAAAATTCAAAATGAACGACAGATTGCAAAAGATAGTAGGACAAACCCCAATAAATTCTTTAAATATATTAATAGTAAAAAGGTCAAGTCTGAGCATGTAGGCCCTTTACAAAATAATCTAGAGTGGGTGACTGAGGACATAGAGAAGGCAAATGTATTAAATGCTTTCTTCAGCTCTGTGTATACAATGGAGTATGGGGGAGCTCATGTCCATAATGGGGGTGGGAGTGACACAGCCCCAAATCCACAATGGCTCAAAAGTGATATGGTCCAGAAATATTTAGACAGAATAAAGGTGGATAAAGCACCTGGACCAGATGGAATCCACCCACGGATCCTAAAAGAATTGAGCTCTGAAATTTTAAAGCCACTGTATCTAATATTTAGGGACTCATTAATGACAGGAATAGTACCACTGGATTGGCGTAGAGCCAATGTGGTGCCTATATTTAAAAAGGGAACAAAGTCTTTACCAAGTAACCATAGACCTGTTAGTTTAACTTCTATAGTTGGGAAGATACTGGAACGTTTAATAAAAGACCACATGGATGAGTTCTTGCTGGAAACAAACTATTTAAGCAGCAGACAGCATGGATTCATGAAAGACAGAAGTTGTCAGACAAACCTGATTTCCTTTTATGAAGAGGTAAGTAAAACCCTGGACAGAGGCGTGGCAGTGGACGTGGTATACTTGGATTTTGCAAAAGCGTTCGATACAGTTCCCCACACACGGCTCATGTGTAAGGTAAGGTCTACAGGATTGGATATATCAGTTTGTAAATGGATAGAAAACTGGCTGAAAGACAGGATTCAGAGAGTTGTGGTTAATGATTCTTACTCTGAATGGTTCAAGGTTATCAGCGGTGTACCCCAAGGTTCAGTGTTGGGTCCCTTACTTTTCAATATATTTATAAATGATATTGGGTCTGAGATCAAAAGTAACATTTCTGTTTTTGCAGATGACACCAAGCTATGCAGTGGAATAACGTCCTTGCAGGATGTCTCCAATTTACAAGCCGACATCAATGCTCTGTCTAATTGGGCGACTATGTGGCAGATGAGGTTTAATGTTGATAAATGTAAAGTTATGCACTTGGGGGCTAAGAATATGCATGCACCATACATGCTAGGGGGAGTACAACTGGGGGGATCTGTAGTGGAGAAGGATCTGGGGGTTTTAGTTGATCATAAGCTCAATAATGGCATGCAATGCCAAGCTGCAGTTTCCAAAGCAAGCAAAGTCCTCTCTTGTATTAAGAGAGGTATGGACTCCAGAGATAGAGATATAATTTTGCCCCTGTACAAATCATTAGTAAAACCTCATCTGGAATATGCAGTCCAGTTTTGGGCACCAGTTCTCAAAAAGGATATCGGAGAACTGGAGAAAGTGCAGAGAAGGGCAACTAAACTGATAAGAGGCATGGAGGAGCTCAGCTATGAGGAAAGATTAGAAAAACTGAATTTATTCACTCTTGAGAAGAGGAGAATACAGGGGGATATGATCAACATGTACAAATATATAAGAGGTCCATATAGTGAACTTGGTATTGAGTTATTCACTTTAAGGTCAACGCTGAGGACAAGGGGGCACTCTTTATGTCTGGAGGAAAAGAGATTTCACCTCCAAATACGGAAAGGTTTCTTCACAGTAAGAGCTGTGAAAATGTGGAACAGACTCCCTCCAGAGGTGGTTCTGGCCAGCTCAGTAGATTGATTTAAGAAGGGCCTGGATTCTTTCCTAAATACACATAATATAACTGAGTACTAAGTTCTGTAGGTAAAGTTGATCCGGGGTAAATCCGATTGCCTCTCGGGGGATCAGGAAGGTAGCAAATTGGATCATGCTCTGCTGTTTTTTTTTGCCTTCCTCTGGATCAACTGTGGGTATGGAGTTGGGTGTATGGGATGTACTGTGTTTTATTTTGTTTGTTTATTTTTTTTTATTTTTTTTATGGTTGAACTGGATGGACTTGTGTCTTTTTTCAACCTGACTAACTATGTAACTATGTAACTATGATCCATCTTTTGGACTGATACATTTATATTTTGAATCATGATACTATAAGGAAAATTAAGTGACAATTTGATGTTTCTATATTTATTTGTGTTTTTTTCTGATCTTTTCTAGATTTAATTATGCATTTTTTGGCTACATATGAATTTTCAATATCACATTTTGATGTATTATTTCTATTTCTATTACAGTTCATTGACTGTGGATTTTTGTATGGGATGGTAAGCTCTCTTTGAACTAACATAGGGTTAATTTGGATCCAATTGATCCATTCTGATTGTTTCTGATCTGGGCGGATGGGGACCCACCTGTGGGGTTACACCCTCAGATGTTGGGATAAAGAGAGATTATTTTCTCAAACTTTCACACTAAGCTAAGCCTGTCAGCCTGATGAAGAGCAGGAATGCTTGAACCTGTACAGTAGCTGCTTTTGCTGTTTGCCTTATGTCTACATGGTTTGAAGAATGAAGTAAAATCGTTTGCAATTGGAGTACATGTCCCTTTGTCATTTCTATATATATATACATATATATATATATATATATATATATATATATATATATATATATATAAAACTGTGCTATGTGGGTGAATGAATCATGCTGCAACTGAAAATGTTATACAACACCAATAGAATATAAACAGAAAAAAGCTGTGCTGTGTTTGAAAACCTGTACTCCACCCACCCACCGTGTTAGTGTGAATGCACTCACGGTTGGAGGGAAAAGTGAAAAAATTGTGTCAATTATATAAACAACATACAGAATATGGGATGATTACCAGATAAAGGAAATCAATATAAATTAATAAACATATCCTAATTACGTGAATGTGAATAGACTATCAATATGAAAACAGTGACATATACATACACGGTACTTTATATACTTCATAAGAATACCACTCAAAAAAGATGATCGTCAGGAATATATATAAATCAGTCCATATAAAGGTGAAAAAAAGAAACAAAGGGAAAAGGGAGGAAAAAAACAAAAACAAAAAAAAACAACCCTCTGTGATCTCAATAATAAGCCCAGTGATAATAGCTGTAATCTCCTAAAAAAAAGTCCATATAGATTAATCGGTGAAACATCCACAGTGATAGGTAATCCAAAACACCCACGAGGAAGTGATGATAGAAAGTGCCTCCTCCTGAGTTCACACTGCCGCTTACCGGATAAAAATGATCTCTTGATTTTCTAATCCTCTCAACCTTGTTCAAAAAAACTATCAAACCTGACCCTTCAATTGCACTACTAAATCTAAAACCGACTTCTATTTCCCACACTTAATTCAAACTCCTTCTACAAATCACTACTGCAGCAAAGTAGACAATCACCAAAGTGTGGCAAACCCCAACATTAATGATCTAAGAAGCCAAAACCAGAATAACCAAAGCCATGACCCACTCAAAAACGGAAGCCATTACCAATGATAATATTGAAAATTTAAAAAAAATCTGGAATCCTTGGGTGACTCATTTTTTTCTTCCCAACTTTGACATCACATTATTAAGACCTTGGTAATATAACTACTAATAGCTTTTTAATATGCTAAGAACATAAGACCAACATTATAAGATACCCGGGGAACTTTTCGACCTTTTCTATCTTATCTATCTACTATCTTAATTTTTTTCTCTTCTTCTTCTTACCCTTCTCTCTCTTCTATCTAGTCTCTTTAGTTTTTTTTTATTTGTTTTTTTCTTTCTTAGCATATATTGTTGTTATGTGCAAAAATGGTAGCAGCATTACCTTTTTTAATGTTTTTATTTATCAGTATATTTCAGCTTTAGAGCTCTATTGAAACAGTACAAACCTAATGTCTATATAATAAATCCCTGTTTATCTTCATTATATATTTTCCCAACATTATACAAGGTCTAGAAACTATGACCCTTAATTTTTTCTTTATAAATTCTTATATTACCTTACACTGTTATATATTATTACTATATCTGGTTTGTAATTACAAAATTCAACACTAAGCATATATTTTAGCAAGTCTGCAGATAATGGTCAACATATGTTAAACTCAAATCTCTGTTTTTTTTTCCCCCTTTCCTTTTTTTTCCTTTGTTGTTCTAAAACTTCTAAAAAACACTGGAGCTTGATAAAAATATCTAATTTGTGTTCTCCTTAACTGCTAATATTTATAGTGACTATGTTTATTGACAATATATGCTTGTAATTTGGAAAATGTAATAAACAAATTTGACAAGAAAAATGATCTCTTGATTATAGGAGATCAATAGGTGCTTGTGGTTTATACACCAAACTCGAATTGACACTTACAATGTTGTAGTTAAAAACAGCATGTAGAGAAATTGAGCTGGCAGGCTCTCGATAGCAGCCCGTACAATTCCGGGACTTGTGCACACACGGTGACATCAGAACGTCGTTCCTCCCAACTTTTTGTCACTGTAGTGGACTGAAGGGACCACCTGGTGTGGGGAGAGACTGTCAGGCCCCGTACACACGACTGGTTTTCTCAGCAGAATCCATCAAGAAACTTGATGGGAGACGTATTCTGCCGAGAAAACCGGTCGTGTGTACTCTTTTCGCCGAGAAAACCATTGAGAAACTCGTCGAGCCAAAAAGAGAGCATGTTCTCTATTTCCACGACGGCAATGGGAAAATTTGGCTTGACGAGTTTTTGGACAGCCGAACGAGAAACTCGACGAGAAAAACTATGTGTTTTGCTTGTCGAGTTCATCAGCCGTGTGTACGGGGCCTAACTGTGACTCAGGAGGGAACGTGTCTTGTTGGTGAGATCATCATCTTTGCTAGTCAATTTCATGTGTGTGTGCCGCCCATTCAAATTTCTTGCCCTCCTGAGCCCTGTCCCTGAGCTGCTTATTTACTGTATACAAAACAAAATAAGAAAAAAAATGTTTTTTTTTAAAGTGGTTGTAAACCCACTTTTGTAAGTTACACCTACAGGTAAGCCTAGATTAAGGCTTAGCTGTAGGTGTTAACCTTGCAGGTTTAGGAGATAATCACCGAATGACAGGCACCGATGTCTATGGCGCACTGAAAATAGTCGGTCTAAATTCGGCAATGCCAAATTTCATGGCTCCTGCGCGCATGTGTGGAGTGACGTCATCGCCGCTCTGGTCAATCACAGCATCAGAGTGGCGATACCCGGAAGTAACCTCCGGGAGCGATGGATGCGGCGGAGGGGGACACGAGGATCGCTTCTGGTGCTTCGTTCTAAGGTAAGAAACATGCATATGGCTTTGTCTTGCAGTTTTTTTTCCAGGGTTTACTTCTGCTTAAATATCGACCTTAAATCATATTGCTAATTGCATATTGTACTTGTTTGTAGCCTAAATATTGAAATGTGCACTTAAAACTAATTTTGGAACTTTTGAAAATGCCAGTAAAAACTTGGCTGTGCCAGTAAATTTTGGGTGTTGTGTCAGTAAATTTCAATCTGGTAGGTTGGCAACACTGATATCCAAACATTAGGAAGGGGGCCTAAACCCCTATTATATATACACATAAACACAATTAGAAATTTACAGACATTCACAATAGCCAACAAATTTGGTACCTGATTATTCTTGGAATCAATTCAGAAGCAACAATTTACTTTAATTCTAAATGACTAGTATAGAAAAGATTTTATGGAATGTTGGCAATTTACGAGTCTGCTTACTTTTTATTGTTTCTTCCAGTATTTTGGGTCTAGATCTACATTTTTTATATACTAAAATGTAGGCTTTAAATGCAGCACTGTGCAAAGCAGAAAATCATAGATATTATACTTTAATTCTATAGAAGCATTGCTTTGAAAAAACAGGGATTTGGGAGTAGTTACTGTATTTAACTTTGAAGTCTGTACTGTATGTTTTATTGGAATGGATAAAAAATGTGAAACCTTGCATGGCCATTAGTGGTAGAAAATGTGAGCATATGTAAAATTCCAGCATTGGCGCTAATGTTTGCCCAGCTAACTGCTAGTGTAGCTGCCAGATGTGTTTGTACATTTAGCATGTTGTGGCTACATACCATCATGTACATTCTTATAAAATATAAATAGGGATATTCTTTATCTCACAGAAACAGTTGTGTCCTTGCAGGGATTTATATATGTACATATGTGTATATAATATATGCCATAGAAACCTTTGTTTTTAAATTTTTAACATTGAAAGCATTAGGTTTCTATGCTGGATAGCCGGATTACGGAATTTCTAAGGCAGAATTCACACCTATGCATTTGAAATAAATAGATATGCATTAAAACACATGTCAAACTATGCTTTTAATGGAAAAGAGAAATTTACAAAATGAACACAAACCACATGGATGAGCATTTGAAACACGTGCTCTAAACACACGTGTATTAATCCAGTTTAAGTTTAGAAAACTTGCCAACTCATGTGTACTTTTCCTTTGTTGTTTATAAAGTGTTTGGCTATATATGAAGGTTGAATGAGCAGCAATGTCTTAATTTGCATTTTAGCATTGCACATTAGTTTTGATGCTTATTACCCATTTTGATTTAATTTATCACTATATGCATACTTATACCACTTTTTATAGCAACTACTTCCACAGCTGCCCGGTGGAGCTCCACAGGCAATCACCATTTGGAAATACTGTCATATCTAATCTTAGCTGCTTTGTAAGTATTAGAGCCCCTTTGGTGGCTTTTAAGGTTGGAATTACCCTATGTATTATGAGATACCATTAGGCATGTTACATGCCTGATGTTTTATCCTACAGATACTATACATGCATCTACTCCCGAAGAGTGAAGCGCCACGGAATGCGTCGAGTTTATGGATGCACTTTTTGTTTTAATTATGTATTGCCAGTTGGATTGTATATGGTCCACACTATATTTAGTTATGTATGAAATGCATTAATATGGATACATTACAAATTAGCTTGTTACTATTCTATCCTTATTTTGTATTCAATATTTATTCCTTTTTTAAACAACAATGTTGGAAACTAGTTATTCATTGGTCAAATGTGCTGTGCCTCATTTAAAGTTCCAGGACAAAAAAAATGGTTATATGCCTCCCTTTGCATACAGAATCTCATTAAGAAATGACAGCTCTCAGTAATAAGGTTTATTAATGGCAACAAATCTGCAAAGTTTTCTCCGAAAAGTTTAGATAAGCCCATGATAGCAAAAAACTTGAGCCTCATACTATTTGGCACCCTGCAAATTCTATTGTTTTCAAAAAATGGGAGAAGACATTCATAAACATCATCACGCATCCAATGAAGTTGAGAATGCTTTAAAGATGGTTGCAGAAACAGGGTGGACATCTCCAATGATGGTTTCAATTTATGTGGGTGTATGTGTGTGTGAAAATATAAAAAGAGATAAGCTAGCATCCAAGCAATATGCCTATGGGTCCTATAGATCAATGCTTGGAAGTAGGATAGGACAAGAGAAACATTCACAATTTAGTTACCTTTTTACAGGTGTTACATGAAAACTACTCCATCTTTTTCAGTTGATAATTAAATTGTTTTCAACTATTAATGATACCCAAGAGTCTCAGAAACTCATTTTTATTTGAAGACAATTATGTACATACGTCTCTCCTCTCGATAAATGGTAAGCAAAGGTATCTTATCAACACAACAGCCAGTTCCTGAGATTTACCTACTTAATAGTCCCTATTTTTCTTGCTAATTGGTTGAGAGAGAGAATGCAGTGAGAAATGAATGGCCCTAATTGTACCCCTTCACAGATGGTGCATTCTGGGCTGGTTCCTGGCATTTGCTAGATGAAGAGAATGCAGCATGGAACCATCAATCTGTGCATTACCAAACATTTATCAGAACAGATTTGGGAAATACACTAAGCTATAGAGATACTTGTTTATGAAGCCATTACTCATTAATGTAAAACATCGTACAAACAACAGTTACATTTTAAGTAAAATTCTGCTCCATGCATTACCTAAAAATAAACACATGTACCGAATCTTTCATTACGGCCAATTCGAACTTCTTAATTTTTACTCTGCTAGCCTTTCACCTGATTTGCGCCCATTAGCCTTTTTGTAGGCATTCAATATTCTGAAAACACCACTCTGGAGATTTAGGTCACCAGGCTCTTCTGTGCCTCTGATGCCCTGCGGAAGTTGGTGTCAAAGTGTGAGGAGGTTTTTTATTGTGTATTTGGTATACCCTCCAATAGAAAATGTATTTCTTCATTCATAGAAGCATTGTAACAAGGCTTGTTACATTGTTGTTCATAAATGAATTATCCAGTAAGAGTATGACAATTTTTGAGGAACTTAGCATTTTAAGGCCTCATGCACACTAAAAAAATCAAATGCCCGTTTTACAGGCATTTACAATCACTTGAACTTTCTGTTTAAGATAGAGGGTCAGGATGACAGCTAGGCCACTAACATTCCCTAGAAGGCCAACAATTTTTCTCTCATGACAGGTTTTGTTCTGGAACACTTTGTATCAGATTTCATTATGTAATGCTGGGTTTCTTAACCAGGTGTCCATAGAACCGTAGGGTTCCTCCAGAGGTTGATAGGGGTTCCTTAACCACCTAAGGACCTTGGGTGTTTTTTTGCTAGAAAATTACTTAGAACCCCCAAACATTATATATTTTTTTTCTAACACCCTAGAGAATAAAATGGCGGTCATTGCAATACTTTTTGTCACACCGTATTTGCTCAGCTGTCTTACAAGCGCACTTTTTTTGGAAAAAAAAAACACTTTTTTTTAATTAAAAAATAAGACAACAGTAAATTTAGCCCAATTTTTTTATATATTGTGAAAGATAATTTTACGCCGAGTAAAATGATGCACAACATGTCACGCTTCAAAATTGCGCCCGCTCGTGGAATGGCGTCAAACTTTTACCCTTAAAAATCTCCATAGGCGACGTTTAAAAAATTCTATAGGTTGCATCTTTTAAGCTACAGAGTAGGTCTAGGGCTAAAATTTTTACTCTCACTTTAACGATCGCGGTGATACCTTACTTGTGTGGTTTAAACACTGTTTTCATATGCGGGCGCTACTCACGTATGCGTTCGCTTCTGCGCGAGCTCGTCGGGACGGGGCGCTTTAAAAAAATGTTTGTGTTTTCTTATTTATTTATATTTATTTATTTATTTTTACACTGAAAAAAAAAACAAAAAACACTTTTATTCCTATTACAAGGAATGTAAACATCCCTTGTAATAGAAAAAAGCATGACAGGTCCTCTTAAATATAAGATCTGGGGTCAAGAAGACCTCAGATCTCATATTTAAACTTGAATGCAAAAAAATGAAAAATGAAAAAATTACATTTAGAAAATATTGCTTTAAGAAGCATGGGCGGAAGTGATGTTTTGACATCACATCCGCCCTGCTATGCTATGGGGGCCATCTTGCCCTCACTCATATCCCAGCCGAGGAGAGGAAAGGACCCGATCGCTACCCACGGCTCCGGTAAGCGGCGGAGGGCACGGGAGAGTGGCGGTGGTGATTTTGCGGTGAATCCGCCACGGAGACAACCGTTATCATTTACAGAACTGCTCACACTAAAGATGGATATCTCGGTTGTGGCAGCAGCTGCTGCCGTTACTGAGATATTCATCTTTAAAGTACCGACGTATATGTACATGAGCGAGTCCTTAACCACTTCCCGACCGCCGCATGTACATATACGTCGGCAGAATGGCACGTACAGGCAGATGGACTTACCTGTATGTCCCTGCCTAGACGTGGGTCGGGGATCCGATCGGGACCCCCCCGGTACATGCGGCGGTCCGGTTTGCTGTGGTAGCGATCCAGGATGAGGGGGCGGCTGTTCGTTTTTTTCCGCCCCCTCCGGATCGCCCCCAGTCAATCCGCTCCCTCCCTGCTCTGCACTTCCTCTGCCTGTATAATGTAAACACAGGCAGAGGAAGTGATGTCAGCTCTCCTCTCAGCGGTATTTTCGACTGTATTTTCAATCCGCCGAGAGGAGAGAAGACATCAGAAGTAAGTTGCACTAACACTACACTGACACCACACACATAGGCACACTTAAACCTTTCAGATCACCGCCCCAGTCACCTTGTCACTAATAGCAGTGATCATATATTTACTGATCACTGCATTTAGTGTCAGTGTGACAGTTAGTGTTAGGTCCAGGGTAGCCCCCGTACACCCCCTAATAAAGGTTTAACCCCTTGATCACCGCCCTAGTTAACCCTTTCACCCCCTATTGCCAGCGTCACTAAGCGATCGTTTTTCTGATAGCTGTATTGGTGTCGCTGTTGCCGCTAGGTAGCTAGTTTTTTTTTATTGCGATTTTTTTTACTAAAGACATGTGGCTGAATACATTTTGGCCTAAATGTTTGACTAAAATTTTGTTTATTCGATTTTTCTTATAACAAAAAGTAAAATCATTTTTTTTTCAAAAATGTCGGTCTTTTTTGGTTTATATCACAAAAAATAAAAATCGCAGAGGCAATCAAATACCATCAAAAGAAAGCTCTAATTATGGGAAGAAAAGGACGCAAATTTTGTTTGGGAGCCACGTCGCACGACCGCGCAATTGTCTGTGAAAGCGACGCAGTGCCGAATTGTAAAAACGCCTTTGGGCATTTAGCAGCATATTGGTCTGGGGCTTAAGTGGTTAAGTGGTTAAGCGATGAGCAATTTTTGCCTCTGAGATAAGTTCCTACTGACACCATTGATCTTTTTAGCTATCTGTAAGGGGGTAATTCTTCCCAATGACCACAAGTGTAGGCATCATCCTTTCCACTGATCATCACACTAATGTATTACAAGTTGTAGAAATAGTAATTTTTAGCAGGGGTTCCCTGAGACCGAAAAGTTATTTCAAGGGTGTTGAGGAAGGCTGATGTAATGTATAAAAAAAATGGTGTTGACATTTAGTGGCAATCCTGCGTAACAATAATTTTTATTACTGTATTTCTGAAATGGCAAATTCCAGTTTACCTGTATGTGGTGTTAGTTGGTTTAGTTCTTAGATAGACCCTTACCTTCTTCATGGTCCCTCAATTACCAGCCTTCATAGTGTGCACATGGTGTTGAAGATCATTGTCTCTTTACACTTTGATTTGACCAGTGAACGTCACATGTACTGAATTTGCCATGTCTTATTGAAGAGTTGGCATGTCTGTTGAGGGCGCTTTTTCAGCAGGAAACCTTACTGGTCTAAACAAGGTATGTCAATGCATGAAGCAGTGCTTGAAGCAGAACATGTGAATAATAAAAAAAATGTCCCTACATGCAATGTTTTTTTCTTGAAGTAGCTGCATGCTGCACTTAGTATTACTTGATATATCATCAGGTAATGGTGATTTTTTGCAGTCATTCTGTTCTACAAACAGGTAACCCTTATGTGTATAAAGATAATGCTTGGCAGCCAAGTACACTTGAACTAGGAGGGACAGAGGAAAACAATAAAAATAAATAAAATGAAGAAAGGATAATGAAACATTGACTGAGAAAATGAAGAATGCAAAGCAGATATGTTATAGGTAGAATATATTATAAAGGTGAACATGTGCTTTAATTTCTTGCCACATATAAACTGTTCTTTTTATATGGAAAGCGGTATAACACATGCACCACATTCAACAGATTATTACATTCAGTGCATTCTCTATGCTCTGGAATAAATTACATACTGCAGTAAAAATGAGACACAATAGGCAGTGAAGTCATAGTATTCTCAAACTGTTAGAAAACAAAATGAGAGGCACTTAGATATTAAACTGCAGCTACACAGCCACTTAACCTGCTGAATTAAAAAAAACCTGATTCCATAAGTCTTTCCTTTAATTAATCTGCTAAGGGATTATACACCACAAATACTCATTCCCTACTTATTAAATATCACTGTTCATCCTCCACTCCATTTTGCCTGCGGACAGAAAGAGGAATTTAAATGTAAATTTTTGTGTTGAAATTGTATTCTTCTACGCATTACAACAATCTAATACTTTATTTTGACATGATCTACTTGAGGGCAAAATAGGTTCTGCATTTTAATTCTGAGCTGTTTTGTGTCAG
Organism: Rana kukunoris; assembly: GCA_029574335.1. Classification (NCBI taxonomy): domain Eukaryota; kingdom Metazoa; phylum Chordata; class Amphibia; order Anura; family Ranidae; genus Rana; species Rana kukunoris. Next base: position 115,180,757 of record CM056052.1, read on the forward strand.
GCGTACGGGAGCAGAAGTCTGGCTGTGTTTTTGAGAGGTGTTATTATACTGGCCAGGAATTGCTAGCATTTATCACAAGTGCTCCAAGAACAAACCTGGAGCGTTTTCACTCAATATCTATTCTAAAGATACTAATGCAAATAGAGTAAAACACCCTGCAGGTAGTATCTGGAGCCTTCTCTGTGCCGCCTGCTCCGCAGCCGCCAGGTAAGAGAAATTGTCAGATCCTCCAACCTTATATTAATAGGAAAAAGTTTTACGGGGTCTGTGTATTTTTAGTGTAAAAAAATAACTATGTTGGCTTTTTGAGCTCCAAGACTTCATAGTTAAATATTGTGCAGCACATAAGAAAAGGAGTCTTGACAGGCACACAACAGAGATCGGTAAAGTTCATAATAAAGTGTACCTGTCTGTGTTTCCATAAGTTTTACATAAAGTGGTAGTAAACCACAAAAAAAAAAAAACAATTCTAACAAAATAGTTCCCTGCGGGATAATAGCATAATTTGTTGGTATGCATTGCCCATTATAAAAGACTTACTGTCCCGTTGTCACGGCTGCAGAGCCTTCCATCTTCTTCCTTCCGGGTTTGCGGGCTTATGCCGTGTACACACAATCATTTTTTGTGATGAAAAAAAAATACGTTTTCAAAAACGTCATTTAAAATCACTGTGTGTGGGCAAAACGTTGTTTTATGTCTTCAAAAAACGTCAAAAAAATAAAATTCGAACATGCTTGAATTTTTTGTGTCGTTTTTCAAAACGTAGTTTTTTGTGTCATAAAAAGTGATGGTGTGTGGGCAAAACGGTGTTGAAAACAACGTTTTTAAAGCCGAGCATGCTCAGAGGCAAGTTATGAGACGGAGCTTCAATGGAACAGAGTGCCGTCGAATGTGGTGTACGTCACCACGCTTTGCTAGAGCATTTCGGAAAAACGATGGTGTGTATGCAACGTCGTTTTGGAAAATGAAGTTTGCAAAACGTCGTTTTGTTTCATCACTTGAAACGTCGTTTTTTTTTCATCACAAAAAATGATCGTGTGTACACGGCATAAGGCTATTTGACTGGCCAAGTTGCAATGATGTCACTCCCGCGCTTTGTGAAAGAGAGTCACAGCCACTGCACGAACCTCTTAATGGAGGGCACACAGCCCATTGACAGTGCAGTACGAATGCGCTGGTAATGTCGGTGCCATCTTAGGAGCATTATAGGCCCCCAGGCAATACAGTGCAGTGGGGCCCTGTCTACACAATCACACAGGAGAATACAAATGCAAATTATCAATAAGGCTATAATTATTGGTTCTTACAACAAATGGCTGGTCTTGGCGCTTCAATCATCACGGCACCATGGTTGTTATGGTATCAGGAGGATTGAAGCGCATTATTTATATTATTACATTCTAAAATAGAATTAAATGGTTCAACTCACCATAATACAGAATCAGTGGGAGCCCTGAGCATGTCACTTGCCACCGTCGCCTGCCACACATTGCGGATTGTTACTTGCCTGCCACGAGATGCAGATTGTCACCTGCTACATGTTGCGGATTGTATCTTGCTACGTCACCTGCCACACATTGCGGATTGTCACTTGCCTGCTACCAGATGCAGATTGTTACCTGCCACATGTTGTTGATTGTCACTTGCACATGTTGCGGGTTGTCTGTTGCCACGTCACCTGCCCCCAAATGCGAATTGTCACTTGCCACATCACCAGCCACACATTGCAGATTGTCACTTGCCATGTCACCTGCCACACATTGTGGATTGTCACTTGTCACGTCACCTGCCAACAGATGCGGATTGTGACTTGCCATGTCACCTCCCCCACATTGTGGATTGTCACTTGCACATCACCTGCCACACCTTGCGGATTGTCACGTGCCTGCTAAGGTGGTGTTTTGCTTGTCTCTTGCTTCTTTGTCCAAGATTTAGGCAGCAGAGAGATACTGTAATCTCTCTGCTGCCCACGCTGCCTGCATATTGAAGGCGGAAGTTACCGCAAGGATGCAGGGGTGGTAAGAGATGATGTCATCTCTCTGCTCCCCTGCCCGCCAGCTCGCTGATTGGCCAGCTGCCCACTTACGCTTAGCCTGCTCTCACCCGCCCACACACTGAGCCACATGCCCGCCCACAAACCAAGCCACCCCGCCACCCACAGAGCAGCCCACTCTCTCACCCGCTGCGGGGCCGCCCGCTCTTTCACCCGCCCGTGGAGCCACCCGCTCTCTCAACCTGCCCAGCACACAATTTTGCTGGGGTCGCTGGGCAGGTGGGGCCCCCCCAGGCAAGAGGGGCCCACCGGGCTCATGTGAAAAGACGGCCCTGAGTGATGTTACCAACTGCTACTTTAGTAAATATCTCCTAAATGGTATGATTTTTTATTGCACGGGGTAGCCCTTAAAATCCATACCAAACCCAAACCACCCGTGTACCCTGTTTTTTTTTTTCGTGCTTTTTACCCTCTTAAAATCCATACCAGACCCTTATCTAGGGCCCATGCACATCAGTTTTTTTCTTTTTTTACTTTTTTTGAAACGGCAATTAGTTTTTATGGTCAACCATAACAACCAATGACTATGCAATTACTGGCATCATATGCTCTCAGCGATGTCAGCCCACACAGCGTTTTTGGTTGCTAGGATTCAGGCAGGCTCCCTGAAAGGCCCTGAGCTTGTGAAAATAAAGTTTTCCGGCACATGCCTCTCTCTGAGCACTATGCAACCTTGCTAAAATGCTATTGAAGGTAAAAAGGTCTCATACAGCATGTCAGGTGACAAGAGACTGCAGTGCCACCTAGAATGGCAGCAGCCAGTGTCAGCTCATGAATTTGTCTTAAAATATCAGCCTCTGGCGGTCCCTGTTCAGTAGGGCTCTAATGTGAGTGTAGGAAACAGCACAAGGATCCAATGATTTAATGTGCCAATAAAGAGCGTGCTAATAAGTGACAGCAACGGGACAGAATGATGGGCTACCTTTGTTTTTACTGTTCAGTCACAGACTCGGTTGGGTCCAGAACAGTCTGGGCTCACAGGAAGTTGGTTGAATGATACTGGCCATCAGATTGAGGGCATCTTGTGGCAGAAAAAAGTACTGCAGAGTAATTATTGCAAGAAAAGCTGCTTTATTTTTTAAGACTATTTTGTTTATTACAGTCTTGCATAGTACAGAATAGGACAAAATTACCTATTTTTACATGGGCACACAGAATGCAAATGCCATAAATTGTGGGTCGAACAAAATACAGCCAAGCAAGGTGCTAATACTGAAATAGCAACAAATTGTGTCCAAAGTAGTGAGATGAATACGTGCCTATACATTAATCGAATCACAATGTCTGTGGAATACATTGTCAAAGGGATGTATTATTGGCAAAATACAAATCTGTGTGTCACCCGATAGAGAATAAAATATAATTCCCATACAGCTAAGCAAGGTAGTATGCAAAGGGGCAGCGAGGTTGATTGTGGTAAAGGGGTCAGAGGAATGGGGATTCTAACGAAACCCACGCTTTAAGTTTTTTGAAAATTATGAGGGTATGAAAATTTGGTAATGTAATCTGGTAAGTGAGATGCCTGATAGTAGAGGGTCAATTTAAGTAGCCCCCCCTCCCCCCATTTTGCTTTTGTTTAGTGAGTATATCAGGGCCAATTTAGAGTTGGATACCTGCCCATTAGTAGGAGGGAGGATTGCATTGTATGGAAAAAAACTATTAGGATTTCAATAGGTAATATTTAAAACATAAATAAAAGTGGGGAAGGATATCCACTTTAAATAGAGCCAACCGATGTGTGATTGAGAGTACTCCATTGTTTAAACTTCTGTTCTGTAGAACAAATAGGGGTAAATAATTGAGAGATTAGTGTGTGTTGAGATTAGCAGAGAGGTGGATCCAATGATATTTGAGGGTTGTTGATTGCCAGTGAAAGGGAAAATTCAATTGAAGGCCAGTAAGTATATGTTGAAGGCTTCAATTTTATGTGCATTGACCTTAAAATTACTAAATGAGGCAAATCTTTTGAACTCTTGTAGCAATACATCGAAAGCAACACAAGGATTGGAGAAAAGGAGTACCAAGTCATCTTTTAGGGATCTTCTTATGGTGTTGTGCTTGGTTACTACTGTTTTAATTATGTGTTATTTTATTGTTTTGTAATGAATAAACTTTACCTTTTAATAATTTTTGTAATTTGATATTGCAATTTTTCTTATCAGTACCGTAATAGTCCTACTGGCCCCTTGCTCACTTTGGGTTCTTTGGTCTGGCGACCTTAGACCCAATTATCTATATTCATCTGCAAATAAACTCAATTTATGCTCATGGTCTCAAAAGTTTTTTTTTTATTGTATCTTTTATTGAGCTTGGGGTTCGTTTTTAGCTTGTTGTTTTTGTCTGGCTTTAAAAGTAAATTCAGTTTAGTTTCCAAATACAGTATAACAGAGGAGAAGTGTACACTGGGTGAAAATGGAACATGCTGCATTTAATCAGAGTGCAACATGCCTCAACGCATTACAGCACTTCATAGCATTTTGTTGCACACATCAAGGAAAGAGAAACAAATATTTGGGCTTCTGCTGTGAAACAAAAAACCCGAACATCAATGCAATGCATTTAAGAAATGCACATCAATGCACTGTGGATGTCAACAAATGTCAACTCAAATGCATTTAGCATGTCGGGCGGAACGTTCAGTGCATCGGCATCAACCCCCTGAACTGCTTTGGTTTCCTGCTTGGACGGGTTGTCTGGATGTATCCGGCTGGGACATCAGACTTAAAGGCTTGTTTTTACTACAGAAATGTGAGTGTAATAGTATGTACAATTTTTTAAAATAAAAGTTTTAAAGGTTTTTACACTATCGAGGCCCCCCTCTTCTTCTTTTTCCAACTCATGACACGTGAATGTTCATTTCCTGGACTAATTGGAACGAGGTGACGATCCCCAATAAGATTGGCTCCATCCAGCTTGTGGCTCTGTCATCCCATTTATCTACAGGCTTCCTGGGGTCCCCTATAATAAAGGGACCACCGGGTTCCGGTAAGGAGACATATTTGCTTTGGTGGTGAAGGATCGTAGCTTTCCGGCTGTCACTTCTATTGGTGGTTCATTTGGTTTTAACATTTTGAGGACTTCTTTTCTTCCGTCACTGGGGAATTAAGCACTTAATTTCTTTCTCGTACATCACGGGACACAGAGCGGCATATTCATTACTATATGGGTTATATGGAGTACCTTCAGGTGTGGACACTGGCAATCTCAAACAGGAAGTCCCCTCCCTATATAACCCCCTCCCCTAGAGGGAGTCCCTCAGTTTTTTCGCCAGTGTCTTAGGTGTTGGTCACGGAATAGCTTTGCTCCACATCCTTGGGATTAAGGGCGGGCTAACCGGATCTGTCCAAGGAGCCTCAGTGCCAAAGTGGACAGTACCCGGGCCCCAAACCGTGGGGTTTTGCCTATAATGCTCCTCTTTGGAGGGCTGGACCCTGGGCCCAGGACTTGGAGTTTGTAAAAACCATAAGTGCCTGTTTGCCAGGGTGCTATATAGGTCCAGGACAGTGGGTACCTTCATAGGACCCCAGGGCCTGAAGGTCTACTACGCTACCCACGGAGATGGGAGAAGATTGGATCGTTTTGCTGGACAAACATCCTGCAGCATGGAGCAGGTAAGGGGGAGCCTGCGGGACTTGGTTCGACAGCAGGCTCTCCGGGGTAACCTAAAAGGGGGGATAGCCTAAGTATGCTCTGCATTGGCAACCTTGCTCACTATGTCTGAGAAAGACAGGATGACCCCTTTTTTCCCCCATCACTAGGTTCCCCTGTCTAAGAATGTGGTGCTAGCTAACCTGCTGCTTTCTTCCTAGGACTAGTAAGGATCCCTATGGGGCCTTTTGGAGAGTCCTACCTGGCCGGGGGTTTGAATCTGCCGCCTGATACTGCAGTCCTGGGTCTCCAGCAGCGCGGCTCCTCCATGTTCCTCCTGTTCCGGCATACGCGCGCGCGCGTGCGCGCGCACGTCTTATAGACGTTTTTTCGCGCCGTTCAGAGAGGAGGGCGGGGGGGGCGTGCCTGCGGCGTCATACAGGGGCGCGCCTTGTGCTGTTATAGATCAGCAGGCATTGTCAGTGCTCAGTCTGAGGCTGATTTCAGAAGGAGAGGACGCAGAGCGGCAGAACAGTGACTCCCGGTGGCGGAAGAGGGGTAGTACATGCTGGACTTTGTTCCAATGCCTTTTTTGTTAAGCCAAAAAATTCCCCTTTTTGCAGCAGGTTGGAGGCTGGCAAACTAAGTTTGGGGTCACTGTATGTTTTAAAAAAAAAAAAAATATATATTATATATTTAAAAAAAAAAAAAAAAAAAAAAAAGAAAAACATACGGGGCCCCATCAGTTTTTGGGCATTAGTGATCTATTGTCCCCTAAGCTCTGGTTTTGTACTCCTGGCCACTACAGTCTGTTGTTGTTGGCGGAGTCCCTCGATTTTGTATTATGGCTTCCAAAGGTTCGGGGTCAAAGGGTACAAAAAAGACCAAAAAACAAAGGGGTTCCCCCTCTGATTCTGATGATATGCCGATACTTTCCCCGCAACTTATTAACATAAAGGGCGCCTTGGAGGAGCCATTAGGGGGATCTGGTGCGGAGGCTGGCCCAGATCAGCCCAGCCCTGTGTTTATCACAGAGGAGATGCTAGCCGTATCCCTAGGGGGGCTAGAAGAGAGAATAGCAGCATTGATCGCTAGAGCTATTCCTGGTAAGAAAGCCCCCATGCAAAAAGCTTCTGGCAGGGTTTCCCTTCCATGGAGGACGACTCTTCGGAGAGGATCTGGATAAATATATTCAGACTATTTCAAGTGGCAAGAGTACCCTTTTACCGGTCAAAAAGACATTCCGGGGTCCTACATTTAAAAGGCAGCTCTTTCCTGTCTCGGGGCCCTCAAATTCCAGGCAGTATCAACGGCCGCCTGCACGATCCAACGTTAACAGTAGATCGCAGGGACAGGCCCCTGGGGGTAAGAGGCCATGGTATCGCAAGCCGACAAAGACAGCCCCTAAGTCTGCCTTATGAAGGGGCGCCCCCACTCTCGCGGGTGGGGGGAAGGCTTCGTTTCTTCTCAGAAGTTTGGGAAGCCAAGATCCCCGACAAATGGGTCCGGGCATCTGTAACCACAGGCTACAGACTGGAGTTTCTAAGGTGTCCTCCGCCTCATTTTCAAGAATCAAGGCTACCAAAGGATCCAGCAAGGAAGGCTTTATTGCTGGCAGCTTTGGATCACCTGCTTTGCCAGGACGTAATAATAGAGGTGCCAGCCCAAGAGCAAGGGCTAGGTTTCTATTCCAATCTCTTTGTCATACCAAAGCCCAACGGCGATGTCAGGCCAATCTTGGACCTAAAGAGGTTAAACGGTTACCTAAGGGTTCGTTCCTTCCGGATGGAATCCATCCGGTCAGCAGCCGCCGCGCTTCAGAGGGACGATTTTCTGGCCTCCATAGACATAAAGGATGCTTACCTTCATGTACCAATCTTTCAGTCGCATCAAAGATTTTTACGCTTCGCGGTGGGGCAGCGACACTTCCAATTCAGGGCGCTCCCCTTCGGGCTGGCCACGGCCCCCCGGGTATTCACGAAGATCCTAGCCCCAGTTCTGGCCAATTTAAGGATCCAAGGGGTCACAGTCCTAGCATACTTGGACGACCTTTTAATCATAGATCACTCACGGCCGGGTCTGCAACAGGCAGTAAACCTCACGGTTCGGTACCTCGAAGGATTCGGCTGGGTCCTAAACCGGGGAAAGTCAGCGTTCCAGCCTACAAAGCAGTTGGAATACCTCGGCATGAGGTTAGACACAGAACAGCAAAGGGTGTTCCTGCCCCTTGTAAAGATCGAGGCTATCAAGGGGTTGGTTCAGTTGGTTCTAAACAAGAAAGAACCAACTATTCGCCTGTGTATGCGAGTACTAGGCAAGCTAGTGGCCACGTTCGAGGCAGTACCATACGCTCAGATCCACACTCGCGTCCTACAGGCAGCCATTCTAGCAGCCTGGGGCAAGAGGGCACATGCCTTAGAGTCCCCTTTGACGCTATCATCAAGGGTCCGACAAAGCCTGGCCTGGTGGTTGAACCCCCAGAATCTTCTAAAGGGAAAATCCTTCAGCCCTGTTGTCTGGAAGGTAGTTACCACAGACGCCAGCCTGGCAGGCTGGGGGGCGGTCTTCGAGGGGTTCTCTCGCCAGGGAACTTGGGTGAAAGCAGAGAGGCAGCTCCCCATCAATATCTTGGAGATCAGAGCTGCTCGCCTAGCCCTTCTGGCATGGACCTCCAGATTAAAGGGGTTCCCGGTGAGAATCCAGTCAGACAATGCCACGGCGGTGGCATACATAAACCACCAAGGGGGAACCAGGAGTCAGGCCGCTCAGAGGGAGGTGAGCTTGATTTTTCAGTGGGCAGAGGTTCATGTACCCTGCATTTCGGCGATATTCATTCCCGGAGTGGACAACCTGCAGGCAGACTTCTTAAGTCGCCAGAGTCTGTTGCCAGGGGAGTGGTCTCTGCATCCCCAGGTCTTTCAGACAATCTGCCAGAGGTGGGGAATGCCGGACGTAGATATAATGGCATCCAGGTTCAACAAGAAACTAGACAGGTTCGTGTCTCGAGCGAGGGATCCTATGGCCTGCGGAACCGATGCGTTGGGTTGCCCTTGGCATCAATTCAAACTTCTATATGCATTCCCTCTGCTACAGTTACTCCCTCGCCTGTTGCGCAGGATCAGAGTGGAGCACAAGCCAGTCATTCTAGTAGCTCCGGCTTGGCCCCGGAGGACTTGGTACTCACTAGTCCTGAAGATGGCAGTGGGAGACCCTTGGACTCTTCCTCTACAACCAGACCTACTCTCACAAGGCCCGATCCTCCACCCTACATTACAGCGTCTAAATTTGACGGCCTGGAGGCTGAATCCCTGATTCTCAGGGGTAGAGGTCTGTCTAGGCAGGTAATTCCTACCCTGATTAGGGCTAGAAAGCCGGTCTCCAGGGTGATTTATTACAGGGTGTGGAGGAACTACGTAGGCTGGTGTGAATCCAAAAGATGGAATTCCCGCAAATATACTATTGATAGGGTGTTAAGTTTTCTCCAGCTAGGAGTGGATAAAGGCCTGGCACTAAGCACAATCAAGGGACAGATCTCAGCTCTGTCAGTGTGGTTTCAGAGGCCGCTGGCCACCCACTCGCTGGTAAAGACCTTCTTACAGGGGGTCTTGCGTATTAATCCTCCTGTCAAGTCACCAATTTGTCCATGGGACTTAAATCTTGTCCTGTCCACTCTACAGAAACAACCCTTTGAGCCGTTGGCTGAGATTCCTTTAGTCTTACTGACAAGAAAGTTGGTTTTCTTGGTCGCCATAGTTTCGGCCAGGAGAGTGTCAGAATTAGCAGCCTTATCGTGTAAGGAACCATACCTCGTTCTGCATAAGGACAGGGCAGTTCTCCGGCCCCATCCTTCCTTTCTACCAAAGGTTATATCCAAATTTCACTTGAACCAGGATTTGGTACTTCCATCCTTCTTTCCAAAACCCACATCTAGAAAGGAGGGGTTGCTGCATACCTTGGATATTGTCCGGGCCATGAAGGCCTATCTTAAAGCTACAGAAAAGATCCGGAAGACAGATGTGTTATTCGTTCTACCAGGTGGCCCCAAGAAGGGGCAGGCAGCTGCAAAATCCACCATCTCGAGATGGATTAGACAATTAATCATTCAAGCCTACGGTTTGAAGAGGTTGCCTCCTCCTTTGTCGGTAAAGGCCCATTCTACCAGGGCCATGGGCGCCTCCTGGGCAGCACACCATCAGATCTCTATGGCTCAGATATGCAAGGCGGCGACGTGGTCATCAGTCCACACGTTTACAAAGTTTTATCAACTAGACGTGAGAAGGAATGCGGATTCTGCCTTTGGACAGGCAGTACTACAGGCTGCAGTTTAAGATCCTCGGGATCAGAAGCACCCTTGGTTGTAAAAAAAAAAAAAAAAAAAAAGTTTTTTCTTGACTAAGTTGGAATTATTATTATTATTTGAGTATACCTCTAAATTGAATCCTTCTTTGGAAGATGTCTCTCTCCCCTCATTAAAGCATTGCTTTCGGACATCCCATATAGTAATGAATATGCCGCTCTGTGTCCCGTGATGTACGAGAAAGAAAAAGGGATTTTTAAATACAGCTTACCTGTAAAATCCTTTTCTTGGAGTACATCACGGGACACAGAGCTCCCACCCCTCTTTTGGGGAAACATTTTGGGAGGCATACTGCTTGCTACAAAACTGAGGGACTCCCTCTAGGGGAGGGGGTTATATAGGGAGGGGACTTCCTGTTTGAGATTGCCAGTGTCCACACCTGAAGGTACTCCATATAACCCATATAGTAATGAATATGCCGCTCTGTGTCCCGTGATGTACTCCAAGAAAAGGATTTTACAGGTAAGCTGTATTTAAAAATCCCTTTTTTTGATTACTTCATTCAACATTCAACCACATTATTTATGGACTGTTGTTTGCATGTTATTATATGTCAATTGATGGTAATAGGTTTGCAAAACTCCATTAACCACATGACACATGTCTAATTTTTGGTCACTCCAATTGTTTTTTAATGTTTAGCGCAACTTGTTTTTTTCCATATTTAGCATGTCTAACTGTGAAAAGGCCCAGTTAGTAGTGTGAATCCAGACTCACAGATTTTACTTGTTATGCCCTGTACACACAATCAGGCTTCAGTCCGACCAAACTCACATCGGAATTCTGACGGATTTCCATCGGAGGAAAAGAGAACATGTTCTCTATGTAATCTCTGATGGAATTGATCAGAATTTCCGATGGAATGTCCCCGATGGGGCATACACACGGTTGGAATTTCCGATGGAAAAAGATCAGAAATTCTGATCGTGTGTATGAGGCCTTACGTGGAGTTATATTAACCCCTTCCCTACCAGCCCATAGGGGAATCACGTCATGGTGATCCCCTCGCCGATGAGACAGGACGTTGCACAACGTCCTGTCTTCACGGCGTTCTAGGGCGCGCGCGCGCCCGCGGCACCACCCGCGATCCCGCGCGCGTGCCCGATGGCCGTGATTGCCGCCGGGCACCCGCGATTTCCGGCAATCACGGCAGGAGTGTGGATCTGTGTGTGTAAACACACAGATCCACCTCCTGTCAGCGGTGAGGAGACTGATGTGTGTTCCCAGTACAGAGGAACACACATCGATCTCCTCCCCCTGTGAGTCCCCCTCCCCTACAGTTAGAACATACTTTAGGACACATTTTAACCCCTTCAGCGCCCCCTAGTGTTAACCCCTTCCCTGCCAGTCACATTTACACAGTAATTAGTGCAGTTTTATAGCACTAATCGCTGTGTAAATGTGAACGGTCCCAAAAACGTGTCAAAAGTGTCCAATATGTCCGCCGCAACGTCACGGTCACAAAAAAAAAAAAACGCAGATCCCCGCCATTACTAGTAAAAAAATAAAAATAAAAATGCCATAAATCTATCACCTATTTTGTAGACGCTATTGCTATTGCTTTTGCGCAAACCAATCAATATACGATTATTGCGTTTTTTTTTTTACCAAAAATACGTAGAATATGTATCGGTCTAAACTGAGGGGAAAAAAAGTTTTTTTTTAAAAAAATATTGTGAGATGTATTAAATAAAAAGGAAAAAATATTGTGTTTTTTTTAAAATTGTCGCTCTTCTTTTGTTTATAGCGCAAAAAATAAAAACCGCAGAGATGATCAAATACCACCAAACGAAAGCTCTATTTGTGTGGGGAAAAAAACATAATGATTTAATTTGGGTACAGTATTGCCTGACCGCGCAATTGTCATTCAAAGTGCAACAGCGCTGAAAACTAAAAATTGGTCTGGGCAGGAAGGGGGTGAAAATGCCCTGTATGGAAGGGGTTAACTTTCTCCAAGCAAATGAGGACCTAACAATTACAGGGAACAATGGCTGCAGTATTGTTGCATGTCTAATGTTTTAGTAAAAGAGCAAGACAGAGAGGTAGACAGAACACTTTTAACAGGGACTGGTATTCTATTAGTTACCAAGGGTCAGAGATTCCTGTGGGCGGGTCATGTGTGCGGGGTCATCTGCGCCCATACACGCGGGGTTACCTCTCGTGCAGAGCGTACTCATAAGTGCTCAGGACCAGGTGCACGAACAATCGAACATTAAGGCAGTTCCCCAACTTAGAGATGAGCCTTCACTGCATGCAGTAATAAAGTGCAGAGTTCCTATAGAAAGCCACTTTTCCCTACACTCTGTAACAAGGATGCTTGCATTAGGAGGGATGTGCTGAGCATGCGCCCACTCCACCAGTACTGCTACCTTACTACAAGAAACGGAATGGGGAATATAATGCGGCCTTCATGTGCGCTCTCACTTAGTTCCTTCCTTCGCGTACCTCATGACCTGGCCATAGATCGCTGTAATGTGGGTTCGGATCCAGTTGCTATTGGATACTGAAGTCTAAGGAGGGAGCCAGAACCTCAACCCCCAAGTTACTGGAGGACCTGTCACCTTTCCAGGTACCACGCCTAACGACTGGTTGCTTGTGCCTTGAACTTGTATTGATTACTCTTACCATTATTACTCCTCTTCTTGTCTTGCTGTGTTAACCCATATGTGACAGTGTTACCTCATACCCCATAGTGTTGTTACATACCCTGGTTCATTTGGATTGGATACAGGCATACAGGTGAAACTCGAAAAATTAGAATATCGTGAAAAAGTTCATTTTTTTTACTAATGCAACTTAATAGGTGAAACGAACATATGAGATAGACTCATTACATGCAAAGCAAGATAGTTCAAGCTGTGATTTGTCTTAATTGTGATGATTATGGCTCATGAAAACCCCAAATCCACAATTGTCCATGACTTAGATGTTCTCCGAAAACCCTGGTACCTTCAGCAGCACTGACTGTGCTCACAAGTGATGCTGGAACTCACTGGACCCCCTTTTTTTGGACCTCCCCCTTTTAATAGCACAGGTGGGCTGGCTAGGACCAAAAGCACAGAAATCAAGCAAGAAGCCCTTTGTCAAGCCTAAACCGGCCACTGGTTCACTAAACCATACATACTTCAACCTGACTACGGTCATAGTAAAGACAGTGGTGATATTGGATGTAGTACAGCCAGAGTTAGTAGCAACAAAGTTTCTTGCTTGAGCAGTGTGTGCTTTGAAAACTCTTATGTCTCAAAATTCCTTAAAATATTCCCTATTTTTCTTGTAAAGTTACCACTGGACTCAACACACAGATATATGCACTGTCTTTGGCTTGTATAAACAGATAGACTGACCTGTGATGCACTCAGAAAGATGATGATAAAGGTTGGAGTTCTATGGATGTTGAGTAACAGGAAAAGCAGATGTTGGTGACACCACAACTTGGGGATGGCAGTTTAGCATATGTGCCAATAAGTTAGTGTGATGATGATTTATCACAAAATAGTGATCCATCTACCGTATTTATCGGCGTATAACGCGCGCCGGTGTATAACGCGCACCCCAATTTCAGAGGGAAGTTTCAGGAAAAAAATGTTTTTTTACATTTAACACAGTGTTCATTAGCAGCCTCAATGCAGCCTAGCCTGTGCCCAAATGCAGCCTAGCCTGTGTCCAAATGCAGCCTGTGCCCAAATGCAGACTGTGTCCAAATGCAGCCTGTGCCCAAATTCAGCCTGTGTCCAAATGCAGCCTGTGTCCAAATGCAGCCTGTGTCCAGATGCAGTCTGTGTCCAACTGCAGCCTGTGCCCAAATGCAGCCTGTGCCCATCTCCAGCCTGTGTCCAAATGCAGCCTGTGCCCATCTCCAGCCTGTGCCCAAATGCAGCCTGTGCCCATCTCCAGCCTTACCTTCTCTCGTGGGAATCACCGAGCCGAGCCGTCATCCGAGCCGAGCCGTGATTTCCTGTTCATTTGGCGGCAGTCACACACACAGTCCCGCCTCTGCCATCGGCATTGGACCAGCTCCTGTGATTGATAAAACACTGGTCCAATGCCGGTGGCGGAAGCGGGAATGTATGTGTGACGTGTGCTGAGTAAACAGGAGAGACGGCTCGTGAATTCCGGCGGCGCTCGGTGGCTGTCGGCAGCGCTCGTCCCCCTCCTTCCCCTCTGAGCGGAGGTACAGCCGAGGTACAGTATCGGCGTATAACATGCACACGTGATTTTCCCCCTATTTTCAGGGGAAAAAGGGCACGTTATACGCCGATAAATTAGGTAGTTTTTTTACCTTAAAGTGGTTGTAAACCTGTTACAACCACTTTTACCTACATGTAAGCCTAGATTAAGGCTTACCCGTAGGTGCTCGAAATATCTCCCAAACCTCCACGGTTTAGCAGATATTTACGAATGAGACAACGGTGCTGGCACACTTTGGAAACCTTTAGAAACAGCAAGAGTGTCGTTTCTAAAGGAGATTGTGCCGTGACTGGCGGCTCTCGCGCGCTTGCATGGGTGTGACGTCATAGCGGCTCCAGCCAATCACAGCGCCGGAGTCGTAATACCTGGAAGGAGGATGGACGCTTTGTGGAAGAGGGGACATCGGTGACATTGCAGGCTTCGGTTTCAGGTAAGTGACACAAAATGGGCTACTATGTGATGCACAACGGCACTATAAAGGGGAAGTTCCATTCGGATGGCGCCACCCTTGGGTCTGCTTTTATTGATTTGCAATTTTCAGTCTTTGTGCTTTTCAGTCTGTTACAGCGTGATGAATGTGCTATCTCCATTACGAACGCTAGTTTTACCAGAACGAGCACTCCCGTCTCATAACTTGCTTCTGAGCATGCGCATTATTTTCACGTCATTAAAGCCCACACAGGACCATTTTTTACGACTTTTAAAACGACAACGTTAAAAACGACGCGAAAATTTAGAGCATGTTCTAAATTTTTAATGGTCATTTTTAACGTCGCGAAAAATGCTCTGGAGCCCACACACGATTGTTTTTAATGCCATTAAAAAAAATTAAATTTTTTACAGTCGTGTGTACGCGGCATAAGTACCCATTTTGATAATCAATATACAGCTTTTTCCCATTTATCTCAGCAATTAGGGATGGAGGCACATGTACTGTGCCTCATATAAAGTCCCAAACCCTCTTTTTTCCTTATTGATGTTAGAAATCCAGCAAGCTCAGCTTCCTTTGTACTCAATGGCCCAGATTCACAAAGCACTTACGCCGACATATCTCCAGATACGCCGACGTAAGTACAAATGTGCGCCGTCGTATCTATGCGCCAACCCACAAAGCTAGATACGTCAAAAAATAGGCTTCAGCCGCCCAAAGTAACTTTCCTACACCGGCGTATAGTGGGTGCATATTTACGCTGGACGCATGTGTCGCTCCCATTGATTTTCAATGCAAATATGCAAATGAGGCAGATACGTCGAATCACGGACGTACTTGCGCCCGACGCATAATATACGCGCTTTGCGTTAGTCGTACATCCGGTGTAAAGTTATTCCCCATATTGGAGGTGCAACTCATGCAAAGGTATGGGCCAGGGATCGAATGTTGTGGAATTTAACGTAGTACTCGGCACATCATTTGCATGGGTCACGCCTCATTTGCATTGCTCACGCCCACTTCCACTTACGACGAATTACGCTTTCAAAACCCAGCGTAGATTTGGGAGCAAGTGCTTTGTGAATACTGTGCTTGCCTCTCTGCGCTGCGTTGGCGTAGCGTATATTAGATACTCTACGGTGGCATAAATAAGCGCTGATGTATGTGAATCCGGGCCAATGTTATATTTTTAGTTATACTCAGTTCACCCCCATGGCATACAGAACCCTTTACTCCTATGTTAAAACAAATGAAAAAAGAGGATGATGTTCTGTAGTTCTAACACACTTCCTGTTCTAAGGTAACAACTCTGTTTCTCCAGTGTGGCATGTGAGCTTTGCCACTCGAGTATAGGGAATGTGTTACTGTCTGGATCACCAAGTGAGGGATAATAAAGAGAAAAAAAGCCTGAAAATGTTAAATGAATGCAGCCACCACATCTAAGAACTAGTACGATGTAATATATCAAATTATTGCTCTTGGGTTTCGATAAGCTTTAGTACCCCAATTGGAGGTAATGACTAAATGAATAACACATATTAACCATTTATGGACCGACCCACGTACATATACTGCAGCAGGGCAGCCCTTTAACGCAAAATAACGCACCCGTACGTGATTATTTCATTCAGCTCTGGGGCGACCAAAGCCCCACTCTGCTTGTGATTGGACACAGCGGGAGCCAATCAGCTGGTCTGCTGAAAAACCGGCAATCATTTTGAGAGAGGCAGAATGGCAGTCTGCCTATGTAGATAAGGCAGGTCACCATCCTGCTTGTAAGGAAGACAGAGATCTAAGTAGAGATTCTAAGCAGAAACACATATCTCTGTCCTCCTTCATGTAAATCATCCCTCACACAGTAAGAAATCACTCCCAGGGACACATTTAACACTTTGATTGCCCCTGATGTTAAGCACTTCCCTGCCAGTATCATTAGTACAATGACGGTGCATTTTTTTTAGCACTGATCACTGTATTAGTGTCACTGGTGCCCAAAAAGTTTCAAACGTATCAGTTAGGTGTCTGATTTGTCCACCGCTATGTCACAGTCCTGCTAAAAATTGCTGATTACTAGTAAAAAATTCATAAAAAAAATAAAAAGTCCACATATATATATACCATCATTTTTAGACGCTATAACCTTTGCGCAGACTAATCCGATTGCCTCTCGGGGGATCAGGAAGGATTTTTTTCCCCTCCTGTATCAAATTGGATCATCGCTCTGCTGGGGTTTTTTTGCCTTCCTCTGGATCAACTGTGGGTATGGAGTTGGGTGTATGGGATAATCCCATTGGGATTGTACTGTGTTTTATTTTGTTTTTTGTTTTTTGTTTTTTTATGGTTGAACTGGATGGACTTGTGTCTTTTTTCAACCAAGCTAACTATGTAACTATGTAATCACTATACATGTAGCAGAATACATATTGACCTAAATTGATGAAGAAATTGGATTCTTGACATTTTTTTTTATTGGATATGTTTTATAGCAGAAAGTAAAAATTATTGTTTTATTTTTTCAAAAATGTCAGTATTTTTTTTATTTATAGCACAAAAAATAAAAACCACCAAAAGAAAGCTCTATTTGTGAGAAAAAAAAAACGGTCAAACTTTTTTTTGGGTACATCCGGGAAATTGTCAGTTAAAGCGACGCAGTGCCGTATCGCAAAAAAATGCCTGGACAGGAAGGGGGTAAATTCTTCTGGAGATGAAGTAGTTAAAATAGCCTGGATACATTTATTTTCTAACAGTATCTATAGTCATAAAAAAGGAATTTGCGCTAGGTGTAAAGTGAAAATTATTATATGGACGAGGTAGTGAAAACAAATCTATGATAGATGTCCTGCGGCTAAACACAAAGGGGCAGATTCACAAAGACGTAATATTCCGCTGCGTAATCGAAATACGGTACGCTGCCGTATTTCACCAGACTCTACACCGAATTCAGGTAGTTTTTTTGC
Organism: Rana kukunoris; assembly: GCA_029574335.1. Lineage (NCBI taxonomy): Eukaryota > Metazoa > Chordata > Amphibia > Anura > Ranidae > Rana > Rana kukunoris. Next base: position 115,198,330 of record CM056052.1, read on the forward strand.
GCGTACGCTATTGTGTCGTATTTTTTTTCCGCCGCGCAATCGAAATACGTGATTAGGGGGCGTGAAGCATTTAAATTAAGCGCGTCCCCGCGACGATCGAACTGCGCATGCTCTGTTCAGGAATTTCCCGCCGTGCATTGCGCGAAATCACGTCGTGACGCCATTCGTTGTTTGAGTAGCGGCGTTTATGAACATTCCTATTCCCGGACGACTTACGTTAAAAATAATAAAAGACATCGGAAAACGTTGAAATTCGACGCGGGAACGACGGCCATACTTAACATGGGCTGTCTAATATTAGACCAGCAAAAAGCAGGTATAGTGAAACGGAAAAAAAAGATGACTAAAGGTGCCGTAAGAGATTGCGTTGAAAGTGCGAAATTTTGTGGATTGCAGGCAAAAGCTCATTAGCATACCCTGACGGCGAAAAACAACAGGAAGTCCGCCCAGTGGCCGCAATTTTCTGGCAGCGTAGATCTGAAGGCGTACTAACACGTAATACAGTCGAAATGAAGCCCGCAGGTGTCTTTTCATGGTTTGAGGATTTCGACTAGCGTAAAAACGCCCGTAAGTCGAAATTACTCCAGTCTAACAACATTTACACAGGCGTAATCGCTTTGTGAATCTAGGCCAATAACCCTGATATGGGGCACAGCTTGAATATATACAAAAAAAGTGTAGCGCTGGATAATAAAATATCTGAACACTGAATAATTTATTATCCAGCGCTACACTTTTTTAGTATATATTGGGCCAGATTCAGGTACAGCGGCATATATTTTTTGGCAGGCGTAGCGCATCTCATATCGACGTAAGACAGGGAGCCTATAACAGTATTCTCAAAGCAGTCACGCCGTACGTTGCGCTGGCATAGTGTAAATAGGCCGGTGTAAGCCCGCCTAATTCAAAGTAGGCAGGTAGTGGGCGTGCTTCATTTAAATTAACCGTGACCCCATGTAAATGAGCGGCCGAGCGAACGGCGCATGCTCAGAATCACGTATAGAATGCCTAAGATACACGTCAAACACTGCCTACGACGTGAACGTCACAGCCCCATTCACGTATGACTTACGTAAACAACGTAAAAACGACGGCTGTTCCGACGTCCATACCTTGCATGGGATGCGCCACCTTTTTGGTGGTTTATCTTTACGCCGGAAAAACGGCTTACATAAACGTCCTAGATTACTGCGTCGGGTATACGTACGTTCGTGAATCAGCGTATCTTGCTCATTTGCATATTTATAATTGGACGCCGAATGCGTCCAGCGTAAATATGCACCCAAGATACGACGGCGTAGGAGACTTATTTTGGGCGTATATCACATTTAAATAATTCCATGATGCCATAGGCTGCAAGAAACCACATGTTTGAGTTGATGTTTAGTATAAATTTTATTGTATTAGAACCATATTTTAGCCATGACTAAGCACTAGTTAAGTGCGAAACGCGTCGGCTGTCCTGTCTTGTGGTTGTGGTGATTGTACATGTTCCAGTTTGACATTAAAGACCATCTTTTTTCAAAGATCTCTTGGAGTGCAGCTGTCCATCTTCCTCCTCGTGTTGCTATTGCTACGTCGGTCGTATCTTGGCAAAATTCAGGCATATCTGATTTAAAGAATCAGCGCATAGATACGACGGCGCACATTTGCATTTGGACTTACGACGGCATACATCGGCGTAAGTCTTTGTGAATCTGGGCCATAGTATCTATAGTCATACTATTTTACTAAGGAATAGTATACAACAGTTTTCACCCACATATATGTTCCAATTGTCACTCATGCAGTCAGGAAAAAACTGTTTTCCTTATAAGCAAAACTGTCAACAGCTGTCCATCAAAACTGCAGTTTGTGAAAGGTGAAAACGAAAGGATGATTCGTTTTTTTCACCTACTACAAAGAAAACTGGAAATCCTTAAATAATAATAATATTTTATTTTAATATACAGTAATTATTATTATGATCATTATCATCGTTTCACAAAAAAAAAAAAAAAAATATTATTTAGTGAAATAGCTGTGATTATTTTTTAGAATAAGGCTCAATGTAGCACAGATTTATGAAAATCCTACTACTATAGATGAGCTTATAAGGAATATTTTACAATAAATACTAAATCTTTTCAAATAGGGAGGTTGGAAATAATTGTCTCAAACACTGCAGGACACTTTAGAAATATGGCATCAAAGAGTACAATATCACAAGAGATACACACACACACACGTTTCAGGCCATTTGCAGAGAGATGCAGATATCGGGCGCTGACTGGGCAAGATAACTTCTCTATTTCTTCCATCTGAAACATTATATATTTTATGGTAGATGAGATAGGAATGTTACTGTGAGTAAGCATTTGGCATCTCAGCTCCCTGGAAACTATTCTATATTACATAAAATTGTCATGGTTATCTGCCTTTGCTTCACTATGCACAGAATAACAACAATGGTGGAAAAATGTTAAACAAAATATAAAGAGCAGTATTTGCCCAATGTAGTTTATATATATCATTTTGAAGCAAATCGACTGTCTGCTTATATTTACAAGTATGAGTATGTCAGTCAATACATTTTATATTTTCTCAATTAATTAATAAATACACTACTAAAAAGAGGCATTGCTACTTTAATGCATAAACAATTTGCCCTGAGCGATGCAGTCTCCTGTGGAGACGGACGAATAATGAAATATTTGCTTGTAATCCGTGAGTTTCACAAATAAAAGACAAACTGAACAATTTTCAAAACTAGTTAATAGGCATTTTACGCTTTTTATTAGTATGGGGCTATTCTTTTTTGCCACTATAACCAATTTTTTTTTTTTGGAATTTAAGGGGGATAGACATTTTTGTAGGGAGTCATATTGTTTTATACACTTTAAAAACATTTTTGATACAAAAAAAACTATATACTGTATACCTATATACAGGGACGGACTGACCATTGAGTCACTTGGGCACTGCCCGAGGGCCCCATGCCACTAGGGGGCCCCATCAGGGTTGCCAGGCTCAGTAAAACCAGGGACAGTATGTAAAAATCAGTGTTTTTTTTACATCTGTCCCTGATATGTCCGAAACCGACATGCTTTTGATTTGAAAATCCTGAGATTTTAGCTGCCCTGCCTCCTGGTATGGTGGCCATCAGTAAGCCTGGGGGCCCCATAATCTTCTATTGCCCGGGGCCCCCATGAGTTGTCAGTCTGCCCCTGCCTATATACCGTATTTATCGCCGTATAACACGCACAGTAAATTTAAGAGGGAAGTTTCAGGAAAAATACTTTCCACAGCCCCCTGGGTATAACACACAGGCACAGTTTACCCTCTATTTTCAGGGTAAAAAAGTGAGTGTTATACGCCAATAAATACAGTATGTATTTCCCTTTCTTTTGACAGCATGATTGACAGTTTGCTGAATGCCAGCCAATTTATTGAATCATAAAACCTAAATCCTATTCAGTAGCTACTGTTGGTATAGTTTAGTGGTGACAAAAGTGATGATAGTGTTTGTCTTTACCCTGTGGTAAAGACCTAGTCCTATTCATTTTTTTTGAAGATCAACTTTTCCTTACATGTGTGTGACAATCTGTTTTGTTTTTAGGTGACATTGCCAGTGGCCACGGGAAAACGCCACGGAGAAACGCAACGGGTCACCCGGTTACGTATATGGGTGACCCCGCCCCCTCTGACACCACGGGGAAACCGTTGCATCAGAGGGGGCGGGGTCACCCGTACATTTATTTACTAACAGTATCTATAGTCATAATTACTGAGGAATAGTATGTAACAGTTTTCACCCACATATATGTTCCAATTGTCACTCAGGGAGTCAGGAAAAAATGGTTTTCCTTATAAGCAAAACTGTCAACAGCTGTCCATTAAAACTGCAGTTTGTGAAAGGTGAAAACGAAAGGACGTGTATTTTTATTCACCTACTACAAAGAAAACAGGAAATCCTCAAATAATAATATTATTTTATTTTAATATACAGTAATTATTATCATCATCATCATCACGATCATCATTTCACAAAGAACATATTATTTAGTGAAATAGCTGTCATTATTTTCTAGAATAAGGCTCAATTTTTTTTCTTTTTTTTTTTTTAAATAAGGGACTTGCCCCAAGCTGACTGTTGTCTTTTTAACAATTTTTTACACTTTTTTGGTGAAATGGTACCCCGTTACCAATTCACATGGGGCGGCTGGGATCTGGGGATCCCCTTGTTAAAGGGGGCTTCCAGATTCCAATAAGCCCCCCGCCTGCAGACCCCCACAACCACCAGGCAAGGGTTGTGGGGATAAGGCCCTTGTCCCTATCAACATGGGGACAATGTGCTTTGGGGGTCACAGACCGTGTGTATGCTCCATCGGACATTTGCTGTCGGAATTTCCAACAACAAATGTTTGAGAGCTGGTTCTCAATTTGTCTGAAATTCTGATTGTCTGTAGCCAATTCCGATGCACACAAATCCTACGCATGCTTGGAATCAATTTGACGCATGCCCGGAATCATTAAACTTAATTTTTCTCGGCTCGTCATAGTGTTGTACGTGACCGCGTTCTTGAAGTTCGGAATTTCCGACAACATTTGTGTGACCATGTATGCAACACAAGTTTGAGCCAACATTCCATCAGAAAAAAATCTGCGGTTTTGTTGTCGGAATGTCCGATCGTGTGTATGCGGCATATCTGTTGAGATAAACCATGAACACCCTCTCAATTCACTGTCTATGGTCATAGTCGACCAATAGCTGTGAAATGAAATAAGTTAATCTGGTAAAAAAAAAGACACTTGTCCATCTAGTGCAACCAATAAAATCAAAACAAATAAATAAAAATCATATAATCTTATAACCATAATCCTATACCCACAGTTGATCCAGAGGAATGCAAAAAAACACCCTAGCAAAGCATAATCCACTTTGCTCCAGCAGGGGAAGAAAACCCTTCCCGATCCCCCAGAGGCAATTGTTTTTTTTCCTTGTTTTAACTTTTACCTATAATTGTTTGTATCCAGTTATATGTATATTTAGGAAAGAATCCAGGCATTTTCTAAAGCCATCTATTGAGCTGGACAGAACCAGCTTTTAAGGGAGTCTATTTCACATTTCCACAGCTCGTACTGTGAAGAAACCTTTCCGTATTTAGAGATGAAATCACTTTTTCTCTAGACGTAATGCATCCCCCCTTGTTCTCTCTGATGACTTAAAAAGTGAATAACTCAACATTAAAGTTTTCTGGGTTTTTTTTTAATGACAAACATGTTATACTTACCTCCACTGTGCAGTTAGTTTTGCACAGAGTGGCCCCGATTCAGCTGTTCTGGGGTCTCACAGTGGCTCTCACGGCTCCTCCCTGCATTAGATAACCCTCTGCGAAGCTCTCTCGGGCGCGCTCCTGTGTTATACACTCAGCGTCCATAGACAGCGAGTGTATGACACGGCCCTGTCCCCTGTCACCTGCGTCATTGGATTTGATTGACAGCAGCAGGAGCCAATGGCTGCAGTGCTAAAAATCTATCCAATGAAGAGCCAAGAACCCAATGAGAGAGCGACGTGGGATGGCGCCAGCAGAAATTCGGGGGCTGGACACTGCAAGGTGTTTTTTCACCTTAATGCATAGGATGCATTAAGGTGAAAAAACACAGAGGTTTACAATCCCTTTAAGTTTACTATATGGAACACTTATGTATTTATACATGTTGATCATATCCCCCCTTAATCTCCTCTTATCAAGAAAGGATAAGTTAAGTTTCTCTAACCATAGTAATAAGATGCCTTTGTAGTGTTACCCCTGGAGGAGCTGCTGAATTGTTTTGTGATTTCTCTACACACTGGAAGATGACACACCTTGTTCAATCTGCAGTGCACCTACCGACAGATGTTGAGGTACTGTATTTCAAAGGATTCATTAGGTCAAGTATAGCCTAAAAGAAGAAAGAATTTAAGTGCACTAATACGAAAAATTATTAGGAAAATTACATTATTCTGAAAGTTAATACCCCCTCAGCATTTTGGTTAACAGTAACTAACAGAATTGAAATCCATTTACCTAACAACAGTATAAAAAGTCCTGAATTGCTATAACAGTCCCTATTTGGACACACTGGCCAGCGATTGATGGACAAAAAAAGTTGTCTGGCAAAGTTGGGGCCTTTGAAGGAAGCGCAACAGTTCTCAGCAAATAACAATTTAAGTTGTACAATGTTGATCTCAGGGCACCCTCTTCTGGTGTTGTGATTCAGGTCAAGGCCTCAGACATGAAAAGATTTGCTGTGATCTTTCTCTTTCAATCCTGCTGAAATAGGCCCTCTTTTTTCTCCTCACAAGTGGCTAGAGTGTTCTCTAGTCCAGTCTGAACACACCAGGCATCCAAATCACACCTCACACCCCCCCAGGAAAAAGGTTCCAGGCCAGTTAGGCAAGGTTCTGTGTGATGAGCAGTCTATTTGCTTCTTTTAGGTCTTGGCCGATAGTGGTTAACTATGGCAGAGTTATGATCAGCAGCCCTTTCTTTTTCCACCCCTCTTCTTGCTTCTCTCTCCTCTTCTGACACCTCCTCCAAGATTGATTGGTGCACTGGTACACACCATAGATGAGAATTGTAAAGTGGTATTCTTAAAGATGGCTGCTCCACTTCTGCATTAAAGAATATTCACGTTAACCCTGTCCACACTGCAGAAGAATAATACAGCAGCAACAGAAGAAGCAGTTATCAGCTACAGTCTAGGATACAGCTGTAACATGTAACTTCCAATAGCTGCTGATCTGCTGATACACACGATATTCTGCAACTCCAAGTTCACAGTTTCATCCCCATTACCATCATTAAAGGAGAAGTACGGCCAAAGCTCATTTTTCTGTACTTCTCCTGTGGATCACAGGAGTGCAGTTTGTTCTGCATGCCTGTGACCCATTTTGCCTGCTGTTGGCTGACGCACAGAGCCAGTTCAGGCTGAGGAAAGATTGTGACCATATTGTTGGGATCCACCCAGGAGCCTGGACCTGCACCTTGCTTAGCCTCCAGCGACCCACTGAGAGTCTGAGCCAGCTGCTCCCACCCCCTCCACAGCTCAGCATTCCAGAGCAGAAAGCTGGTGAGTGGGGGACAGATGCAGCATCAGACAGATTCTGCATCCACCCCGGTAAGTAAGATTTCTTCAACCCCCCCCCCCCCCCATGTCTTCTCTTTTAATACTAACACATAAGAAATTTGGGATGTACACTTTAATTTTTAATCTGGGGGGTGGTGTTCCACCTGGTAAGATGGTTATTTGGAGTTTTGCAGTTTTGGACATCTAATAGTGTCAGCAAAGGCTCTTGAGCAGGACTATAACTTACTATGTCGTATGTTTGAATGTAAGCAAAGTAGGAATTATACGTTAGGTTCCCCAATTTCACCATTGTTTCTGACTACAATGACCACTCATGTAGGAGAAGGACAAGACCACTGAGCAATATGTTTCTAGATACAGAGCAAGAGCTCCATAGTCATATGCTGTTTTTCTCAAGACTCGTAAAAAAAAAAAAGCATGGCGGTGTCTTAGTGGAAGTCATGTCAAGTCAGATGCAGACTTAAAAGTAGGGTGAAGAGGGGGAGGATGGGTACAATGTATGCAGTGGGATGCAGCTGTAGTTGTACGATTCACTTGTACCACCCCAGCGCCCTATTTGCTTTTTTTCTTCCATACTCATCAGATGTCTCCCTACTCCTCTTACCACTTATTTAAACAAGGGATACAAAGGCATTTCCAGGTTACCAGCCGCTTTACACCTTTTGGTGATAAAGAAGAGAAACATCCTGGCTTATAGACTGTACTTCAAAGAGAAAGGCTGGAATATCTGTTAGTTTGGCACTGTGAATGACAAATTCAAAACATGGAGTGAGTCAGACAAGGCCCTTTACACTAGAATATAATAAAGGTGATGTTTGTACACATTCACTTAGGTAGTCCATACATTATGAATTCATTTTTTAAATCTACCAGCAGGTTGAATGAAAGAAAATGCCTCAATTCCCCCATCCATGCATTATATGTGGAGGGGGAATCCCTCCCACTGAACCAATTCTATTCCTTTAGCGGGAAGACTTCCTTGCCATCAGAATTCAATAATCAGTAGACATGTGCATTCGTTTTCGCTAGAATACATTTTCGTCCGAAAATCATTTTTTTCGTTATCGTTTTAACAAACGATAACGAAAGCGCAAGATACAAAACAGAAAGATCCGACATAAAAAATGCTTTATTTTCGTTTTCGTTGCGGTAAAAATTCGATATAGAGAGATTCGACATTATAGGGAAGAGATTCGACATCATAGAGAAAAGATTCGACACTATAGAAATAATAGATTCGACATTACAGAGAATAGATTTCGATTTATAAGAAAATAGATTCGACATTATAGAGAATAGATTCGACATTATTACTAGTCATACAACATTAGAATTCTTGTAGGCGGAATATTCGAACGGAAATGTACGATTCGACGTAAAGATTTGACGTTCCGTCGAATATTCTTTTGACCAGAAACCAAGTATTATTGGATTTTCGGACGAAAGATATTCCCCAACGAAAAACAAAATAAATCAAAACGATTTTCGGGAGTAACTAAATAAATTTATTTTCCAAACGAAAATGAAAAAACGAAACAAAATATTCCAGTCTGCACATGTCTAATAATCAGTATTGCCTGCGGCACTGATTGTTTGGGAAAAACCCAACAGAATGGTTGTGCACAAGTTAATCGATAGACTGACCATACATGGATTGAAATTTGGTTGGTCCCTGCTGAATTGGCCAAATTTCAAACCAGGTATGGCCGACTTTACTTTATAAAGCTGTCTGGAAAATGAAGACCAGTCTATTGGAATACCTTTATTTTTAAGGAAGTTCCACTTTAACGTTTATATGGCTCAGCTATCAGTATCCTGCTTGTGTCTGTTGCACCGTTTTCAGAAATAAGCAATGCACATGCACATAATCAAATCATTTTTCTTACATGAAAGCAGATGACAAATAGCTCACAATGATCAACTGATGTCATAAAAATGACCTGAATAACTAAAGTGAATGAATCCACTTACTTTTACAAAAAAATGTTAAGTAAACAAAAGTCATGTATTCTTTTATTATTTTCTTTGACGTTCAATCCTTGATTTCATCCCCTTGAATTATTCATAAATCTGAGATTTCTTCTCCAACCTATGTGGAAGTGTCCCTAATCTATATGATGCCACAGGGCACATGCCCCTCTATATAATCTATGCAGTCCATCATACTCACATTATTCCATAAGCGATGAGATCCTAGACTTTGGCTTGTTGAAGACACAATAAAATGGCAGCAGATGCCTGCAGGTTTTAGAACTTAGCTTTGGTATCTGATAAAGTTAATAGAGTGGTTGAATATTTCCACTCATTAGATAGATGTTGGGAATCCTGCTGGAGGCTTTGGTTAATCCAACTCTGAATATGTTAATCAAGAGAATCAGTAACCTATCCGGCAAAAAGCTGGAGCCGCCGGCAGGGCCCCTGTCTCGGTTCTCATTGCCTGCTCTCTTCTGTTCTCTGTCTGAGTTATCTGTAGGGCAGTGCTCATCTTCGCAGGTCGTAATAAAAAAGGACAGATAAAACTGAGAGGCTTAATGTCAGCCATATACTGGCTCTTGCTGGGCTTTATTCCACGCACATTCCCAGCTTAGAAGCTGTTCCTGCATCCTGCTCTAAGGCCGATTAATGTGGTTACTTTAATAAGACACAAGTAAAATCTGTACTCATTTGTAATTAACTCGCACTTCCATCCTCTCTTATGATTAGAATAATTTAGCTATTATTTAAACTCCACTGCTTTTCTAAGTGCCAATACAAGACTTATCTTCATAATTTGTACATACATCCATGCAATGATGAACATATATTATGATCATACATATTTGCAGGTTGGCATAGTATACATGCAGATCATTCCCTGTTTTTATCATGGACAAAGGCATTCAGTTAAAAGGTAACACATACACTTACGTCATACATTTATTCTGATTATATAACTAAAAAGATTGCCGTCCTGACATGTTAATTAGAGATACATTCTTATTTGTTGATAGGGATTACTGCATTTTATTATTTATTTTATTCTTTATTTTTCATATACTATTTTAAAATGGTATTAAAACCAAAACAAAAATGTAATATATTGCCCTTTTCTTCTTTATTTACACCTGGTGATTCAGTAATACACTTCCTGTCTTTTTTTGTTTAATCTCTCTTTATTAACAAAAAATGTTTTTTACATATAACATATAACATTTAACATGCCTTGACAGTTAAAGGTAGATCAATACTACCTTCCTATACTATATGGCAGTTTCTCCGAGTCCTCCCCCAGAAGGAAAAAAAAAAGGGAGAAGGGGGGGGGGTGAAGGGGGGAAACATACAATACACTTCCTGTCTTAAAGTGGATGTAAACCCACTCTCATCCTTTCTAAACTACTGCCATAGTGCTGATCTATAAGGATATACATGCCTCCTGCATGTATCCTTACCTGTCAAATGTCTCTCCACTGTCTGTTATAAGAACTGAAAAACTACATATTCTGTGGGTGGATCTGTTATCTGGAGCTCAGTCGTGATGTCAGTAGACTCCCCGCCCACCTCTACACTCCCCTTGTCAACATGCATTTTTTCCTGTGTATTTCTTACACTCAATTCTGCTATGATCACTAACATCCAGTCAAAATCCAGAAAAGTAACCACAAGACTTTAGAAAAGGAGTGGAGGTGGGAATTAAAAAAATAATGCCTGTCTCAGGCTAGTGCATGGGATATGTAAATAACCTGTTATTCACAGCAAGGGGGAAGAACGGACAAGAGTTTTCTCCTGTTTGTCCATTTATCTCACTAAGAAAAAGAAAAGAGGATTGCTCAGAGCTGGATTATCTCTTTGTGGCAAGACAGGGCACAGATGATATGTATTCTTATACTATACATTGTGACATCATAAAAAAAAAAAAAAGGAAACCAGCCGACATTCGGTGTACTGCAGCTGTTCCGACAGAAGCCAGGCACAACTGAAAAAGGTCTGCTAATCGGCACACGATCAGCGCTCTTAACCCATGGCTGAGAACACTGAGCAGAGTGTTCTGGTGGGGAGGTGTCCCCCTGTCAGAATACAATAGCACAGCATGGGAGATCACTGTACTAACATTACATCATTAGCACAGTGGTTCCTCCTAAACAGTCAGTTTTTGTATACAGCTCTGCTTGGTTGAACGAAAAAAAAAAAAAAAATACTAGTGTGTACCAGGCTATACAATGTCTCCAATCTGGATGGAGAAGCAACAGAGACACCTTTGGATAGAAGCACTGTCAATCTGGGAAGATGGTAGGGTTAAATCGACTAGCATATTTAGACTTGACTAACTAAAAAAAGCAGAACTCCAGCTAGCACTTTTGAAGCAGTTATAGCAAAAGTTTATTTTTTGGGGGGAAAAAGATTTTATATATGAGCTGGAAATCACGAGGGGTAACACACATTCCTTACAGGATCTCAGATTATGTGCTGAGTGTCCCCATATAGGAGTTTATCATCCTTGTGTTCACCTTTTTTTGGAAACTACACTCTCTGGTCCTTTTATGCTTTCTGTGGTTGCCTGCAGTCCGGTCTTTGGTCTTATGGTGTCTGCATGACCCCCTGAAACATTATCAATTGCATTATATCTTGATAATCATTTGGAGAGTGTCCCCTGAGAAAGCCCCATTTTAGGGCGAAACATGTTGGGAACCACACCATTGTGCCGTACCTTTAAGGACTGTACTGTATGAGTCTTTTCTCATGCAACTGTGTTTATATATTTTAATTTTTTTTTTCTATTGATTTAATATGCACCTGAATAAAAGCTGATCATTGGAAGTCAATGACTTCATTTAAGTCTTTGAATTTTTGAAGTAGGCCGTACATGGGGTCTAGATTTTACTCCATTGAGGCAAAAAAAAAGTTTTTGGATTGAGTAAGGAACAATCCCTGTCAGATTCCTATTTTCTGTCTGTGTTCCCTTAAAGTGGAAGTAATGTCTGCTATAAAAAAATGTTAAGCCATAGTGTACTAGTATGCACACCATAATAATACATTATGGCAGACTTACTTGTCATATGGTGTCCTCCACAATGATGCCACTCCCAGGCATGCGCACAGGAGTCACATCACCACACCGCGGATCGGGTGCTAATTGGGGCAGTAAATGTTCACTGAGCTGTGCATGTGCAGCTCTGTGAACATGACAGCTGACAGGCAGAATGATGCATTTTTGGCAGAAGAGACCAGTAGGGTCTCTTCTGTCATAAATACCCTGCCGGTCAGCCATTTAAATAAAATAAAAAACTTTACTTCCACCTTAATGTCCTCTCCCCAAGATGCAACAGGAAGTGATACAAAATCTTTGCAAAGTAAAAGGAATTCCTCTTTTTGACAGTTGTCGACATTTAGTGTGACTGTGTGTATGCAAGACAGCTTGAACGGAATTCTGTTGGAAAACCCGTCTCAGTTTATTCAGACGGAAAAAACGATCGTGTGTACAGGGAATAACCCTCACTTTTTGTCCTGATGACAACGCAATTTTTTTTATTTCCCATCACACATTTCTCAATAACAATAGTCAAAAAGACACAGTCAGAGGTTGAAAGTTTGATTTTAAAAACACTGGAAGGAAGATGTATATAATACATACGATAAAATTGGGCTTTGTAATTCTAGCAAAGCTGTTTTGTTTCCTTGAAAGCATTAGTAAGTAGTGTCTAATTTTACCAGTTGCTTTGGAGTTGCTTTGCCCTTCATTTAAACTAAAATTAAACTTAGCAATTAATAAGGCACAATTTTGTTTACTTACATATTATTACCACTTGCTGACCCACTGCAGTACATATACTGCGATGGGGTAGCTCCTACAGGCACCGTGGTGTACCTGTACGTCGCTGCATGTTCCTGGGTTTCAGGCATGCAACAGACCCCTGCTCCACCTACTCCCCTGCGATTTAACACAGCAGGAGTCTGTCAGAAGATCCTGGCCAATGATTCATGATCAGGATCTGCTGATCGGCTGTGTTGAATCACAGCCAAGAGCTCTGTGTAGACAATTCACACAGGGCTCTGAATAGAGGGAAATGATTGCTTTGTTTCTTTTCTCTGCAAAAAAATCTCTGCAGTAAAAATCAGCACACATCACACATTGTGAGGCACAGAATTAACCCCTTGATTGCACCTAGATGGTAACCCCTTCCCAGCAAGTGTCATCGGTACAGTGACAGTGTATATTATTAGCACTGATCACTGTGTTAGTGTCACTGGAGATGTCATTGGCAGTTAGTCAGTTTTCACAAAGCGTCAGTTAGTGTCAGTTAGTGTCAGATCGCTAACACAGTCCCAATACTGTCATTCCGCATACACACGGCAGAGAAACTCGACGGGCAGAACACATCGTTCCGCCCGTCGAGGTTCTCTGCCGGCCGTCAGAATCGGCGACCCGCCCGTCGGGAAAGGCAACCAGCCATTCATCCCGACGGGCCGTCGAGCAAATAGAAAACCTGTTCTCTATTTGCTCGACAGGTTTCACGACGGGCGGGGCTCGCCGAGAGCGTACACACGGCCGAGGTTCTCGGCAGAATGCGGCTCCCAGCGAGGTTCTCGCTGGTTTCTGCCGAGAACCTCGGGCGTGTGTACGGGGCTTAAGTCACTGATCGCCACCATTACTATTTCAGTATATATACACCATTTTGTAGATATGATAACTTTTTTTGACTACAGATATATAGAAGAATATATATTCACCTAAATTTATAAAGAAAATCGTTTTTTTTTTTATTAAATATGTTTTATAGTAAAAAGTAAAACATTTTTTTTTTCAAAATTTTCTTTTTTTTAATTTTCTTTATGTTATAAAAAATTTAATCTGCAAAAGTGATCAAATACCACTAAAAGAAAACTCTATTTATGTGAAAAAAAATAATTTGCATACAGTGTTGCATGACATAATTGCCAGTTAACCACTTCCAACCATATGACGTCCTGGACTTTGAGTGGCCATAACTGAAAGATGCCTGCAAATTTTTTTTAAAATGTACAGTGAAACTGTTAATATATATATATAAAAAAAAATAAAAAATAAGCAATAAAAATATGCGGATGGTGCCCGCATATGTAAACGACGTTAAAACCACACATGTGAGGTATCGCCAGGAATGTTAGAGCGAGAGTAATAATTGCAGTGCAAGACCTCCTCTCTTATTCTAAACTGCTAACCTGTAAAAAAAAAATGAAAGCGTTACTGTGACAGTAAGTCAGGTAAATCTGTGGGTGTTGTCACAGACGGGAGATACATTTCTGCCTTGTTTAGACAATTCACCAATTACTATTAGTGTCAGGGTATCAGCTCCGCTCAGCTTCTGATCCCTCAGCTGCGTAACAGGCCAGCGCTATCGCGCTCCCCTGGGTGGTGCATCTGCACACCGCGTGCGCGGGCACGAGCGTGGGCACGCACAGGCTCGTTCCGCTGTCGGCCAATCAGAGGCCTGAGCGGCTTATTTGAACCAGCCCCTTCCTCCTCTCTGGTTGCTGGTTTGTAAACAGCTTCCGTGTTGTCTCCTGCTAATCTACCTGTTTGGATACCTGAAATACTTGACCCTTGGCTTACGTTTGTGGACTGCTGCTTTCGACTGCTGCTTTCTTGAACCCTTGACCCCGGCTTGGACTTTGGATACCCGATCTTCTCCTGCCTTTGACCTCCGGACTGAACTTAGACTATTTGCTATCTCTATAACCCCTGACCACGGCTTGTTTCCCGGACCTGTTTCCAGCCCTGCCCTGACCTGCGAAGTACCTGATTCCTGCTGTATACCTTTGTGCCTGGACTTTCTTCTGCTTCATCTGCTGCAGCCTTCCAGTCGGTGACCTGCCTGTACCTGCTCCACGCACTTGACCATCATCTACCTGCTGGTACCGGTGCCTCCCGGTGCGTCCGTCCCTCTGTTCCAATCCCAGGGGGCAGATCGCATCAGGTTGCAAAGGTGAGCCGCCCTCAGCATCTCGGCCTTGGTAAGTGAACTTTCTGATAATTAGGTGTCAGCTGCAGAAATACCTAGAAAGGTTTAAGGGCGTTGGAAAGCTTCAGCTGTTTAGAATGAGGCAATTAAGGCCTCAATAATTTATCCAGAGGATGACTACTGATTGCAGCATCCTGAGGCTTTTTGAGTTAAGGAGAGCAGTGAACTGAGAAAGACTTCTGAAGAGCTGAGGTGGTGTTGATTTTTCTGTGTGATAAAAATCAAAAAGACTATTGTTTTTCTGCTGTATGACCAGCAGTGTCTGCCCAGCAGTAGGCTGTGCCAGACTCCATAGATAGGTTCCTGTGTGGTGAAGGTAGACGCCCCAAGTGGCCAGGGTTTATTTTATGTTTTGTTTTGTTTATGCTGTTTGGATGCTTGCACTTGTTTCCAGCAATATGAAAGAATAAACCATAATCTTTGTTTTCAACCGTCCTCGACTGCCTCTCTGTATAGATCAGTGTGTAGTGAACCCACCCAGGGGGTCACACACCCGCTACTGAGCTAAACCCCTACAGTTACCTATGGAGATTTTTAAGTAGCGAATTTTAGCGCCATTTCATGAGTGTGCGTAATTTTAAAGCGTGACAAGTTTGGTATGTATTTTCCCAGCATAACATCATCTTTCACATTAAACAAAAAAAATTGGGCTAACTTTAGTGTTGTTTTTTTTTAATTCATTAAGGGGGTAAAATCTTCCGAAGCTCAAGTGGTAAAGAACATTAGTAAAGTAGTAACCCATAGCAAACAATTGTGTTTTATCTGGCAATAGTTTTGGTGTAGTGAATCAAACTACAAAATGTACATGATACAATAAATGGGACTTTATAGACACATCAAAAATTGAATAATAATTGGATAGTGTCAAAAAATAACAATGTATAAAAACATAATAAAATTGAAAATTTCAGATATTCAGCCCCTTGAAGAAGAAAGTTTGTTGAAACATGTTGGGTGTCTCCACATGACTTCATCCAAGATCTGTTGTTATTTTTTTTACCATCTGGTGATAAGAGTGGTATATTATATATTTATTATGATCTCTATAATAACTCTAAATGTGATTAAATTAACCACTTGTGTTTCATACAGTTTTAATATGTTTTGAATACAATTTCAAGCTTTGGCACCATCCAATTATTATTCAATTTCTCATCTGCCTATAAAGACTAATTTATTGCACGATGTAAATATTGTAGTTATTTTATAAGGGATGTGGCACATTGTAGCATTGAATAAATCTCGCTATATATGTAATGTAAGTGAAACAGGCCATTGTAAGGCTTTGAAAATTAAACAAATCCATCAAAGAGATAGCAGTAACATTAGGAGTGGCAAAATCAACACCTTGGTACATTCTGAATATAGAAGAATGGTGAGCTCATTCATAACTTCCAGACAAGCGAAAGACACTCTCCAGGAGGTGGGCGTATCATTGTCAAAGACTGAAATCAAGAGAAGACTTCTCGAGAGCAAATACGGAGGGTTCGTCACAAGGTGCAAACTATTCATAAGCATGAAGAATAGAAAAGACAGATTCAATTTTTCCAAAAAGAAAATTTAAGAAGGCCAGACCAGTTCTGAAAAAGCATTTCTTGGATAGATGAAACTAAGATTAATCTATACCAGAATGATGGGAAGAAAAAGCTGTGGAGAAGGCTTGGAACAGCTCATGATCCAAAGCACACAATGTCATCTGTAAAACATGGTGGAGCTTACAGTGTGATAGCATGGGCATGCATGGCTTCCAGTGGCACTGGGTCATTGGTATTTATTGATGATGTCACAGAAGACAGAAGCAGCCAGATGAACTCTGCATTGTTTAGAGATATACTGTCAGCCCAGATTCAGCGAAATACAGCAAAGTTGATTGAACAGTGCTTCACAGTACGGATGGACAATGATCCAAGACACTGCAAAGGCAACCCAAGAGGTTTTGAAGGAAAATAAGTGGAATATTCTGCAATGACCAATGACTGAGTCAATCAACTCATCTCAACCCATATGAGCATGCATTTCACTTGCTACAGGTAAAACTAAAGGCAGAAAAACCCACAAACAAAGAACAACTAAGGACAGCTGCAGTTAGAGCATGGCAAAGCATTAGAAAGGAGGAAACCCAGTCTTTGGTAATGTCCATGGGTTCCAGACTTCAGGCAGTCATTACCAGTGAAGGATTCTCAACAAAAAACAAAACATTTTATTTATGATTATATTATTTTGTCCAATAACATTTGAGCCCCTGAAAATGTATAAAAATTGTGGCAGTTCCTATAATTTGCACTTGATATTTATGTCCAACCCCTTGAATTAAAGCTAAAAGTCTGCACTTCAAATTCATTTGCATTGTTTCATTTTAATTGTATTCTGGTGGCATACAGAGCCAAAAGTATGAAAATTGTGCCTGTGTTCAAATTTATATGGACCTAACTGTATATACTACTGTATATCTGTGCCAAAGAAAGATGATTTCTGATTGGTTCTTGTAGGTCACTGCAATTTGCACATACTTTCGCCTAATAGTGAATTCCTTCCAGAAATCCTTATTGAGAAGTATGATAATTTCATGAGCTTTGAATATTACAGTGCACACCAAGACTGATGTATACCTTTGCATACAGAAGATGTCATCCTCATCTTTACCTCTGTACTATATGCTATCCCCCTCCCACCACTCAGATACAGACTTTTTTTCCCTTTTTTGAAAATCCATTTCATTTGATTTTATTTCTGCCTATGAAACAGAGAACTGCAGATTGAAAGCATTCAAGGGCCATTGAAGACGGGAAGAAAAGAGGCCCTCCGAGTTTTATTAGAAATAAAGATCCGCAATAAAAATCAATTTCTGCCTCTTTATGCAGTTTAAATGACAAAGTAAGAAACCATTGTGCCCCAGCAAAGTAATTCAGCAGAGGGGAGAAGGGATGCGACCTGCACTTGGCAGATTTAAATGCGATATGGTCTCCCTAGATAATAGGACAAATGCTTTATTTTCCTACAGGGAGGGGTGCAGAACGGATGAGAAAACTATCTGTGATATTTCAGGGAACTGAACTAACTTTTCATTCGAGAATTATTGCAGGGAGGCATGTACAATGGTATGGGGGTTTACAATGAAGCATACCGGCAACTGTGGAATTTTTCCCTAATAACTATTTTTATATTAGATTTTTAGGGTCAGTCCACCCTAAACTTATATTTTAGCTATAAAAAAATAACTGAAGGGTGAATCACCCATCAAGTATCTTTCTAGGATGTGGAAACATAAAAAGATTTCTGTTCTAATGTTCCTAGGTCAGTCTTCCTGCTGCAGTCATGACAGAAGGGGACCCTGGAATTTTAATTTATTTTGCATTACACAGGGGTAGTGCTAAATGATGGACAAATCTCATCAAGAATGATGTAAGAACTACAAGTCCAAATCCAGGTACTAAACCAGATCTCTCTCATTATCACTCTACCGAATGTGATACCAAATAAGGTTGCAAACAGTGAAACATGTATGGCAACCAGTTGAAACACTGAAGATTGGATGACTAAAATAACTGAAAAAATATATGATATATGCATATGGTACATATGGTAAATATAGTATTCTTATGACGCATTCATTTTACATGTTCTAAAACTATTCCTTATTTCTTTATTATTTGCAAATTGTTCTTTTTTGCTGCATTGACTAGGGGCCCTTTCACACAGGACGGATCCGTGATGATCTGCCCCGTGAACCTCTGCTTGCTCCGCTGGTCAAATCTACGCTCTCCTCTATGGGGGGATCAGATGAACACGGACCGTCTGTCCGTGTTCACCCGATCTGATCCGCAGACGGATGGAAAAATAGGATTTTCCTCCGTCTGCAGAATCGGAGGATTGCGGACACTGATGAGATCGGGTGTCAGCGGATGTTCATCTCATAGGGATCAATGTATGTCCCTTTTTTTTTTTTTTACGATAAATAGTATTCACATATTTCACTCCCTCATATATTCCAAAATCAGAGATTTTTTTATTTCTTTATTTCAAGAGAGTGTTTTATAACCTTCCAGGTTCAAATCTTATGCCAAATATTGCCATTTTTGTCTGTGGCCAACCCCTATATTTAGTGTGCTCCATACAGTATACCAGGAGGAAAGAAAGCAGTGATACCTCTGCTACACAGAAATCCTGAAAAAAAAGTTTCATAACTGGTGCGATAAACCAGTGGCCCCCCAAAACGACAGATTGAAGCGGGGTGTTATATACCTTCTTCCACATATACTGCACTTCTCTAGAAACTTTTATTGTCACAGGGTCATTTAAAAAATGACAGGCAGAGGAAGAGGCAGGCCCTTCCGCAGGGGTGGTAGTGGTAGGGAAGGAGCACCAGACCGGAGCCAAAGTTGCAAGTGGCACAAGGTGCGTCCCATTACGCCAAAGGACGCACCAGACTTGGTTGAGTGGCTCGCCACCAACACCACCACCATATACCCTCTGCTTGAGTCACAGGAATCATTTTCCGATCCATCAGAAGACATTTTCGATGAGCAGCCATTCTTGGCATTGGATCAGGAAGAGGAGGTAGCAACAGCCGCCACTCAGCAGTCTGACGACAGTACTCAGATCAGCCCAAGGAGGTTGGTGCCCGTTGTTGCTGCCTACTCCAAGATCTCTACTGTTAGTGATGGGGAAGGTGACGTCGATGATGACGTGTCTACAGACGTCACGTGGGTACCCACAAGAGAGGAGGAGGAGGGGAGTTCAGAGGGAGAGATGGACCAGCAAATAGGTACGAGAAGCAGGCCGAACTTACATTGCACAGGAGGGACAAACCAGACCAGACTCCTAATGTATCAGGAGCGAGCCATCAACCATGTACGGTCACATCTGGCGCACCCAGGACACCAGCCCATGGCTCTGCAGTGTGGGCTTTTTTTAACGTGTCTGCTGCAGTCAACGCATAAGTCGCGGTAAGCCCAACACTCACCTAGGGACGACTACCTTAAGAAGGCACCTGGCCTCCCATCAGCGAGACCAGTGGGAGCAACGCCATTATAACCCACAATCCACACTCCAGACTCTCACTGTCCAGCCTCTTCTCCTTCTCCTTCCCCTCTATGCTCACAATTGTCCTCCACTCCACCTTCCATCATGCCTTCCTTACGTTCTTCTGCAAAAAGGCAGGCTTCCGTGGCCCAAATGTTCGATCGTAAAAAAAACGATGACGCTGGATAACTCTCTTGCCCAATGGTTGACCGCTGGCTGGACTGATAGCCCGCCAAATACTGCCATATAAACTGGTGGAGTCAGAGGTCTTTCGAAAATTTGTGGCCATTGGAACACCACAATGGAAGGTCCCAGGAAGGAATTTTCTTTCACAGAGGGGCATCCCAGAGCTATATGGCCATGTTCAGCGGCAAGTGAATGTATCTCTAGAACACAGTGTTGGTGCCTAGATACATCTGACCACAGACACGTGGTATAGCAAACACGGGCAGGGAAGGTATATAACTTTCACTGCCCACTGGATGAACCTTATGATGGCCGTCAAGCATGTAACTCGTGGCACCCATGTAGATTTGGTTTTACCGCCACGGATAACAGGCGGGCCTGCCTCTTTTTCTTCTCCTCCTCCTCATACTCCATCCTCCCTCTCCTCCTCGGCTGACTCCTCATTTTCCGATGCTACCGTCTCTTCTGCTGCGCCACCCAAGATCCCCAGAACTTATTCGACATGCCAGGTGAGACTTTGCCATGCTGTGCTGCGTCTGTTGTGCCTGGAAGACAAGAGCCACACTGGTCCTGCACTCCTTTCAGCTTTGCATTCACAGGCAGATCAGTGGCTAACACCTCTCAATTTGACAGTTGGTAAAGTGGTGTGCGACTACGGTGCCAATCTGCTGAGAGCGCTGGAACAGGGCAAAATTACACATGTGCCATGCATGGCACACATCCTGAACTTGGTCATGCAGTGATTCGTTGCCAAATACCCTGGGCTCCAGGACGTCTTGTGGCAAGCCAGGAAAATCTCGGCCCATTTCAGAAGATCTTACATGGCCATGGCTCGCCTTGCTGACATTCAACGGCGACACAACCTGCCCCATCAGACGTCTTATTTGTGACTGCCCGACGCAATGGAACTCAACATTGTATATGCTTGATAGGCAGCTCCAGCAGAAACGTACAGTTAACAACTACCTGTATGAACTCTGCGGCAGGAAAGGTTCTGGGGAGCTTGTTTTTTTTGCACCGCACCAGTGGCTGCTCATGCACGACTCATGCAGACTTCTGCAGCCATTTGATGAGATCATCAAACTGGTCAGTCGCAGCCAGGGCGCCATCAGTGACATCATACCTTACGCCTTCTTTCTGGTGCGTGCATTGCGTCGTGTCATTGATCAAGCTGTCGAGGAGCAGGAGCAGGAAGATGAGGAAGTCGCAATGCTGGATGAATTCCCAGGGGGGGCTTTCCACCTGAGACAAGTCAACACCGGGAGTCTGAAGAGGAGTCAGAGGAGGATGGTGCTGGTGCGGAGGAGGAGCAAGAAGAGCATGCTTTAAATCTTTCTGGGATCCCTTGTGTTGTTCGTGGATGGGGGGAGGAAAACAAGGACGACATTATCTTCGACAGCTGTAGTCCGGATCCAGCAACAGGGAACGCCTAGACCGTCAGGTGTCCGACTACATCGGGTTAACGACCGATGTGGACGCACTGAGAAGTGATGAAACCCTGGACTACTGGGTGGGCAGGCTTGACCTCTGGCCAGAGCTTGCACAATTTGCAATGGAACTGTTGGCTTGCCCCTCATCCAGTGTCCTGTCCGAAAGGATGTTCAGCCCAGCAGGGGGGGTAGTGACCGATAAGCTCACTTGCCTAGCTCACAACAGTGTTAACTACCTCACATTTAAAAAAAATTTATGAAGCATGGATCTCGGAGGAATTCCACACATGTGACCAGTAGACCATGTTTTATTCAAATTCAGGTGAACACCTGTGGGCCAATTTTTTGGGCCTGCACTGGCCAACACTTTTTCTGTATCCGGTGAATGGCTACCAGTCACCAGTCACAGAATACAAGGTTGTTTGCTGTCTGGTGAACGCCTGTGGCCGTGGGCTACTTTTTGGGGCCTGTAATGGCCGACACTTACTTCTGTATCCGTTGAATGGCTAATGTACCACCAGCCACAGAATACAAAGTTGTTTGCTGTCCGGTGAACGCTTGTGGCATTGTGCTAATTTGTGGGGCCTGTATTGGCCGACACTTACTTCTGTATCCGTTAAATGCCTAATGTACCACCAGCCACAGAATACAAGGTTGTTTGCTGTCAGGTGAACGCCTGTCGCTGTGGGCTAATTTTTGGGGCCTGTACTGGCCGACACTTACTTCTGTATCCGGTGAATGCCTAATGTACCACCAGCCACAGAATACAAGGTTGTTTGATGTCAGGTGAACGCATGTGGGCTAATTTTTGGGGCCTGTAATGGCGGACACTTACTTCTGTATCCAGTGAATAGCTTAAGTAACCTCCAGCCACAGAATACAAGGTTGTTTGCTGTCCGGTGAACGCCTGTGGCTGTGGGCTAATTTTTGGGGCCTGTAATGGCCGACACTTACTTCTGTATCCGTTGAATGGCTAATGTACCACCAGCCACAGAATACAAGGTTGTTTGCTATTAGGTGAACCCCTGTCGCTGTGGGCTAATTTTTGGGGCCTGTAATGGCCGACGCTTACTTCTGTATCCAGTGAATGCCTAATGTACCACCAACCACAGAATACAAGGTTGTTTGATGTCAGGTGAACGCATGTGGGCTAATTTTTGGGGCCTGTAATGGCGGACACTTACTTCTGTATCCAGTGAATAGCTTAAGTAACCTCCAGCCACAGAATACAAAGTTGTTTGCTGTCAGGTGAACGCCTGTCGGATAATTTTTGGGGCTTCTAATGGCCGGCACTTACTTATGTATCCGTTAATAATACTTCTGGTAGGTCAGTGTCCATGTTGTGAGACTATTTGTGCACAGCTAGTAAGTGTTTTGTGGCTGCAAATATGACCTGAAGGTTTTTAATATTTGCCTGCCATTAAAGTCAATGTGGCCTGCCGCAAACTTGAGGTCACGGTTAGCGTTCGCCCATCACTAGTTAAGATAGGAAATAATTAGGTGTGAGGTGCACTATTGTTATCTTGAAAAGCGGGAAACCGATTTTTATACCCAGTTTTTTTTAGCCACACTGCCTGATGTAAACCTATCTTAAACTTTGGCAATTGTCACCCCTGACCCCTCTACCTTGTACTCTGCTAACTTTGCACCCTTGCTTACCCGTCTTAAAGCAGACCTTCTCCACTGGCACTCACGTTAACATGGTTCGGCCGGTGCAATGCTCTGAAGATGACACTGCTACCCAAGGTTTTATAATTGCTGCAAGCACTTCCCATTCGCCTGCCTCCAGTGTTCTTCAAACGGGTGAACTCAATGTTCAGAGACTTAATTTGGTCCTATCGCAAATCTTGTATCCGATTATAACTTCTCCATTTTGCAAAACATAGGGGAGGGGTGGTCTCCCAGATGTGAAAGCCTATTACAGAGCCTCACACCTCAATAGGTTGGTGGACTGGCACTGCCATGCAGAGGCTAAACATTGGGTGGCCATGGAGATGGAGGACTCATCTAGGACTAAAAGCTGGCCATGTATTTTGTCGTCACTCCCAAAGGCCCTCTCTGATTACCCCACACTGGTTAGCACTCTTCTGGTAGCCAGGGACACATTTAGATGCACTTCGGTGTCACCGCTGCCTTCTCCCATGGTCCAGGTTCTGGGCAATCCGGAGTTTCAGCCCGGTCTTCGGAGCCCCCATTTCCAGCGGTTGGCACGAGTCGCAGACTTCGCCTCTTTGATTTTGTGGGCTCCGATGACCTTTGCCGATGTGTCTGTCACGGACCCTCCGTTGGACTTTTGGAGCGGCTTCCAGCTGCGCAACTTTCTGCGCCAGTGTCTACGGACCCCTGGCACCTCTCGTCCGCTTACAGAATTGGAGCACCTGTGCTGCCTGGGGGAACCGGTCTGACATGGTCTCTCAATTATTTATGCCTCTCTGACTAGACCGGCAGAGGGATACATTCCTCCCTTCCTAGCCAGGTGGGAGTCTGACCTAGGCACCCAGTTCACGGACGCACAGAGGGAGAAGATCCTTTACTTTTCCCATAAGTCTTCCATAGCCACAAGGATACAGGAGACATGCTACAATATCCTACCTGTACCTGTTGGTACAGGGTGCCCACCACCTTGAATCGTTTCCTCCCACCTGTCATCAGTGTTTGCTGGCCGTGTGGAAATGCTGAAGGGACGATGCTGCACATCTTCTGGGACTGTCCCAAACTTGTTTACTTTTGGTGGGAGGTGATCTGCACAGTGAAGCACCTGACAGATGGCCTGTCTGTTGCACCTTTCAAGAAGACCGCTCAAGAAATATAAGGCATCTCTTACAATCCAGTTGCTAATCGCGGCCAAGGCATGTATCCCCTTTGTTGGAGATTGGAGGACCCCCATCCAAATTCTTGTGGTTTTCTAAAATGAACGAACTGAGGGACATGGAGGATGTCACCGCTACCCTGCACAACCGGGAGGAGACCTTTTGCGAGATCTGGCGCTCTGGAATCACTTTATATACACTGACGCCTACCTCCAGGAGGTGGCTCACTCGAGCTAAGCTTCTTGGATCCAGCCTCACCCTGTGGGCGAGAGGCCCTTTCTGCTCTCTGCTCTCTCTTTCCTTGCTTTTTCCTTTACTCAATACATCTCATTTTTGGGACACTCAGGGGTGGGAAATACCTTACAGATATGGGGCCAGATTCAGAAAGATCCATGGATCTTTCTGCTGGCGTAACGTATCCCTGATACATTACGCCGCTGTAAATATTTGCGCAAGTTCTTTATTCAAAAAGAACTTGCGCCATTATTTACGGCGGCGTAACGTATGTGTTGCGGCTTAAGGCCGCGCAATTCAAATGAATGAAGTGGGGGCATGATTCATGTAAATGATTCATGACCCCACGTAATTCACGTTTTTTTTGGACGTTCCCAGTGTGCATGCGTGAAATCACATCGCTTTTCCTCAATGTAAACGACGTGAACGTAACTAACGTCGAGCCCCATTCCCGAACGATTTACGCAAACGACGTAACCGACGTACAATTTGACGCTGTCCCGACGTCCATACTTAAAATTGGCTATGCCTCCAATAGCAGGGGTAAACTTACGCCGCTCTACCGCTTATGGAAATGACGTAAACTACGACGCGCCGCCGCAAGTACATTCGGGAATCGGCGTAAATAGCTCATTTGCATATATTACGCGAAAACCACCGTAAGCGCCAGCGTAATAATGCAACTAAGATACGACAGTGTAACAGACTTACGCCGCTCGTATCTTAGAAGAAAGCCGGCGTATCTTCTTTTCTGAATAGCAAAAAAAGATATGCCGGCTATTCTTAGTATTAACACAGCGTATCTCTTGATACGCTGCGTAAATAGTTTTCTGAATCCGGCCCATGGTGTGTATCTTTAGGCATCTTTTGTTCTTATATTGCCCCATCCCGGGGTGCAGACTAGACCCAAGGGAGGTCTTACTTCCCGCTAAGTTTTACTGGGAAATCACAAACTAAGTTACTCCCTGCTACCATTTGTTTTGTGATCGGTATGTCTCACTATCTTTTGTCTTTTAAGCATAGCTGTCTCGACCATGTATAGGAATTCTCAAAAGTTGTCCCAGCGTGATGCACTGAGCAATATCCCTATATTTGTCGTTACTAAGTCCACATATTCTGTGCGGCTTGGGCCTGTTGTTTTCTGACTTTTAAGAGCCTAAATGTTACTTAACTGACATACTGTGAACTTTGTTTTTGTTTTTTTGACTGTTAGGCTGCGTACACACGATCAAATTTATCTGCTGAAAACAGTCCGACGGACCGTTTCAGCAGACAAATTTGATCGTGTGTATGGGTGAGCAGACAGGTTTTTCTAGCAGACAAATTTTAAAGCATGCTTTAAAATCTGTCTGCTGGGAACCTGTCCGTCCGACATGTCTGCTGGTTAGTACACTAACCAGCGCACATATCTGCCCGCACATGCGTCGAATGGATTCGACGCATGCGTGGAAGTATTTTACTTCCTGGTTTGGTGACGTGGCGGCGTCAACGTCACCGCCACGTCACCGCGCTGTCTGCCGGTGGGGATTTTGGTTTGATCGTGTGTACACGATCAAACCATTATATCCCAGCAGACAAATCCGATCAAAAAAGTCTGTCAGGCCTTACATGTAACTTTCTTCGGTCAAGGAATTAAAAAAAAAAAAAAACTTTGGCAATTGTGAACGTATAATGAAAAATGTATAACAGAGTTATTATCATTTAAAAAGACCATTAGATAAAAAGATGCAAGAAGCTGAAAGAAGAGCTAAGCTGTGGAAGCTGTCCCCAAAAAAGCAAGCATGGCCTGTAAGCATGGCTCCTTGCAACTGAACTTATTCAACATTACTGACTTACCATGCCTTGTCGGCACTGAGTCTCTGTATGGAGGTGGCCATTCTTTTAGTAGAGGTGCTGGTGTTTGCATCCTTATATCAAAGCTGCTTCCCTGATGACCAGCAAGGAAGAATCTAGCAGCAGCAGAAGGGTTCAAAAAGCACAGATCCATAGTAAAAATGAAAGCGATGCATTGAGTTTCTTGTGCTGCAGATACTTAGGTACAGCTTTCTTTCCAGTGAGAAAACAGTAAGCAGCACAGTTTATGAGCACAGTGTTTTAGATCTCACAGCATACAGTTGTAGCGCCCTGCTCCTGCTTTAAATTTAGTGGGGTCTGAGCTGTTATTTGGCTCAGACAAGAATGATTAAGGGCAATTTAGCCTCTGTTTCAGCCATGACTGTGCTGGGAGTATCCACCATTGTTCACCTGGAGGTGTCATTACTACCCCAGGCCAAGGGTGGCAGCAGCAAGGTCAAGGTGCATTGGGTATTCCCCTCGGCAGCGAATCAGTAGGAGTGGTTGCTCGCTGTGCAGGGAGGGGTATTTAAGGGACAGACGCCATTAGGACGGGGTCGTCACCGGGGTCTGTAGTCCGGCGCGCTTTGTGGCCTGCCTGGCCTGAGGTGCGTGTCCTAAATCCTGATTCCGGAACCACGTTGGCCCGGGGCTGTGACTTTGTTTGTGGGCTCAGTAGTCTGGCTGGGGCCTGCCTTGCAAAGGTGATCCTGTGCTGTCCGTCCTGCGGGAGAAAGCCACTTGATGAAGGAAGCCAGGGGAGGACCTATTCTGGAGGGTGCCATGCAAGAGGCTGGTACCTTAGGAGAAGGCCTGGAAACTTCATCGAAGGATGCACCGCACAACGAGAGGCTGGACAGTGTCGCCTGTCGGGCCTAGAAGTTCTACCAAAGCTAAGCTAAAGAGGTCTGGGTGCTGAATCCTGTGGCAGAGGATTCCGGACCAAAGTGTCTCATCTAGGGATGAGCTTAGCGTTCGAAACGAACGTATGTTCGCTTTGAACATCGTCCGTTCGATCGTTCGTCGAGTTTCGTTCGCGGCAAATTCGAGTGAAACGAAACGACCGTTTTTAAAACTTTTTTTTTCCATTAATACTACTATCAATGGAAAAAAAAAGTTTTAAAAACGGTCGTTTTTTCAGGAGTCCTGCTCCTGAAAAAACAACCTTTTTTAAGACTTTTTTCCATTGATACATGTTCCCTGGGGCAAGACCCGGGTTCTGAAAGACGTTTTCCAATAATAACTTGAATATTGGTCTTTAAAATGATCGTTTTTGAATTCGAACGTTCGAGTCCCATAGACTTCAATGGGGTTCTAAATGTTTGTGCGAACGATCGGACTGTTCGACGGTTCTGGTGCGAACCGAACGTGGGTATGTTCGGCTCATCCCTAGTCTCATCATAAAAGAAGGTCTGTGGCAGAGACTGTAGTTTACTTTGTGCGCCATCCAAGCTGCTGGGCCAGTGAGAGGGACCTATAGGGGTGAGCAATACCCACTCTGGCTAGAGTGGCGATGCACCTGAACCTATCTACCTTTTCCACCCACTATCCTTCTTTTTTACTGAAGTTCTGCAAAATAAACCCAAGAAAAATAAGTGCATTGTGTGGACATTGAGATTCTTCTGGCTCTCTTTTCACCCTAGACAGCGAGAATATAGAGGTAACGTGCCACCCAAAAGTAACCAGCAGCTCCTGCGGGGGTAGTGCTACACAGTATATACAGGTATAAGGCTTTAGGCACAGGAAGTTTCCTGCTAATTCTCAGGAGGGATTCAAAAATGTAAGACAATTTTAAACTTTTAGGGCCAGATTCAGAAAGACTTACGCCGGCGTATATATCGATATGTGCCGCGTAAGTGTAAAGATGCGCCATCGCATCTATGCGCCGTACCCACAAAACTAGATACGCCTGAAAACGGGCTTCCTCCGACCGACTTAACTGTCCTACGCCGGCGTATCGTAGGCGCATATTTACGCTTGCCGCATCTGGCGCGCCCATTGATTTCCCATTCAAATATGCAAATGAGGGAGATATGCCGATTCGCGAACGTATTAGCACTAGACGCTGGCTACGTGCGCCGCGCGTAAGTTGTACGTCCGGCGCAAAGTTATTCCTACAAATAGCTGGTTTATCTTTACACCTGACAGGCACAGGTCAGCTGGAGAGCAGCTACAGCAGCACCATTACCGACTGCCTTCCCTTCTTCTCCCATAAAATAAATCACCCAATATTCCATGAGTAGGAATATCCCTGGAATTGCCGAATAATCGCCGAATAATCCATACATGAGCCAAGGCTTAATGCTGAATGTAAACAGGACACACTTTATTGAAAGTACACAGCACACTTTTATACAGGATTTGGAACATCCCGCCCCCAACAACCGCTTTCTTATTGGTCCTTTTTACAGTCCCATCAGTTCCCCCTCAGGTCCACCTTCCATGCAAATGAGGACTTGAAAATGACACAGCAGAGATTGGTCACAACGGTTTGAATAGAAAGCCTGTGATATGTATTCAGACAAAAGCCCCAGGGGGGCAATCAATGTACACAATAGCCAGCCACAGAACAATGGAACTGTCTGAAGAGTTGAGACAGGACAGAAGTCATTTACACCTGATAATCAAAAGGCTTTAGATAGGGTTATCACACAATGGACAATGAGTATCTCTTATGAGTCTATTGACCTGGCTGGGGTTCAGAATAAAATCTCCTGTAATACATGAATTAGGATTTCACGTAGAAACACTTCAGTATTTCATGGTCCATGACACCGACGAAAATAGCAAGCTGAGCAACCCCACTTGCAGGACAACACATCTGTCTGCCAACATGCCAGGGGCAGCCGCGGTCCTAGCACTACTAATGGGTCCACCGATACGGAGGAGGAGGGCAGGTGAGAGGATATACCGCATGCGCATTAGCCTCTTTGGCATGGGTGATGAGGAGGTGAATCACATCTTCAGATTAAGCCCTGATGCAATCCTGGAAATAACCACAGCCCTAAAAGATGACATCACTAGCAAGACACACCACTCACATGCAGTGCAGCCACTGGTCAAGGTGCTGGCAACACTCCATTTCCTTGCCAGTGGATCATTTCAGCATACAAGTGGAGTTCTGGCTGGGATGTCACAATCCACCATGAGCAGATGTGTGCACCAGGTTGTCCCGGCAATCCTCACACACATGTCCCACCACATCATCAGGCCCACCACTGAGGACCTGTGGCAGAAGGCAATGCAGGATTTCTACAGCATTGCAGGATTCCCACGCACCATCAGGGCCATTGATTGCACACATGTTGCACTGCCACAGAGCACATATACCGCAATCGGAAGAACTGGCATTCCATCAACGTACAGGTGATAGCCGATGCCCAATGCCTCATATGGCACGTCCGTGCCAAACACCCTGGGTCCAACCACGACAGATACATATACCGTCAAAGCCCCATCCCAGAAGAATTTGAACAGAACGTGTACAGGGACAGCTGGTTGGTTGGTGAGTGACATGGGAGTCAGGCATGACTGTCCGACCCCATGATGCAGACATCACGAGTGGCACATGCATGGCTAATATCCTCCTGTCTTTTCCCTTCCAGGTGACTCGGCATATGCACTTGGACCCCATCTTATGACTCCATACCGGAATCCCCAAACCAGAGGAGAGAGAAAATACAATGAAGCACACATAAGTACCCGGGCAGTGGTGGAACAAACATTTGGCCTCCTGAAGTCCCATCTCTCATGCCTGGATAAGTCCGGGGGGACCCTGTTGTATTCCCCTACCTTCGTGTGTCAGATCATCGGTGCATGTTGCATGCTGCAGAACTACGCCATGAGAAAGGGACTGCAGATTGACATACGTGATGACCTGACCCCCGACCCACACAGTCCCCACCTGCCAGAGGCAACCCCGTGTGCTGAGAAAAGATCAGTCAGGAGGGTCCTCACGGTAGGCACCTTTGGACAATAAACAAACACATTGATCACACATACAATGCACGCATGCACACCACTGAGGTCCCTATATCTCACACACACCAGATCCACTTCACATTGGATTAGCCCAAGTCCAACATGCAGGACTTGGGAGCAGCAACGCCGGCGTCAAGGCCCCAATGATGTCGCTGTCCATTCATACTACATTCATACGGGGATAACTTCTCCCCAACTACCGAGGGTGACACCCCTTACTAGCAGGAGTGCCACCCCCACATTCACACACCATTCAGACAGTAGCCTGCACTACTGACCTTGTGCAGTTTGTAAAAAAAAAGGCTCATAACCTGTGCATAAAATCATAAAAAAGGCTCATAACCTGAGCATAAAATCATAAAAAAGGCTCATAACCTGAGCCGAGAAAAAAAAAGTTGTAAAAAAAGAGCCAAAAAGAAATCCCATCATTTGGCCTGACGGGGGCTCCTTCTGGTGGGCCCTCTCTGGCTCCTCAGCTGCCTGGAGGTAGCCTCGGGTGGGGGGGTGGGGCATCTGGAGGTGGCTTATCCCCGGGTGGGCCACTCCTGGCAGGTGTGGGCTGCATGCCCTCCAAGGCCATGGCTATCCGGCTGAGAAATGAATTGGTCTGGGCCTGCATCCTCAGCTGCCGGGTCACATGATACTGCTGGGCCCGCTGCCTCTGCCTCCCCTGTTCCTGGATGGCAGCTGTGTTCATCTGGACGGCTACAGTAAGGTGCCGAACATCAGCCTGCACCTCCCCCAGGCTGGTCACCACTGCAGCGCAGTTGCAGATGACGTCCTGCACTGCCTCTGTCATCTGGGCCACGGAGGCCAGGCTGGCAGCCACAAAGTCCAGGTGCCCAGCTATCTCCCCCATCTGCTGGGTCTGCCTGGCCTGGTCCCTTGCCATTTGGTCATGGACCACGTCAGACACCCCCCTGGTCTTACGGGTCGCCTTCCTGGGGCCAGGAGATGGTAGTCCCCGAGGAGATGGGGGATTGAGGGGCTTCCCCTGATGGGGGAGGGGATATAAGAGGGCCCTGCGGAAGGGTAGGACTCCTCCAAAAATAATAAGACCTCCTGCTCCGACACAACCGGCTCCTCCTCAACCACCTCAGCAGGTGAGGTGTGGGCACTCCCCTCCACCGCAGTGTCTTCAGTGCCCAGGGGGTCAGGCTCAGGATGCAGTTGGGGGGATGGGGTGGAATGGCCGCCGGCAAATGATGGCCCAGGTCCATAATCTGTGGATGACACAAAGCATACACATGTTTGTGGTCCCACACACTTGGCACATGTCCCCTCCCCCCACATGCAACACACCAAATAGGGGATAAAAATCACTTACCTGTCCTGGAGCCTTCCTCCACAGAATTAAACCCCTCTACGCCCTCCAACTGCTCCCTCTCCAGACAGCGGACGACCACCTCCTCCTCCGGGGTCAAGCTGACCGCACATGGGGGTCCGTGCCCCTCTCATGCCTCCTGATGGTGGCCACCTTGTTCCGGACTTTGCGCCTAACATCATTAATCTTTTTAGAGATGTCCGAAGGAGTCCGGGTCTCATATCCAAAGCTGTTGACCCTGGCAGCAATGGACTCCAGGGTGGCCTGCTTCCTGTCCCGGGTTGTCTGGCGACTTTTAGATCCATGGAGGAACACATCGTATGTCTCCATAGCTGAGATGACAGCTGACAGGGGTATTGAAGTTCCTCTTCCTCCTCTGCCTGCGGGGGAACGGGATCAGCCATCTCCAAGCAAAAGTACCTTCCCTGGGGGGGGGGGGAACTGGATGTACTTTTGCATCTGCGGCCGCATTTATACGCGCAGCATAAGATGTTGCGTCGACGCATCCCAGGAAGTTGGGCCGACGTAGTTGTGAGCATGCGAACAGGGAGGCGAACAGACCCTGACGTCACTGCGCATGCTCCGTGGATGATACGCCGGACGTAAGTCTCTGCGCTGGGCTCAGCCCATCATTTACATATGGTCACACCCACTTCCACTTACGCTGGCTTGCGCCTTCACATTTACGTTACGCCGGCGCAAAGTTAGGAGCAAGTGCTTGGTGAATACTGTACTTGCCTCACTAGTTTGCGTCGGCGGAACATAAATGCTCTGCGCTATGCCCGCACAAATATGCACCTATCTACCTGAATCTGGCCCTTGGAGTTTAGGTCCACTTTAATATCTTTGTAACACACCCGTTTTTCCTTCATACCCTCTCCTGGTAAAATCAAAGCAAAATAAAAAATGCATTCCTTTATTATTTAGGTTAAAACAATTGAAGACAGGTAGACATCTAACAGATTTCAGACCCCCCAAAAAATAAAATCACACCCTAAAACAAAATGTCTGTCACTAGAAAGAGGACTTGCCCGAACACTTGTTACACAGTACGTGAAAACTGAAACTTGTTTCTGGGGAGAACTTTGTGTCCGTTACACCCCATTTCCCTGAAAGTGATGAGTGTCCGCCATTTCATTGAAGGCAAGAGAGATCATTCTTTGAACCATAACTTGGATAATAATAGATACAAATTATTAAAAGTGAATACAAAACGTCAGTGTGATCAAAGAACAGGCTGCAGGATCCTCAGTGTAGTTTTGTAGGAAGATGTTGCTAGCACACAGAGCATTTGGGAGTTTTACACTTGTCAGTTGAAAGTTATTCTGACTCATTTTGTACTGTCCCTGCACAGTTTGTATATATGTTTTAACAGGGTCCTATGGAGTCACCTGTTCATGCGCCCTCCTGTGATAAGACTACAGTGGTACACTTACATTGACATGTACAGGTAGACCAAGAGGACAACACACAGATAGCACACCTCTGCCTCTCCTCCAATGGAGGTGATTCATAACAGCTCGGGAGGAGGAGTAGAGGTGTGTGCCTTGTTTGTAGTCATCATGTGACACACACAGGCAGAGTCCTCAAGTCAGCTATGGTTTTTCAATTAAGGGGCATACACACCTTACACAGTAAATGAGAGGCTCTATAATCATAAGGGAAGACTCTTGGCTATAATATATGTGTGTGCTCTCCAACCAAAACCTTTGGGAAGTAGCACAAGAAAAATGATCCAATAATACACTGCTCAAAAAAGGAACACTTTGAAAACATATCAGATCTCAACGGGCAAAAATCTCATGCTGGATATCTAAACTGATATGGACTGGGTAATGTGTTAGGAATAAAAGGATGGCACATCATTTGATGGAAATGAAAATGATCCACCTACAGAGGACTAAATTCAAAGACACCCCGAAAATCAAAAAGTGAAAAAATTATGCAGCAAGATAGTCCATTTTGCTGAAATTTCATTGCAGCAACTCAAAATGTTCCTCAATAGTCTGTATGTCCCCCAAGTGCTTGTATGCATGCCTGACAACATCAGGGCATGCTCCTAATGAGACAACAGATGGTGTACTGGGGTATTTCCTCCCAGATCTGGACCAGAGCATCACTGAGCTCCTGAACAGACTGAGGTGCAACCTGGCGGCACCGGATGGACCGAAACATAATGTCCCAGAGATGTTCTTTTGGATTTAGGTCAGATGAGCATGGGGGCCATTCAATGGTATACATTTTTCATCCTCCAGGAACTGGCTGCATGCTCTCGCCACATGAGGCCGGGCATTGTCATGCACCAGGAGGAACTCAGGACCCACTGTACCAGTGTAGGGTCTGACAATGGGTCCAAGAATTTTATCCCGATACCTAATTGCAGTCAGGGTGCTATTTTGTAGCCTGTAGAGGTCTGTGTGTCCCTCCATGGATATGCCTCCCCAGACCATCACTGACCAACCACCAAACCGGTCATGCTGAACAATGTTACAGGCAGCATAAAGTTCTCCACGGCTTCTCCAGACCCTTCCACGTCTGTCACATATGCTCAGGGTGAATCTGCAATCATCTGTGAAAAGTATGGGGCACCTGTGGCGGACCTGTCAATTCTGGTGTTCAATGGAAAATGCCAATCAAGCTCCACAGTGTCCGGCAGTGAGCACAGAGCACACTAGAGGACATCGGGCCCTCAGGCAACCCTCATGAAGTCTGTTTCTGATTGTTTTGTCAGAGACATTCACACAATGGAGGTCATTTTGTAGGGCTCTGGCAGTGCTCATCCTGTTCCTCCTTGCACAAAGGAGCATATACCGGTCCTGCTGATGGGTTAAGGACCTTCTACAGCTCTGTCCAGCTCTCCTAGAGTAACTTCCTGTCTCCTGGAATCCCCTCCATGCTCTTGAGACTGTGCTGGGAGACAAGGCAAACCTTCTGCCAATGACACATATTGATGTGCCATCCTGGAGGAGTTGGACTACCTGTGCAACCTTTATAGGGTCCAAGTTTTGCCACGTGCTACCAGTAGTGACAATGACCCTAGCCAAATGCAAAACTACTAAAAAACAGTAGGGAAAAAAATGGCAGACACCTCCACCTGAAAAAAACATTCCTGTTTTAGAGGTTGTCTCATTATTGCCCATCTAGTGCACCTGTTGTTAATTTCAATTAACAGCAAAGCAGCTGAAACTGATTAACAGCTCCCTCTGTATACACCCCTCCCCCTTCGCTACTTAACTGACCAGATCAATATCCCAGGAGTTCTGATTCAAAAGTGTTCCTTTAATTTTTTTGAGCAGTGTAAGTTTATTTTGACTTTGCGGAAGGCAAATGTTCTAATGTTAAAAAAACAATATATATATATATATATATATATATATATATATATATACTATTTTAGGAATTTGATTTTATATTCCACATTGCTGTTGTTTGAATTTGGACTTTTAATTTGTGTCATGGAGGTCCACTTTAGCATCTCCCTTCCAAAATCCACTAAAAACAGAGCCTTTCTTTGGTATCTTCCCTATTGTCTTCTACAAAATAATAGACAATAAACACTTTTACTGTATAAGTGAACCTTAAACAAAGTCAGTCATTTTTGAAGTCAAACGGTGGACTTAAAAATGACCTCCTGTGCCTAGTCAATTCTACCTCACACACCCAGTGACTCTTTCTCTTTCATCCATAAAGAAATAGCTTTTTATCTGTGTTTTTTATGCCTTGCAACAGCCATCTCAGCACAGATAGTGCATTTGGGCAGATTCATTTCTCAGTCTGGAAAACTTGACACTAAGGGGATTATTCAGTCTTAGACTTTCTCAAGTCCCTGGTAATAGCCAGCAGGGGAGTGAAGGAAGCGATAAGACCAACGGGTTGGCAGAGGGAGGGTCGACAGAAAGCATGGGGGGGTATGAAAAATAGGAGACTAAGGGAATAGCAAACAACTGAGTAAAATGCTTGCATAAACACCATAAATAAGATTTAGCTATTTTGCTTTTTTCTTACCATCAGCACTAAAGAGAATAAAGAAGGGCTGGGAGAAGCTTTGCAGTCCTTTTAAAGATGTTTCTGCTGAGGTACAGTGGAATACGACGTTCAAGCTGCAAGCTTATCACTTTTGTGAATATGCTTTATCCATGCTGAAAATATCTCATCTTCCTTGAATGATTAATTATATAGGTACCTCTCAGAGCCTGACCATAAATGTCTCAATGTATGGCACATGGAAGTGTCAGTTGTTAATTACATAGAGATGTCAATGTTTTTTGGCTCAATGACTAAGGTCTATTTATTAAGGCAGTGCCAAAAGCTTTGTTAATGTGCAAAGTGCAGCAATCCTTGGCAGCCAATAAGAAATTGTCTTGCATTAGTCAAGATCAGCAAGAACAATGAAAAATAATTGTTGATTGGTTACTGTATTTACCCATTGTTGTATGACTTATTAAAAACAAGCACATTTGAAGGTTGATTTTGTAGCCCGTTTACTGTGACAAAAAGGTAAAGAGTCATATTCCATAAGGCAAGAGTAAACCAAGACTAATAACGTGGCTTATCTAAATTGAAATTTGAATGGTATGATGATTAGATTGGTATGATGGTTTTGTGTATTGCTGTTTAAAATATTTTTTTAAGAGTTAGCTCACCTTTAAAAAATAAATAAAAAATCTTTGAAGTCAAGGGGCCCCAGTAGTGTAAAAAAACATAGTCCAGCTTAGAAAATGTAAGATTAATTTACATGACATACTGTACCTGGGGGTCAATCATCGCTTCCCCCAAACCTGCCCAAAAAAAACGACCCTCCTGATTGATTCGCCCCACCATTGCAAAGAAGCTGGGACATGTTGAGTGCATCCCCAGCATAAAAGGAATGAGCGATCTTTCTTGATCATAAACCAGCACATGTGCAATACGTCAGCACAATACTCATGTGCCCCTCTACTGAATTAAGCTCAGCAGAGATTGGCCTAAATATATGGTATATAAACTAAGCTTCGTTTTTCTAAGCTGGACAATGTTTTTCACACTACTGGGGCCCTTTCAAATAATTTAACTAACCCTTTAGGTAGGCCTTTTAGATCTAACAGCAAAGTATAAAATACAAATACTATGCTGTCTTTGCTAACTTTAAAAAATGGATGTAACCCTAGAAATAGATTAAGAACCAAATACTGAATTCAGTAATAAATAAACTAGGGCTGTTACTGATTAAAATTTTGATTAATTATAACGCACATACATTTTTCGGATCACCACCATATATAGTCCCCACTGTAATATCCACAGACATCTCCCCTATTGTAATATCCACAGATATCTCCCCCACTGTAATATCCACAGACATCTTCCCACTGTAATATCCAAAGAAATCTCCCCTACTGTAATATCCACACACATCTCCCCCACTGTAATATCCACAGACATCTCCCCCACTGTAATATCCACAATCACCCCCACTGTAATATCCACAGACATCTCCTCCACTGTAATATGGTCCACAGACATCTCCACCACTGTAATATGATCCACAGACATCTCCCCCACTGTAATATGGTCCACAGACATCTCCCCCACTGTAATATGGTCCACAGACATCTCCCCACTGTAATGTGGTCCACAGACATCTTCCCCACTGTAATATGGTCCACATCTTCCCCACTGTATAGGAAGATTGGTGCTTGCTTAGTCTTACCAGAGAAGACGGCCAAACATGAGCAGTTGAGGCTGGGTGATAATGTCAGCGTGCCACTCTAGGCTCACCTAGGCCACCGGGTGGACCAAGATGGCCGCCACTCCGGGAGCTAGACCGAAGCCGTGGCCTTTCCTATGGCCGAGGCAGCAGCAGGGCTCAGCGGATCACGTGGTGTGCCGATCCGCATATGGTGACCCATTCGGATCACAGTTAATTTATTTACTGTTGCACCACTAGTACCGATCAAAAGAATTTTGATCGATAAAAAAATGTAAGTTTTTTACAGAAAAAGTTTTTATTGTCTTTTTAAAACAAACAACAAACATACACACAAACCAATGACAGTACAGAGATTACAGAGGTAACGGAATGATTGTACCAGAGCATATCAAAGAAAGACATAGATTACACACATATCCGGTGATACAGAAAGCCAAGGAGACACAGACAATCCTCCCCCCACAGTTATAAATATTAGTTGGCACTCGTGAGGTCACCCCCCGCGAGGGTAGGGTGGAGAACCATCAGGGCACCCCCTCCAGCACCACCGACCCCCGCCCCCCAAAAAAGGGGAGGAGGATCGGAGGGGGGGGCGACCCCCAGGAGGAGGCGAGGAGAGGGGGGAGGGAGGGGGAGGGGGGAAAGGGGAAGGTGAGGGGGAAGGAGGGAGGGGGAGGGGGAAAACAGCCGCCCACCACACTGTACAGATAGGATGCGCCACAGGGGACCCGTCAGTCACTCAGCTAGATGTGTCGATCCAGTTTGACCAGATCTTGTCAAATTTAGCAGGGCAGTTTCTGCTTTCATACGTTAATCTGTATAATGGGAGGACTCTATTGATTGTTCCCAGCCAGGAAGACACAGTTGGGAGGTCAGTGCCCCGCCAACGGAGTAGGATTTCCCTCCTGGCGTAGAACAGGGCAAAGGTGATGCCCAGTTTGGTATATCTGTCGCATTCAATCTCACCCAGGTAGCTAAGGAGGAACAACTTCGGGTCCATTGTGAGTTCCAACCCGTAGCGGTCTGACAGAGTACCTGCCACCTCTCTCCAGTACGGCTCCAATTTGGGACAGGACCAAACCATATGAATGAACGACCCAGTATCCCCCGAACATCTAGTGCACAAGGAGCTCCTGGAGGGGTAGATCTTAGCCAGTCTCTGCGGGGTGTAATAGGCCCTGTGTAAGAATTTTAGTTGGATAAATCGGTCTCTAGAGGCGATCATGGACGGGAGGAAAGAAGAGACGCATTCCTCCCAGATCTCCTCGTCCAGATCAGGGATGTCAGTGTTCCATTTGGCCAGGACTCCCACTGTGTCTGCGTCGTACGCCACCGTAAAGTGCAGGTAAAGGGACGAGAGGGGTTTCCCCATAACACCCGAAATCAGGAGGCGCTCGACCGAGTCCGACTCGAGCGCAACCGGATCCGGGAACTGGGCCGCAAGCGCAAGCCTCAGTTGTGCATATCTAAAGCCCAGGGAGGGGGGGACCTTGTAGCGACGGGCCAGGTCTCGGAAGGACAGCACCACACCGTCCGGCATAATATGCCGGAGGGTTAGGATGCCCCGCCGCACCCAGACCACCGGGTCGGGGACCATGTCCAGATGAGGAAGGAGAGGGTTCCCCCAAAGCGGGGTGTGTGGGGATATTGTATTGGGCTTCAGCATACGCACCCTGGAGGTCCGCCACACCCGAACCACAGTAGCCATAGGACCCGTGACCGATGGATGGGCCCTATTTCCCCGAAACACAAGGTTAGATAAAGCAGAATAAGAGCCCAGGATAGCCGCCTCAAGGGTCACCGCTGGGTTCTGACGCGCCTGGGAAAACCACCAACGGACTGTCACCAGGAACGCCGCCCAGTAGTAGGCAAGGAAGTTTGGGAGGGCCAGACTCCCCTGGGACAGGGGGAGATAGAGGAAGCGCTTGGCAACCCGAGGAGGGCTGTTCGCCCATATGAACGCCGTCACTATGCTGTCAAGTCGTCGGAAGAAGGACTTCGGGATGATAACAGGGGTCTGGCGAAAGAAGTAGAGCAACTTAGGGAGTATCACCATCTTTATGAGGTTTCCCCGTCCGACCAGGGAGAGGGGAAGGGTACGCCAGACCGCACAACGTCCGGACAGATGTTCTAACGTCGGGAGAACATTTTTCTCCATGTATGACCTCGGCTCGAGGCCCACTCTAACCCCCAGATATGTGAACTCATCCACCCAGCGCAGGGAGGTGTGTGAGTCGGAGCGAGACAGCGACGGGTGGAGAGGAAGGAGCACTGACTTGTCCCAGTTAATTCTCACCCCCGAAAATGATGCAAATTTCTCAAAATGGGACAGTGCTTCACCGAGTGAGGCAGACGCATCCGCCAGGTACAGAAGGGCGTCGTCAGTGTAAAGTGATAATTTCTCCTCTAGGGATCCCACCTTGACCCCCCGGACCCCCGGGTCACGTCGGATATGCGCGGCCAGGGGCTCCAGGGCCAAGGCAAATAGTGCCGGGGAAAGTGGGCAACCCTGCCTGGTCCCCCGTTCCAAGGAGAAGGGGGGCGACAGGGTCCCATTGGTGCGAATACGCGCCCTTGGACGAGCATACAGCATTTGTATCCAGGACAAAAACCGGGGCCCAAAACCAAAGCGCGACAAAACCGCCCAGAGGTAGCCCCACTCGACAGAGTCGAAGGCCTTCTCGGCGTCGAGCGAGGCCACCACGCCGGCGCCGTCCGGGGCCGCCACCGCGAGGTGAGTGTGTAAGCGACGAAGGTTAATGTCCGTCCCCCGACCCGGCATGAAGCCCGTCTGGTCCGGGTGGACCAGGGCCATAATAACAGTGTTAAGCCTATTGGCAAGGATCTTCGCGAAGAGCCTCGTGTCGACATTGAGGAGGGAGATAGGACGGTATGAGGAGCACAGAGTGGGATCTTTACCGGCCTTGGGGATTACCACAATGACCGCGTCACACATCGAGTCCGGGAGTGCACCCGAATCCGAGGCCGACGAAAACAAGGATATCAACCTAGGGGCCAGGTCTTCCCCATAAGTCTTGTAAAATTCAACCGGGAACCCATCCGGACCCGGCGTCTTGCCCCCCTGCATCATTTTTAAAGCGGCCTGTATCTCCTCGAGCTGAAATGGCGCGTCCAATTTACGCGCCGCAGAGGACGTGAGGACTGGGATGTCCATCTCCTCCAGATAGGTCACTAGGTTCGGGAGGTCATACTTTACTCTAGAGGTGTACAGTTGTTGGTAATACTCCGCAAAACATTGGTTGATTTCCTGCGGAGTTGAGTGTAGGGTCCCCTCCCCATCCCTCACCTGGGCAACGGCAGACGCACCCGAGTGCTCCCTGGACAGCCAGGCCAAAAGCCTCCCCGTCCGCTCCCCTTGTTCGAAAATACGCTGAGTCTGATGAAGAAGCTTCTTCTGAGTCAAGGCTGTCCGGAGGAGGACAGCCTGCTGCGTCAGGGATTGCAGGGAGGAGTAGTGTTGCGGGTCTCGAGTGTTGACATACAGGGCCTCCTGTCGAACTGCCTCCCCCTCCACCCTGGTGAGTTCCGCCCTGCGCTCCCTCTGGACCCCCGCAATCAGGGACTGGTAGTGTCCCCGGGAGGAGGCCTTAAAGGCATCCCACACCGTGTTCTCCGCAGCCGTACCCGGGTTTTCCGCCCAATAGGATCAGAGTGTATCATGAAACTTGGGCTCCACCTCCGGATCTGAGATCCAGAACCTGGAGAGCCGCCAGAGGTTGCTGGCCGGATCCGTCATCAGAGTCAGTGAGAGGAGGAGTGGGGCGTGGTCCGAGATCCCGCGAGGGAGGATAGTAATGTCACGCACCCGGGGTAGTACTGGCGTCCCCACATACGCTAAGTCAATTCGGGAGAAGGATTTATGGGTGGCTGAGTGGCAGGTAAAGGCCCGAGTCCCCGGGTTCCTCCAGCGCCAGACGTCCGTGAGCCCGTACGTGTCAGCCCATTCCGCCAGTCCCTGGCGAGTGGTGCCCGATGAGGTGAACCTGTCCATACCAGTGTCTGGGACTAGGTTAAAGTCACCCATTAGGACCACATTTTCACAGGGAAACTGCGCCAACTTGGCCGCAAGTATTCCCAGGACCGCCAAGGAGGCAGGAGGGGGCAGGTACAAGCCCACCAGTACCCAGGGGAGGTTATAGATCAAAGCATGGACCAACACAAATCTGCCATCCGGGTC
This sequence comes from Rana kukunoris, assembly GCA_029574335.1. NCBI lineage: Eukaryota > Metazoa > Chordata > Amphibia > Anura > Ranidae > Rana > Rana kukunoris. The sequence continues at coordinate 115,240,126 of CM056052.1, forward strand.
AAGAACTAAATCAAGGAGCTTAAAGGGGAGGGATTTGAGCACTAAAACACTAACCCCCCTGGCATAATTAGAATAAGTGGAATGATAATGGTGGCCTACCCAGGGTTTTTTGAGGCTGAGGGTTTTGCTGCCCACCAGATGTGTCTCCTGCAACACACAAACATGCGGGCTATGCTTTTTAATAAATTGGAACACTAGGGACCTCTTGACTGGGGAGTTCAGGCCCCGTGTGTTCCAGACGAGAACATCAAGAGTAGCCATTGCAAACCACCAGGCAGATCACCAAAGGGGTAGTGCTACATAGGAGCCTCCAACCATTCACTCGACCCATCACCGGGGCGGGGGAAGGGCGTCGGCCCAACTCCAGAGCAATCAACATGCAGGAAATCAACAGTACTGTCATAGAGCATAAAACAATCAAACATAACAGGGCGCCAACCGGGCTTCCCAACCCCCCCCCACCCCGCCCCCCCCCCGAACATGGAGGAGGACTTGCATCCCAAATCAAACCCCAGCCCTAAGGCCGGACATGAGGGCAATGTCCGAGCGGCTACCCGCTACTGTAGGCCAGAACAGTTAGTGGTCCTGAGAATCCGCAGGAGGATGAGGTGTGTGGATCACCCGGAGTCCCGGGGGTGCAGTTCTTGAGTACTAACAACAAGGACATCCAACAGGGAGTCAAAAAATAAAAATAAAAGGGGAAAAACAGATGTGAGTCAACTTTCAGGGGGAGGAGAGGAAAGGGGGGGGGGCGCCCTCCATCGAAAAGTCAGCAGGATGTGAGACATGGGGGTGATGGAGGGGAACGGAGAGGAAGATCAGCTATAGCTCCTGGCCCACTGCTGGGGAGATGCAGCCGGGGGGGGAAAGGCGGCAGCCAAACGAGGTGACAGGGTGGGGTCCGTCCCTCCCAACCCCCCAGGAACAGAGGAGGATGTCTCTGCAGTGTTAGTTAGGTAGGGGAGATGTGGTGGGGACAGTCAGTAGGCTTCACAACTGCAGCGGGGTCCCCCAGGGCCCTAAGGAACCCCTCCAGCTATGCCCCCAACACCCCGGAGGGAAGCCCCTGAATAGGTTACTCACAGTCAGTTGATAAAGGTAGCAGAAGGGATGAATCACAGGTCTCTCAGCCAGGGAGGGATTCGGCCCAGGCCGCGGCATCTCTCGGGGAAGTGAAAAAGTGGACTCTCTCACCATCTTGGACTCTGAGTCTGGCAGGGAAGAGCATGCTGTACTTGATCCCCCGTTCTCTGAGCATGGCACGGACGTGGTCAAAGGACTTGCGCTGGCGCTGTGTCTCCACCAAGTAGTCCAGGAAAATCAGGAGCCTGGCGTTCTGGTACTTGAGGTCTCCTTGCAGACGTGCAGCCCTGAGAACAGTGTCCCTGTCGCGGTAGTGGAGGAACTTAAAAATAAAGGTGCGCGGCCACGCTCCTACAGGGCCTCTGGTCGCCGGTATGCGGTGGGCTCTCTCAATAGAGAAGTAGTGGGAGAACCGGGCGGCCGGGAGGATAGTGGGGAGGATCTGCTCCATTAAGGCCACAGGATCAGTACCTTCTGCCCCCTCCGGGAGGCCGAGGACACGGAGATTATTGCGGCGGTTCCTGTTCTTGGCGTCTTCCGCTCTGTGCTCCAGGACCTTCACCCTGGCCTTCAGGGACTGGATGTCTGTGTGGTGGTCCCTCTGGGTGTCCTCCAGGTCCGAGACCCGTCTCTCAGCCTCCGCCACGCGGTCTCTGAACGCATCCAGGTCGCGGCGTATCAGCGCTGTGTCCGCCTGGACATGGTCAATCTTAATCGTTAGGGCTGATTGGCAGCTGGATATCGCCGCCATGAGTGCCTCAAACGCCGCCGAACCGGCCTGGATCGTGTCGTCCCGCGGGGTGTCTGGATGGGACGCCATGCAGACAGAAGGGGAAGGCCGCAGAGGGCCAGGCGTTTGCTTAGGCCCGGGCTTCGGCGGGGTGGGCACTGCGGCGGTGTTGCGGCGCGTCCGACAGCCCCTGCTATTCCGGCGCATTCCCCGGGAGACAGGGGGAGGATATGCGAAAAGGTGGCCCAGAATCCACACGAGGAACAAGGCAGAAAGGATTCTCAGAGCGGGAGCTCAGCCACTACACGTCCGCTCCCGTCGCCATCTTGGACACAAAAAAAATGTAAGTTTAATCGAGGAATTAATCTTTAATTTCCACAGCCCTAAAATAAACCAACAAATTTTTAATGACGTATATCTGATTTTTGTGTTTTGATGCACAGATTGGCAGTAATAAAACATCTTTATCCATAATAATGGTGTAACCCATTCACAGACCACATAAGTAGTTGAGTTAAATATACCAAAGTTTAATGATAATGGATACCTAAAGGGTACACCAAATTAAAGTTAATATAAAGTTTACAGTAGTGACTATTGCGTTAGCTAATCGGTAGGATGGGGGAACTTACATAGGTAAGCTGATAATTACTTAACAGTAGTAATAATTAATTAACAGTAGTGGGGCAAGGCATTGGAAAAGTGATCTGCAGAACGTCCTTTTGTTATGCACCCATATAGAACAGCACAGCTAAGTATATCAAAGTATATTTAACGGTATCCTCAGTTTATTCTAAAACAATAATCTGCATTTCAATTAAGCTGAAGTTTTTTTTTTTTTTACAAGCAAGAAGTTAGGTGTTTATTTGAATTGCTGATAGTCACATCTGTTGACAATGTGAATAATATTATTTCTACTAATCTAAGCTGCTATCATAGTACTAAACGAGCAGAAAAGATTTATTAACTAATTGTTTGCCAGATGGCCAAGCATTGCACCACCATATAATTCCTTGGCACTGGCAGGTTTTAATCAAGCACAGTTTTCTCTGCTGGGTATTAACATCTATGCTCATTATCTTGTACAATTGAAAAGGGGGATAAAAGATGTCATTTTTTTCTGCATGATTATATTTAAATGTTTATTTATTGATGGAAATATCATTAAACCAGGTTTTACATGGGATTTATGATTGCAAAGAGAATACTGAAATCCTATTGACCTGGAATGTAAAGACCCACTATACTCCAACCCACAAAAATACATTATTTGCATCAAGTGTAAGGCGGCGTACACACGACCGAGGTTCTCGCTGGAAACCAGCGAGAACCTCGCTGGAAGCTGCATTCCAGCGAGGACCTCGGCCGTGTGTACGCTCTCGGCGAGCATCCCGTCGGAAATCCCGTCGAGCAGAAATAGAGAGCACGCTCTCTATTTGCTCGACGGCCCGCCTGGATGAATGGCTGGTTGCCATTCCCAATGGGCGGGTCGCCGATTTCGACGGCCGGCAGAGAACCTTGACGGGCGGAACGATGTGTTCTGCCCGTCGAGGTTCTCTGCCGTGTGTACGCGGCCTAAGAGTTGCAAATATAATTTACAGTTATGAATGTAGAAAATTATTTGACATAAAAACCTCGTAATCAATGGCATGATTACCAAGCCCACAGACAATTGCCTGGTGTTTATGTGAAAAAGTTCAATATGGGGTGGCAACACTGCATTTGGTTAGTATACAGTGCCTTGAAAAAGTATTCATACCCCTTGAAATCTTACACATTTTGTCATGTCACAACCAAAAATGTAAATGTCTTTTTTGGGGATTTTATGTGATAGACCAACACAAAGTGGCACATAATTGTGAAGTGAAAGGAAAATGGTTTTCAAGATTTTTTACAAATAAATATGCGAAAAGTGTGACCTGCATTTTTATTCAGCCACCCTAGGTCAATACTTTGTACAATCACCTTTGCTGAAATTACAGCTGCAAGTTTGTTTAGGTACGTGTATACCAGCTTTTCACATCTAGAGAGTATTCTTTGCAAAATAACCTAAATTCTGTCAGAATGGATGGAGAGTGTCTGTGAACAGAAATTTTCAAATCTTGCCACATATTCTCAATTGGATTCATTTCTGGACTTCGACTGGGCCATTCTAACACATGGAAATGCAAAATTGTGTGGAGAAAAACCGGGACGGCCGCACTCCAAAAAATGTTCCTTTATAATAAAACAGATTACAACATCAACATGTCACAGCAAAAAACAGAACACAGAACAGAACCCAGGGGTTGTATCCTACCTTTCAGCTTCAGCTCCTTGGGACCTCTGAGCGGTTAACTTTATCACATGGAAATGCTTTGATCTAAACCATTCCATTGTAGTTCTGTCTGTATGTTTAGGGTCGTTGTCCTATTAGAAGGTGAACCTCTGCCCCAGTCTCAGTTTTCTTGCAGACTCTAAAGCCGTGTACACACGATCAGTTTGTCCAATGAAAAAAGACTGATGCACTGTTTTTATCGGACAAACCGATCATGTGTGGGCCCCATCAGTCTTTTTTCCATCAGTGTAAAAAAAAAATAGAACATGTTTAAAAAATTTCCTATGGGTAAAAAACCGATAGGAAATTCTGATCGTCTGTGTGGAACTCCACCGGAAAAAAATCCATGCATGCTCAGAATCAAGTCGACGCATGCTCGGAAGCATTGAACTTTTCGTGTTGTCGTAGTGTTTTACGTCACCGCGTTTTGGCACAGTCGGAATTTTAATCTGATAGTGTGTATGCAAGACTGATGAAAGTCAGCTTCATCGCATATCAGATGATAAATCCATCGGATTTGATTCCATCAGAAATCCGATCGTGTGTACAGGGCATAACAGTTTTTTTCTAATATTGCCCTGTATTGGGCTCCATCCATCTTCCCATCAATTCTGACCAGCTTCCCTGTCCCTGCTGAAGAACAGTATCCCCACAACACAATTCTGCCACCACCATGTTTCACGGTGGGGGATGGTGTGTTCAGGGTGATGTGCAGTATTCGTTTACCGTCACACATAGTGTTTTGCTTTTAGGCCAAAAAGTAAAATTTTTGGCTCATCTGACCAGAGCACCTTCTTCCACATGTTTTCTGTGTCCCTCACATGGCTTCTCGCAAACTTCTTATGGCTTTTTCAACAATGGCTTTCTTCTTGCCATTCTTCCAGAAAGGCCAGATATGTGGAATGCACGACTAATAGTTGTCCTAGGGACAGATTCTCCCACTTGAACTGTGGCTCTCTGCAGGTCCTCCAGAGTTACCATGGGCCTCTTGACTGCTTCTCAGATTAATACTCTCCTTGCCTGGCCTGTCAGTTTCGGTGGATGGTCATGTCTTGGTAGGTTTGCAGCTGTGCCATACACTTTCGATTTTCAGATGATGGATTCAACAGTGCTCTGTGAGATGTTCAAAGCTTAGGATATTATTTTATAACCTAACCCCTGCTTTAAACTTCTCCACAAATGTATCCCGGACCAGCCTGGTGTGTTCCTTGGCCTTAATGATGCTGTTTGTTCACTAAGGTTCTCTAACAAACCTCTGAGGTCTTAACAGAACAAACTGAGATAAAATTACACAGATTTTGTCTCTATCTACTAAATGGGTGACTTCTGAAGGCAATTGGTTGGATTTTAGTTAGGGGTATTAGAGTTAAGGGGGGTGAATTCAAATGTATGCCACACTTTTCAGATATTTATTTGTAAAACAATTTGAAAACCATTTATAATTTTCCTTCCACTTCACAATTATGTGCCACTTTGTGTTGGTCTATCACATAAAACCCCCAAAAAATACATTTACAGCATATACTCGAGTATAAGCCGACCTGAGTACAAGCCGAGGCCCTAATTTTACCACAAAAAATGGGAAAACTTATTGACTCGAGTATAAGCCTAGGGTGAGAATGCAGCAGCTACTGTAAGCTGAAAAGAGGGTCAACAATGCCCATTTGCAGCTTCACTGTGCCCATTTGCAGCTTCACTGTGCCTATTTGCTACCTCCCTGTGCCCATTGCAACCTCAATGTGCTCATTCTCACCATGCCCATTGCAGCCTTACTGTGCTCGTTCTCACAATGCCCATAGAAGCCTTACTGTGCCCATTCTCAATGTGCCCATTGTAGCCTTACTGAGCCTTACTGAACAGAGTGTCTGCTGGGAAAGTCAGAGGATGAGAGAAACTCTGTGATAGGTGATAGCGGAACACAGTGTTAAACGCCTATCAGGGAATTGAATGGGACCAGGAGGAAGCCGTGACTTTTGAAAAATGGACGTCCACAGTCCTTAAGGTACACTGACTCGAGTATAAGCCGAGGGGGCTATTTTCAGCCCTAAAAAAAGGGCTGAAAAACTTGGCTTATACTCGAGTATATACGGTACGTTTTTGGTTGTAACATGACAAAAAATTGAAATTTTCAAGGGGTATGAATACATTTTAAAGGCACTACAGGCTTAGAACTGACAGAGGGTAGCCATGCATGTTACATCTGCCTGTAAACACTATTAATAGTGATTTTAGGTTAACTGGCAAAAAAACCTGACCATCTCATATACTGCTGTCTGTAATCAAAGATAAAGTTTACATGACCAACATACCTTCAACTGTCCTTGCCCCTTTAGTTGACTGCATGTTTGTTCAGATTTTGACTTACTGGCAGGTTATAAAGGAAATTAGTGACAATTAAAATGGTCAAGCTAGCTAAATATGTACAGGTGATCAGTTTAAAGTTAGTCATATGTAAAAGTATAAATAAGGGCTCATGTATGACAGTCTAAACTAGTCTCAAATCTAGTTCATAATTGATTGACAAGCCTCATAGAGAAAACCAAAAACGTTCTTTGACTTTCTTACCCTTCGTTACCTTTCTCAACTGAGACAGATTCTTCTCCATTTTCCCCTCACTTATGCCCCCCGGCTCCAGTCACCTGCAGCTCACTGTGGAAGCGTCTCAGCGACAATGGTGTGAAGAGTCCATGTTTGTGCAGCTTTCATTATTCTGCAGTACGTGCATTTTTTTTGCTAACCTGAGTCTGTTTTGCATTGTTTCTTCTAACTTCACACCTATTTAGCAAAGTGCAAGTTTCAGTTACTCTTTTTTTACAATTCAGCCAACTACCTGTTCTGTTAAACAACCTATGTATCTATTCGACAAGGATGTTGATCGTAAATACGGATGCATCATTTTGGTATGTTTATCTAACAGCTGCAATTTTGGTTGCTCCAGATTTATATCCAATAATATATTGGCAAGGTTTTTTCTACCCTTACATGGATCTATCAAAATCACATTTTGCCCATAAACTCGACTCTATTTTGCCAGAGTCGGCCTGTGTGAATTGACGCCTTAACAAATTAACATAGACAATAAACATAGACATAGAAATGGACCACAACAGTTATTCAAAGACCTTGTGTGAAGGCCAGCTGTTGTGGGGTTAAGCATGTTCTACTAAAAACTTTGCCCTGACTCCTGGAGAGCATTATATGTCTATAGTTAACGCTCAGCATTTCACACCAGCTACCAAAATCCTTCTCCACATCAGATCAAGCAAAGTTGTTACATCCGAAGCTTGAAGGAGAAGAAAAATCAAAGCAGTTATTATGGAAGAATGATTCTCCAAGCACAGTTTAGCTTAAGGCTAAAGAGTTAATCCAGTCCTGGAAAATGAGAGATGGTGCTTTTAAAAGCCTTTTATGCCCTGAGTCTTATGATAATTAGCCCTGCCCCGGAGCTAGCTAATACTGAGCCACTCCAGTTTGAAATGGATCTTGAGACACTGCTGAGGCCCTTAATCCTCATCACACAATACAAACTTAACTAATTCACTGAGTAAACACTTTCGCCAGTCACTTACAAGCTGTTTTTATTCATGTCAGTGGCAGTGATGACTTTTCACATGCTGTTGAAATAGAAGCTTTATAAGAAGTCTCCTCTTTCAAAAAGACACAATTCCACAACACTAGTTTGTGGCCTTGCTGTCTGTTTACATTTAGCTTTAGTAGTATCTTTATTATGAGCATATAGGGGATGTTTATAGGGAAATATTATGAAGGCATGTTACAAGATTAATATCTGACTTCTTGCACCATAATCCAGATCTAAATACAAGTTAATTGTCTACCTGTAGACAGAGGACTCTGTTTCTCGAGGCAGTAGTTTGTGGCCTTGCTGTCTGTTTACATTCAGCTTTAGTAGTATCTTTATTATGAGCATATAGGGGATGTTTATAGGGAAATATTATGAAGGCATGTTACAAGATTAATATCTGACTTCTTGCACCATAATCCAGATCTAAATACAGGTTAATTTTCTACCTGTAGACAGAGGACTCTGTTTCTCGAGGCAGTGAGAAAGATAGACTGGGCAATGTTTCAACAGCACAGCCAGCCTACTGGATTGCATTTTTCCAATTCATTTAGTTTCCCCATTAAGCATGCCATTGTTTGAGGATGTCTTCTCCATGTCTCTGCCCAGAAAAAAAAGATTTAAATGGACTTGCTAAGCTATTGCTAGATTTGCCAGGCTTCACAAGTTTGTTGCACAATTGCAGCAAGTCTACATTGCATGACTCCAGATCAACTTTTTTTGCAAACATCTGCTGCAAGTTCTGGTTCACTTATGTTGTTCAATAGTCATCCCACCACAGTGACCTGAATTTTCATACTGTAGACTTGCAGAGCTCTTGCTGTAGACTCACCACTGCAACTTTGTTCTTGCTAGAGACTTGCCACGCAAATTTGCTACATATTGGAAAAGTTTCAACCAGAACGTGTGCTTTAAATGCTCTGCAAGTGTATAACTTGCCATAGAAAAGTCAGCAAGTTAACAGACTAACAATTCAACACTGCCACAAATGTATGGAAAGTTATCCTTGCTATCTGGGTGTCTATTAGTTGATAAAGCATGCTAAACATCTAAAAGGGACATTTACATGAGTAACTGATCTAAAAAAATTGGCAAATTGTAAGTTGGACACAATCTCCATATACAGTCAATATTTGAAGTGTATCAAAACTGAAAAAACATATATTGCAACTTACAAATTACTAGATGAGGTGGCTGCATTATATTTCCCTTTTCAGGACTTTTGTCTTTATTTTCAACTGGTAATCCTCTGAATAACTAATTTTCTGTCCTAGGGTGGCTACTCTATCTCAATCCACTGTGTCTATGGAAGGAGCCATAGTTGTCACCCAGGTTGGACTTCAAACATTTTTAGTAATAGCAAACAAACACTCTTGTGCAGTATTGTGTGATGGCTGGGTAAATGATGACACAAGGGATAATGTATTTGGCCTTGCTGCCCTCCTGGATAGGGGATATCCTAGTAGTCACAGAAAAGATAAAAAGAAAAGGACGCACCAGTCGTATGCATTATCCCAAGATAATTTATTAATAAAAAAATTCTGTAAAATACCACTCGTAAACATATGATGAATAAAAAGCTTGTGAGGACCACTTGGATGTGGCAATCAATCATAGAGCCAGCAGTCTCCATAAAGCTGAGAGGAGGACCTCAGAACCACTGCTGACTGACGCGTTTCAAAGGAGTACCTTCTTCCTCAGAGCCTAGCAATAATGACTCTTTCAACTTACTATACACTTGTACATCTATAGGACACATGCCAACGAGAGACTCAAGCCACCTCCTGCTAGAAGGGCTGGTGCTATGGGGGGGGGGTAAAACCTGTGCACATACAGTACATATGCTCCAAATGCAGATAGTCTATGTTCAAGGCTTACGTCCATGCACATGCTTTACGCAACCCCTGGTGCATGACTTCATGCAGTCATAATGTCTAATTTCTGTTTATAAGTGGCTGTATGCAGCAGCTACATTTTTGCTGGATACTGTATTGTGTTATGGTCATGTGCATGATCCCTTCAAGTTGAAAGTCACATTGGGGAAGTGTTGCTTTATTTAATCCAAGCTAAACATACACATTTAAAAATCAATTAGACTCTTTTCACACTGAGATGGTTTTTAAGCGTTTTAGTGCTAGAAATAGCCTCTAAATAGTGCCTGAAAACCTCCTCCCATTAATTTCAGTGACTTTTCATACTGTAGCGGTGCGCTTGTAGGACGTTAGGAAAAGTCCTGCAAGCAGCACCTTTGGGGCTGTTTTCAGTGCTCCCAAAACACATTGCCCATTGAAATGAATGGGCAGCTCTTCCAAAGTGCCTGAAAAGCACTTGAGAAGCACCGCAACACGGGCGCTTTTAACCCCTGCTTTGGGGTTAAAAGCACCCCGCTAGCAGCCGAAAAGCTCCACTTAAAAAGCTCTAAAGCGCCGCTAAAATGAGCGTTGCTTTAGCACTAACATGGCCCCAGTGTGAAAGAGGACATACACAGCCAAAATATTGTGATGCAAGCATATACTGTTGCTTATGATGTTCATTAAAATCATACTGCTCAATCACACTACATTAAGCATAAAGGCATCTGTCTAGCATGCAATTTAAAAAAAAATCAAGTTCTTCCCTTGTCAGCCTCAAAGTCACATTAAGAGGACCTCCCCCCCACTGTCCAATATTTTTTTAAACATTTTTTTTGTTTTTGTTAAGAGTCCCTCATAGCAATGCCCAGCTTCCCATGCCCTTTGGTGAAAATAGCTTGTCTTTTAGCCTTGACAATGGCCAAAATTTAGTATCAGAATTTAGTATCTTTACAGATTTCAATATGGTTCACTGCTAAGTTCAGGTTTTGAAGATTTCACATACAGTAAATAAGACTAACATTATAATTAATGATACTACAGGAGAGGGTCAGAGACTGCAGACATACTACAGGAGAGGGTCAGAGACTGCAGACAGGATACAGGAGATGATCAAAGACTGCAGACATGATATGGGAGATAATGTAAAGTATGGTAGCTGCGCTGTGGGGAAGGGAATGAAAAAGGGGAAGTGAGAGGTTGGAGGGATCGTGGGTGAACTCAGCAGTGAAAAAAAAAAAATATCTGATGATTCTAAAATAAACAATACAGATGAAGGTGAACAAACACCTATAATCCTGTGATGGTTTAGCAGTGAAAATACATAGTAAATTTGCTACTACATATACAAACACAAAAACTGTCATAAAGTAAGTGAAAAAATATATATAATAAAGGTGCAAAACTATCCAAAAAATCAAACAAGTGATAAAGTCCTGTCCATAAATAAAGATCAGATCTAAAAGTCCAATAATTCCTCCTTGGAACAGTGTCTAGATGAAACACCTCCACCAAGAAATGCAACGTGCAGGAAAAGGAATCTTCAGTGATGACACCTCTGGTGTGCTAGCAGCTCACCTCACGGCTGTTTGTCCAAAACAGCTAACAGAGATATTGATCAAAACTAGATTGAGTGGGCTGATAAAAACACCTCTTCCTGACTGCTAAGACAGCTTTCAATGGCCAGTGTGTGTCATGGAAAAGAGAAGATACAGTATATGCAATGCATATAGCGTGACACTGTGAGGGGTACCTCAAACTAGTAAGAATTGGAGAAAATGCACTCACATGAATGAAAGGACAGCAGGCATAAATCCACGAGTGCCATACTCCTATCCCCCTCAGAGTGTCAGCTGTACAGGTGAGAGTGTGATCTGATCCTCATACGTCCAAATGGCAAGGTTCAATGTATCATGGGAGCATTAAGAAGAGCAAAAGAGAGACCATAGCGTGACTCCATATAATGGATACATTTAACCTCTTCAGGTCCGCGCTATTGACAGAATACGTCAGCAGCGCGGACCTGAGGCGCCGGGGTCACGTCTTTGGACGTGATTTACTTGTAATTCACCCTGTGGCGCGCGGCGGGGAAAAACAGTCCCGACGCATCACCGAGGAACCGATGCGTGTACCCGACTGCCGCGATGTCCGTCAGGTACACGCGATCGTCGGTGAGAGAGCAGGGACGTGGAGCTCTGAGTGTAAACACAGAGCTTCACGTCCTGTCAGTGAAAGGCGACTGATGCTGTTTCTCTTGTACATAGGGAGACAGCATCGGTCACCTCTCCCAGTCACCCCCCTCCCCCCACACAGTTAGAACACACCCAGGCAATACATTTAACCCCTTCCTCACCCCCTAGTGTTAACCCCTTCAATGCCAGTCACATTTATACAGTAATTAGTGCATTTGTATAGCACTGGTCGCTGTATAAATGTGAATGGCGCCAAAAATGTGTCAAAAGTGTCCGATGTGTCCGTCGCAATATCGCAGTCCCAATAAAAATCGCAGATCGCCGCCATTACTAGTAAAAAAAAAATCATAATTATGTCCCCTATTTTGTAGGTGCTATAACTTTTGCGCAAAGCAGTCACTTATTGTGATTTTTTTTTTTTTTTTACAAAAATACGTAGAAGAATACGTATCGACCTTAACTGAGAAAAAAAAAATATAAAAAAAAAAAAAAATGGGATATTTATTATAGCAACAAGTAAAAAATATATATATATTTTTAAATTGTCGCTCTTTTTTTCATTATAACGCAAAAAATAAAAAACGCACGGGCGATCAAATACCACCAAAAGAAAGCTCTATTTGTGGGGGAAAAAGGACGCCAATTTTGTTTGGGTGCCACATCGCACGACCGCGCAATTGTCAGTTAAAGCGACGCAGTGCCGGAAGCTGAAATTTCGCCTGGGCACGAAGGGGGTTTATGTGCCCAGTAAGCAAGTGGTTAATAAAAAACAGATAGAAAACTCACATTAAGGTAGTGAAGTAGAGTAAAACATCCACGAGCGCCGAACTCGTATTAAAACTTCAGACTCTGTCTGTACCCGGTGCTCCAGTCCCTACGTATCATCAACACTGATGAAGTCACATGATACATTGAGCCTTGCCATTTGGACGTATGAGGATCAGATCACACTCTCACCTATACAGCTGACACTATGAGGGGGATACGAGTTCGGCACTCGTGGATTTATGTCCGCTGTCCTTTCATTCATGTGAGTGCATTTTCTCCAATTCTTACCAGTTTGAGGTACCACCACAGTGTCATGCTATATGCATTGCATATATCTTCTCTTTTCCATGACACACACTGGCCACTGAGAGCTGTCTTAGGAGTCAGGAAGAGGTGTTTTTATCAGTCCACTTAATCCAGCTGTGATCAGTATCTCTGTTAGCTGTTTTGGACAAACAGCCATGAGGTGAGCTGCTAGCACATCAGAGGTGTCATCACTGAAGATTTCTTTTCCTGTAGGTTGCATTTTTTGGTGGAGGTGTTTCATCTAGACACTGTTCCATGGAGAAATTATTGGGCTTTTAGATCTGATCTTTATTTATGGACAGGACTTTATCACTTGTATGATTTTTTGGATAGTTTTGCACTGTTTTTATATATATTTTTTCACTTACTTTATGCCAGTTTTTGTGTTTGTATATGAAGTAGCAATTTTACTATGTATTTTCACTGCTAAACCGTCACAGGATTATAGGTTTTTGTTCACCTTCATCTGTATTGTTTATTTTAGTATCATCAGATATATATATTTTTTCACTGCTGAGTTCACCCGCTATCCCTCCCACCTCTCACTTCCCCTTTTCCATTCCCTTCCCCACAGCGCAGCTACCATACTTTACATTATTATCACCTTTTCTGTTAGGATCAGATTCGCAGGTGCTGCTGCAGTTCTCCCCCCTAGTCCATCAGACAGCGCCAGAGTTTTCTATTTCTATGATACAGGAGATGATCAGAGTCAGAAGACATGATATAGGAGATGGTCAGAGACTGCAGACATACTACAGGAGATGGTCAGAGACTGCAGACATAGTACAGGAGTTTATATGAACTAGTTGTATATGAAGTAGCAATTTTACTATGTATTTTTACTGCTAAACCGTCACAGGATTATAGGTTTTTGTTCACCTTCATCTGTATTGTTTATTTTAGTATCATCAGATATATATTTTTTTTCACTGCTGAGTTCACCCGCTATCCCTCCCACCTCTCACTTCCCCTTTTCCATTCCCTTCCCCACAGCGCAGCTACCATACTTTACATTATTACAGGTATCACCTTTTCTGTTAGGATCAGATTCGCAGGTGCTGCTGCAGTTCTCCCCCCTAGTCCATCAGACAGCGCCAGAGTTTTCTATTTCTATGATACAGGAGATGATCAGAGTCAGCAGACATGATATAGGAGATGGTCAGAGACTGCAGACATACTACAGGAGATGGTCAGAGACTGCAGACATAGTACAGGAGTTGATAGTGTCAGCTGCGGGACACAGCACGGATTCGTGGGACAGCAGAATTTGCTTGGAATTCGGGGAATGTCTTGGTGAATCCATGACATTTAAGAGGCATGTGCTCCTGTTAGTTGCCGGCCGAGAGAGCAAGCAAGCAGGATGGGGAACAGCAGCACCCGCTACAGGAGGAAGGGAGGGAAGCACTCTGGAGCTTCGGAGCCCCCACCCTTGCAGCGCCTGGGTGTGATGCACTCCACGCACCAGCCCAGGGTCGGCCCTGATTAATGTAATTGCTTGGTTGTTTTGATGATCTGCTTGCTTAAATGCTTGGAATTACTTCAATGCTTGCAATTACTGACCAACAAGTATACAAGTATACACGTAAGAACTTCTGATTTTATTACAACTTTTCTTATCTGCATACTTGGTAAATGAATCATAAAATATTAAAGTGGCTGTAAACCCTCACATATAAAGTGAAGTGAACAGCCTCAGATGATACGCGGGGATAAAACAAATCCTCCTACATAGGTTTTACTTTTTTATCTGCAGTCTCCACCTCTTGATTGTGTTAAAAATCTTTCTTCATCTGTCCCCAGCACAGAGAAGGGAGCGGAGAGACTGCAGTTACAGTTTGTGATAGATGATTAAAGGAAAGGAATACCCCCACACACACACTTCACACAGAAGAGGAACTGTGTTGTGATTAGGCAAGCTCCATTCTGAGCTCCTCCTCACCCCCCTCCCTCCCAAAACAAATCTATCTCATGTATTGGGAAAACTTCTCATAAGTTTAATGATAATAACAGAGAAACAAAGTACCAGAGAGAAACGACACTTAGAGCTTTGGAGGGAGATAAGTAAACACTACAGATACAGGTGCTTTGCTCAGATTCCGTGACTGAGCTTTACAGACACTTTAAATCTAGTCGGTCAGCATGAGAGACGGTCAGGTAGCATGTTTAGAATGAGTTCAATAATAGCAGTTTCTGCGTTTCTCTCATAACAACTTGATTTTAATTCATGCAGGCTATTAGATGAACTGTAGGTATGAGGAAAATGGCTACCGGGAGTCAGATCTTAGATATCTGTATTGTTCTAAACATATTAGATGAACTGAAATAGATAACTAATGGTAAAGAGTCTCCACAAGTTATGATTTTGTCAACATGCATAGCAAGCTGACATAATCAGACTTTTAGGAAGTCTTACTGGTCGTCTTCACATGGTGATGGTCCGCTCAACATCCCAGGGTGATGGTCCGTTCAACATCTCCATCTATTGAACTACCACCTGCAGGTACGTTATTACATTATTTTAATAGTCGTGAACTAAAGTGGGCTGGTCTAAGGCATGAAACTCCAGGGCTGAAAATGAGTCCCACTTCGGCCCTGGGTAGATGCAATGTAAATTGGGAGACTTCTATAGGTAGACAGCTATACAGGTGAAGGCCTCCAGCTGGACACCACTTCTGTATATGTAGAACCACTGCTTCCTATGGCAACAATCTTGTAGCTGTTACTAACAGTAAAGGTATTCAACTATCTACAACATGAACAGTTCTCTTCATCCCACACTCACTTACTGTGGGTCTCCACTCAACAAGCTCCCAGTCTCTCTCACTAGACTTCAGATCCACTAGCCACTGGATCCCCTGAGCATCACTCCCGCTTCACTGCTGGGTCCCTGGCTTGGCACTCACAGATACTCCTCAAGCTTCACCCTGCTGACACATTAGATCCTTGGCTTGGCACTCTACCAGTGTCACCTCTGCTGTCCTGCCGTTTCCTGACCTGGCACTTGCTGATGCTTTCCCACTTTTTCACTGTCCCCGGTTGGCGAGAAGTCTGCTCTGGTACTGGCCTCATCTCACTCACTGTGGTCTCTGGTAGCAAGGTGGATGGTCCATTTGTGGTGACAGCTTCCCCTCTACCTCCAACCATGACTGGTTCCCGGTCAGCGGAATAGTTACTTCTGGTTGGACAGCAAATCCGCAGTCCCAACCCTGCACTGGAAAGGCTCTCAGATAGCCTAGCTCTGGGATAGGCCTTACGTTTCTAGCCCATCAGCCCGGGGCAATACAACACACATCCACCCAGACAGCTGTCCAGGTGGCACAGAACCCCGATCACTTGACTCCACCCAAATAAATAGGTTCTCCCAGCAGACCAAGGGACCCAAGAAAATCCCTGCCCATTGGCTAGACATTCTGTTCATTCCTAATCTGTCCTTGCAATGCCCTTGTCTTATCTAATGCCACCAGACACCTGGCCATCTAGTAACAGAAGAGAGAAGTGCAGCAATTCCAAAATTAGGGCAAAATCAATTGGCCAAGGCAACTATCACTTGGCAAATACATTTAATAGCAACCCTGCCTAAACAACCCTGCCTAAACATAAGGGTGCTACATACAGCACACATATTAATCCAGACTAGGTATAAATCTCATTAACAATTTAACATTAATACCTTTTGGGACACTGAGAATCCTTCTACTCTCTTGCAAACATACAAGGAAATTACAATTCACCTCTTGTACAGAGCATTACCAATAGCCTTATCATCAAAAGACATCTGATCAATCTTGTACAACCATCCAAAAAATCTAGTTTCTATTTTGTTGTATGGTAATCATCCATGTCCCTAGTTTTCTTTGTAGGTCAGATGCTTTAAAGGAAGGAAAATTAAATGTCTTTGTGGCAATCTTAGATAATAACTCTTCAAGCCAAAAGATAGCCATGGGCAAACTGAGCCCAATCTCTGCATGTACATATAATGTATATTTCCACTTCTGATATTGCCATGCCGTTTCAATGTGGTATCAGGCTTCATAACAGACAATTATAAAATGGTTGCTGTTATGTCTGAGGCGTTATGTGTGCTTGATAAGGTTCAAGGAGCATAATAGGGAACAGGCCAAGGATAATAGGATGCATCCAGGAGACAGGCATTCGCTTCATGCAAAATAGCACTTTCCTTTCCCCTAACAATTCTTTCTTCATTTCCCTGCATATGAAGGGGAATATATCTCTCTATAGAATTAGGTATTTCTGTGTGCACCTGGAAAAATATTTTTTTCTATGGCTGTGGAAACTTCTCCCTAGTTAATGCATTAAAGCAATATTTACATTTTTAGTTTCTTTTAAAAGTGACTTTGATTTAATAAAATTTTGACCAGACTGTGTGTAATGGTATAATTAATGCATATTTATACATTATGATAGTTATTTAGATTGAATCCAACCCCCTCCCTTCCCCAAAAGAAAAACCTAAGGTCTGCTGATCCAGAAAGATGCAGTAAAACTCTTATAAATGTGGTCCAACTAGATTTAGCCATTTTTTTTTTTTTGTCTTTTATTATATTTTGTGTTTTTTTTTTCTAACACATTCAAACCTTTTTAAGGATAAACAGCTAAATTATTTTATTATTTTATTGGTGCTATCTCCAGGGCTGGTCCACAGAACTCTTTTTTTTTTTTAACATATCAGCTTTACAGAGCAGAAGAAAAACATAATCCTCAATAAACCACATTTCCAATGTCTAAATGTCAGCTGTTTGGCCTGTGCTACATCACAGTTCCAGGTACCCAGCTGCCATTATTTTTCCCAGAAGGCCATATGTCAGTTGCCATTATTTTACACAGAAGGCCATCTTTGTCACACTAGGTGACGTGTCTCTGGATAGCCATGTGCATGCGGGCACACCTGACCCATGTTGCCATTGCGATATCGGACCATTCACCAAGCTTTTTAGACCCATCTCTTAAAACTGGCCAGCAGCAGGACAATTTTTAATAGCAATGCTAGGCCCAATTTACCGGTGGATATATACAATTACTTTACATGTTTTATTATTTCCATGCTTACACATTGTTTTAGAATTATACATTTTTTTATAAATTTTTTATTTTTAATCCTCAGACAACCGGCCATTCGCCCTTCTTCATACCTTCCTTTTGAGATGAAACAAATTTGAGGAGCAGACTCGATTGTGACATCAACTGTTGAATAGGCATGAGCTTCGAGTTCGAGTAGAACTCATGTTCGACTCGAACATTGCCTGTTCGCCGAACAGCGAACTATTTCGGGTGTTCGCGGCAAGTTCGTGTGAACTTTAGAACCCTGTTAAAGTCTATGGGACTCGAACGTTTGAAATCTAAAGTGCTAATCTTAAAGGCTAATATGCAAGTTATTGTAATAAAAAGTGTTTGGGGACCCGGGTCCTGCCCCAGGGGACATGCAAAAAAAAGTTTTAAAAACTGCAGTTTTTTTGGCAGCAGTGATTTCCTTTAAATGAAACAATAAAAGTGAAATATTCCTTTTAATTTCGTACCTGGGGGGGGGGGGGGGAGTATAGTATGCCTGTAAAGTAGCGCTTGTTTCCCATGCTTAGAACTGTCCCTGCACAAAGTGTAATTTCTGAAGGAAAAAAGTAATGTAAAATCACTCGTGGCTATAATGAATTGTCGGCTTCCGACAATACAGAGAAAAGTCATTCATAAAAAAAAAATGTGTGGGGGTCCACGGCATTTTTTTTTTTTATTTGGGGCGGAGTTCCCCTTAAAATCCATACCAGACCTGAAGGGTCTGGAATGGATATTTGGGGGGAACCCCACATCATTTTTTTTTAATTTGTCGCAGGGTTCCCCTTAATATCCATACCAGACCCTAATGCCCCATACACACGATCACTTTTTGTGATGAAAAAAAATGACATTTTTTAAAATGTCATTTAAAATGATCGTGTGTGGCCAAAATGTCATTTTATGTCTTCTGAAAAATGACCAAAAAAAAATTTGAACATGCTCGAATTTTTTATGTCATTTTTCAAAATGTCATTTTTTGTGTCATAAAAAATGATCGTGTGGGGGCAAAACTACGTAAAAAATGACGTTTTAAACCCGCACATGCCCAGAAGCAAGTTAGGAGACGGGAGGTAAAACTACCATTCATCCAATTTTACTTTATTTTCGAGCATATCGGGAAACATACAGGGGGAAAATCATTCCATTGCTCACATTGCATCGTTTAACATTAAAACATCAACAGAAAGGAAAAAAAAAAAAAAAGGGAAACAAGCAACCCAAATCGATCCCATAGTTCATAGACTTGTCTTTCATAATCGCAAAACAAAAAGAGAGGGTATTTCTCTTTAAAAAAAAAAAAAAAAAAACGTATCCTGTCCCTCTCCTACTGTCCTTTGTCCTGTCCTCTGAAGACCTGTGGGTCTGCCAGTGCCTTCCCCTCACCCCCTCTAGCCGAAAAGACCCCCCTACCCTACAGGGGATCATTATGTCCCCTACCGGGGGGGGGGTGGTCACTCCGGCCCCTGCAATGTCCCCCTCTGCCCTTATATACCCCCCCTTCCCCAAACAATAGCAACAAAAAAAAACAAAAAAAAGAGGAAAAAAATAAAATAAAAGAGAAAACACCTCCTCTCTCATCCTCCCCCCCCCCCCACAACCCCAATCCCCCCTTTTAATCTACATCTATCAGGGCCCTCCCTTGTTCTGAGTATCTAAACTCGTTCCACTCGGCCCACGTTTCAAGATATACTTTACGTTTCTGTCTGGAGGTCCATACCATGTCCTCCATTCTATTCATATCTTCTACTCTATTAAGCCACATCCTTACCGTTGGCGCCCGTGTCTGCTTCCACATCCCTGGAATACAGGCACGGGCGGCATTTAAAAGATGACAAACCATGGAATTCCTGTAACCCTTTATCGTCGACGCCGAATCTTGCAATAGATAAAAGGGCCATTCGTCTGGTAATTTCTCTCTACTGAATTTCTGCACTATTCCCTGAACTCTTGTCCAAAAATGTAGAATCCTTGGGCACAGCCACAAAATATGTAGTAAGGTTCCTTCTTGCTTACCGCACCTCCAACATCTGTCCGAGGTGTCTGGGTAGCACCTTTTTAATACTACCGGAGTACGATACCACTGAGATAAGATCTTATAATTCATCTCTTGTGTTTTCACACAGACTGACGATTCAAATGTATTCCGGAGTATTTTACTCTTTTGTTCTTCTGTAAAGGGTCTTCCCAGCTCCCTCTCCCACCTATTAAAAAAGGGGACCTGAAAGTCCTCCGTCGGTGCGTTCAGTAATTCACTAATTCTGGCAAGGGTGTGCCTAAGCACTCCGCTCCCACTGCAGTATCCCTCAAATCTTGTAAGTTTGCGTTCATAATTTATAGGGGGTTTCAGAGTATCCAAAAAGTGCCTCAGCTGTAATGCCCTCCAGATATCCAATTGGTAGGGAAGCCCACCTATTACCATTTCCCTCGTAGTATGCCATGAGCCTTCTTTCATAAACTGAGATACTTGTATCAGACCCTGATCTATTAATCCCCTGAAAGGTCCCTTCCTCAGCCCTGGTGCAAACTGTGGATTCCCCAGGATTGGATAAAGTGGCGAGTCCAACGTAGACAGTGTCCTTTTCACAATTAACCCATAGGCCACTTTCAATGTAGGGCCTATCAGTGGGTGTTTCTTAGTAAGTGGCGGTAAGTCTCTGTAACACCACGCTGCCAGGTGGAGTACACTACTACATTGAGCTTGTTCCAAGCCCGGCCATAGTTTCTCGCCGCTATGTCTCCCCCAGTCTATCAAACGGGTTAGAGTAGCCGCCTGGTAGTATCGAAAGATATCAGGGGCCGATACCCCTCCCTCTCGCTTTGGCAAACATAGTATATGGTTCTTAATTCTTGGACTTTTATTGGCCCAAATAAATTTATTGAAGATAGTTTGCGTCTGTCTAAGGAAGGATTTTGGGATAGCAATGGGGAGTGTCTGAAAGAGATACAGAAATTTTGGTAGTATGTTCATTTTAATAATGTTAACTCGTCCAAACCATGAATGAAACCCCTTTATCCATCCATCCAGAAGGACCCGTGTTTTCGTCAATAATGGTATAAAGTTAAGCCTGAAAACCTGTGTCAGGTCCGCCGGGATGGAGGTGCCCAGATATGTAAGTGACTTATCAGTCCATTTGAGTCTGTGCCTAGCTTTCAGGGACCGCATCTCCTCCTCCGGAATCCTCACCCCCATTGCTTCAGATTTATCATAATTTATCTTAAAATTTGATACGTCAGCGTATAGCTGCAATTCCTTTAGCAATTTGGGGAGGGATTCAGTCGGGTTGGATAAAGAGTACATCATATCATCCGCATAAGCGGAGATCTTGTATTCAGTACCCCCGCAAGACAGACCTTTGATATCTGGGTTCAGTCGAATTCTACTTAATAATGGTTCCACCGATAACGCAAATAGAAGAGGGGAGAGTGGGCATCCCTGTCTTGTCCCGTTTGAGAGCTTAAAAGATGGCGATAGTATTCCATTCACTCTGACCTGTGCCGTTGGGTGAGTATAGTTGCTTCTGATCCATTGTAGCATCTTGTTGCCGAACCCCATGTGTCCCAAAACCAAGAACATAAATTCCCAATTTATTCGATCGAAAGCCTTCTCGGCATCCGTACCGAGGAAGACACACGGGGTTCCGCAAGAGTCAGCCAAATGGATCAGATTCAGAACCTTAATCGTGTTATCCCTGGCTTCGCGAGTCTGCACAAATCCCACCTGATCTCTGTGAACGAGCCCAGTTATATATTGTTGTATGCGTGTTGCTAGGACTTTAGCAAAGAGCTTCAGGTCCTCATTTAGTAAGGAAATTGGTCTATAGCTACCGCATTGAGAGGGATCCTTACCTTCTTTGGGTATGACAGCTATTACCGCTTTTAAGGTTTCATTGTGAAAAGAGCATGTGTCACCCAGTCCATTGAACAATTTGACCATAAAGGGACCTAACTCTGGGAGGAAGAGTCTATAATAAAGTGTAGTGAAGCCATCTGCACCTGGTGCTTTTCCGCCCTTCCCTTTTTTCACTGCCTCCTGTAGTTCTTCTAGAGTAATAGGTTTTTCCATATCTTGGCTCATCTCTGCTGTTAGGGCAGAGATGCCTGAGGTTTCTATATATGTTCCCATTATCTCATGTTGTTGCGGACTTGTCTGTAGATTATATAGGGCACTATAAAAGTCACTGAATGTCTGTGCAATCTCCCTGGGTAACACATGTTCCTCCCCCCTAAGCCCCTTGATCATAGGGATATAAGTCCTTGCTTGTTGCTCTCTCAGTGAGTTTGCCAGGTGCTTCCCACATTTATTGCCAAATTCGTAATTCTGTCTTCTACCATTTTGTATCGCCCTTTTTGCTCTCTGTAGTAGTAATTCAGTCAGTTGTCTGCGTACCGTCGTGAGCTCTCTCTCTACATCAGGGTCTGCTCTCTGTTTGTGCCGCTTTTCTAAGTTTGTAATCTCTGACAAGAGGATTGTTATTCTCCGTTCTCTATCCCTTTTGATCCTTGCCCCATGTTTCATAAGGACCCCTCTAATCACCGCCTTGTGGGCCTCCCATACTACCCCCAAATTACATTCTGGGATATCGTTGATTTGAAAATACCATTTTAACTCCCTCCGTACTTCCTCCACTACTTCCTCATCCTGTAACAGCCTCTCGTTCAATCTCCAGTTACTCGGTCCGAAGGACCTGGAATCCCCTAATTTATATTCTAAGAGAATTGGAGCATGGTCGGACCAGGAGATTTCCCCTATTCCAACTTCTATAACAGCATGTAGCTGATTGTGTGGTATAAAATAATAATCAATACGTGAGTATATCTTGTGTGGTACCGAGTAGAAGGAGTAGTCTCGCTCCCCTGGATGCAACAATCTCCATATATCAACTAGTGTCCCTTGTTGTAACAGCTGCCGGATACGTTTCCTAGTACCCCCCGTAACTGATGAGACACCGGTTGAGGTGTCCCGAATGGGTTCCAGAGGGACATTCAGGTCCCCACCCATAATCAACTGGCCTTCTTGGAAGCCTGATAGTTTATCCAGAAAGTCCCTCAGGAACCGGTCTTGATGTACATTAGGGGCATAGAAAGTAGCTAGCGTAAATATTACTCCTCCTATCATCCCTTTTACCGCTAAAAACTGCCCCTCTGTATCTACCAGAGAATCTTTTAATGACCATGGTGTACCAGCTGATATAAGTATTGATACACCCCCCTTCTTTGCAATCGGATTCGTCGCATGATATACTGTCGGGAACAGCCTGTTTCTAAGAAAGGGGAGCCCCCCCTTTCTAAAATGTGTTTCCTGAATCAAAGCTATATTTCTTCCTCTTTTTTTCAGATCCTGCAATAGAATACGTCTCTTTTCCGGGATATTTAACCCCTTGACATTAATTGTGATCACTGATAGGGCCTCCATTTCTGATTACCCCAACCGGTTCCCACCAAAGGGGCCCGGCCGACCAGGGAGAGGAGCAAAAAAGGGAGGCAGGGGAGGGGGAGAGAAGAAAAGGGAAAAAGAGAACGGAGGGAAAAAAAAAAAAAAAAAAGAAAAGAAACCCCACCCCTGTACCTTCCCACCCACCCCTTAAACCCCTATCTAAAGTGATACCCTAAGCCAAAGAAGGAGGAATCGGTTGACCTCCTCCTCTCCTAGGGCATCGCAAAGCACAAGCTTTGATCACTCAATAGAAAACCCACCCCCTGAGTGAAAACCTAATGGGGGTTGATGACCTACGCATCCCCTGGTGAGGGATCCCCCGTCCCCTCCATACGCGCATTTCCTCTACAAATGTATGCCATGCATCCGCTCGGAAATAATTAGAGTACCCTTAAGGACAACCTTTCGTCCTTTCATACAGGCCCATCCCAGACCTTTTTTCTACTGAGTCTTACTCCGTATGAGAATAGTAGATCATTTAAGCTACGTCCCCCTTCTCCTGATGGATCGTAGCGGAAGATCCTAACGGATCAGAAAAAAAAAAAAAAAAAAAAACCTCTCAATATCTCTCATTCCTTTCTATTCATCATAATCATGCCCTAGTACCTGACCGCAGTGCCCCCTCCTCCTCCCTCCCCCCCCCCCCCCCCCCCCCCCCCCTACCCCCCACTCAGATCCCTCCCAATCACCCCCCCCTACTAGACCCACTAATAACCCTACCCTTTATGGTGCCATGTGCCACCCCTAATCCCTCCCTAAACTTAATAAAAAAAAAAAAAAAAAAAAAAAAAAAATAAAAGGAAAAAAGCCCTTGAAAACTACAAGTAATGAGAAGAAACCCAGCACTGGGTTATTTGGGTGAAGAAAAAAAAAAAATTAACCCTCCCCTACTCCATCCCCCCTTAAGTGACAGTGCGGGCTAAGGTGCCCAGTGAGTTGGTTATGGTCCCCCCCTCTATCAAACCCCTCATCCCTCTAAGTGTCTATAGGTGTCAATAAGTGCAAGGGAGTTAGCCAGGATTGACTCCCTCCCTTCCCCAAAACATCTTGGTCAGGGCTAACCGACCATATTCCCCTAAATCCTGTGTATAGACAGGCTAATGCCTGTGGGCCCATAAGTGCAACTTCACCACCCCTTCCCTTCCCTCCCTACCCTTCCAACCCCCCCTCCTAGCCCTCCCCTCCCCACTCATCACCCCCCCTCCCTTGGGGCTCTGCTCCAGGTGCTAGCCCAAAATTCCGATGCTAATCCCACTCATACCACTTTGCCCGTCACTTCCCCACCCCCCCATCAAGGGAATGGTACGGGCCATCAAACCAAAGGTCGGCATGTAGCTGAGATGGAATAGCTAACATGACATCTAATATCACATATAATATAACCTCTAGTCTGGTGACATAAAGAGGGCCATGAAAAGTCTAATCCCTCTGTCTTTCCTCTAAGCTTTCACTAAATTACACATAAGACAGTGTCCATCTTCCTCCACCTGACACTTGAAAGAAAGAGGAGTAAAAAAAAAAAAAAAAGTCCAATGATCCGATCGGAACCTTCCTTCAGAAAACAAACGTCAGATTTTCTTATAATCCAGGGGTCTGGGATTTAGCTGCAACCAATCCGGGACTGTGAATGGCTCGGTTTCCAGAAATGTAAAAAGATCAGGGAGATCTGCTTTGGAACGTAACCAGAATGATAGTGAGCCCTTCTTTATCAACACCGAAATGGGGAACCTCCATCTGTAGGTCCCGCCCCAAGCCCTCACTCGCTCCAGTACTGGACGGAGCATTGCTCTGCGTTGGAGGGTAGCCCCGGACAAATCTGGCAGTATCTTGAGCTGAGTCCCTTCAAATTCTATCGTACCAGCCTGCCATGCTTTCCGTAGGATTGTCTCCCTGTGTGAGAAATAATGTAGCCGGCAGATCACGTCCCGAGGGCGACCCCTATCTTTTGCCTTTGGACCCACGGCCCTATGTATTCTGTCCATCTCACAATTTAACGGACTAATGTCCTTCAAGAGACTTTGGAGGATATTTTTAGCCATAGCTTGCAGATCTTCTTGCCCATCCGATTCCGGTAGGCCGCGTATACGTATATTATTACGACGGCCCCGGTCTTGGAGGTCTTCTATTTGTAGTTGCAGAGAAATCGCAATATCCAATTGATTAT
Source organism: Rana kukunoris (assembly GCA_029574335.1). NCBI lineage: Eukaryota > Metazoa > Chordata > Amphibia > Anura > Ranidae > Rana > Rana kukunoris. Next base: position 115,265,617 of record CM056052.1, read on the forward strand.
GATTCTCTTTCTCAATCCTCTCAACTCGTTGCTCCAGTGTCTTTAACCCATCCTCACCCTCTCCCATTCGGACCTCTAAGCCCAGTATTTCAGATCTGACGATCTCCAGATCCCTAGAATGTGCCTCCTCGACTTTTGAAATTAAGTCAACTATATCGGATCTTGTAGGGAGCGCCTGTATTAGGGCTTTCAGGGTCTCCATTTCAGTTTTGAAATCCTCCCGTAAGGGTGAGGGGGCAGCAGGTCCTGATAGGATACTAGACACACGCGGGCTCTGCGGGGAAATCTGCAAGACCTCCACGTCTGCTCTGACCGCCATATAAGGTTGAGATACTGTCTCTAAAGGTTTTTTGCCAATATACCCCGTCTCCGAGACTGATCCCAGCAACCCACTTTTCCCCCCTGAAGTCCGACCCAATCCCTGCAAAGCAGGGAAGTACCGTAATATTTCGGGTTGTTCAGTGGATCTGGGTGCAGGTGTCTGAGGGGTCTGAGATGTCTGTGCTGCTGCAGCTGCCTTACGTGAGGTGCGACTCTCTCTTAGCCTCAAAGGTTGCATACCTTACATATCTCAGAGTAGGGTGTGCCTATCTGAACAGATAAAAAAAACTTTAAAACTTAGAATCAGCACAACCCTTTTGATTCAGTTCGGTTAACAGATTCTTCGCATAAACAACTTCACATAAGCAACTCTCCCAATAAGGCAACATTCACCTGTCTCCTTTGCAAGCCTTATAACCTTATTGCCTTATTGCCTTGTTGCCTTCGCTGCTACCCCCCCTTAGAAACCAAAACCAAAAAAAAGAGGGGTAATATCAGCCCAGGCAATGTCAGCTTTAAATGTGCACCGTCACTTCAAATATTAACAGGCAGCTCCTGATGGTCCTGATGGTTCCACTGATATACAAATTTATACAGTCTGCTGTTTATATGGCACCTTGCCTGCTTTCAGCTCTCCCCCTCCTGTCTAGCAACAACAATGTACCTGTAGTGGTAATGCTAATTTTTTTTTTTGGACTTGCGAGTAGGGAGATTGATTGTCTACCGTATTGATCCGTGTAAGTCAGCAGCACAGCAGCTCAGCAGCAGCAGCTTCGTTCTCCTAGCTCCAGCTCTCCAGATCTCCACACGATCCCGGTCCCGCTTCCGCACGGCCAGACACGTCCAGACACCCACAACCGCCCACAGCTCGGGCGTCAGGGGGGGGAGGGCGAGGCGTCCCGGGTCCCGGCTGTCAAACGTCTCCCTCTCTCTCTCGATACACCGGAACACCTGCTGCGATCAGCCCGCACGAGACGCTTGCTATCACTGGATGCCAGCCGAAATTGCTACATTCAGAGCGGGCGGCAGATTCAAACAAGCCCGCGTATGGAGGTAGGACGGGAGCTCACCAGCTTACTCCCTCACACGTCCATGCGTAGCCACGCCCCCCGATTAATCCTACATCATCTGTACATTTTCATGCTCAAAAAAAACTACCATTCATAATGGAGTAAGCACATTCATCACGTTGTAACAGACAAAAAAGCAGGAATCGTCTTTTACTAACAAGTAACCAGCTAAAAGCAGCCTCAAGGCAAACAGAACTTCCCCTTTAGAGTGCCATCACTTTGTTCATCATTTTCCAAAAATGATGGTGTGTACGCAATGTCATTTTTGAAAATGAAGTTTGAAAAATGTCGTTTTTTTTCATGAAGGAAAATGAAATTTTTTTTCATCACAAAAAGTGATCGTGTGTACGGGGCATAAGGCATTGATACATGTCCCCTGGGGCAGGACCCGGGTCCCCAAACACTTTTTAGGACAATAACTTGCATATTAGCCTTTAAAATTAGTACTTTCGTTTTCAAACGTTCGAGTCCCATAGACTTTAACAGGGTTCTAATGTTCACACAAACTTTTGGTCTGTTCGCAGGTTCTGGTGCGAACCGAACCCAGGGGTGTTCGGCTCATCCCTACTGTTGAAGACTGGGGGCTATTTTCTGTTTGTGGTTGCTATTTACTTTTATTATTTTATTATTTTTCAGTTATTGTTTTGTTTGTTTTTTCTTGTAAGGTCATCCTGGTAAGGCAAGCACAGAAATGGTGGCAATTCAAACTGGTTATTACATTAAAAAAAATTAAGTAATAGGCCTAAATACCACCTATGCAGAAATGACAAACGCTGTCTGCCCTTCCAAACACAGCAGACGTGCAGGCAGTACAGATGTACAGTATATACAGGCAGAGAAAAGAGCAGGCAGCAGCCTGGAAAAAAGGGAAAGGAAAGATTAAGGAGGGAGGGTGAAGGGGGAGGAGAGAGGGACAGCGGCTGCTTTTATGTATATGTTAGATGTGAAAATTCAATCTGGAATGGACATACACGTATCTCTATGGGATAGCGGATGTCAGTGGATTATCATCCGCTGACATCCATCTCTGCTAAGCTCCGTTTTTTATGATGGAAGGAAACCCTATTTTTTCATCCATAAAAAAAAAATGGAACGGATGAGAAACGAATGTTAGCAGACGATGTGCCTACATCCGATCTGCTGGCATCCATTTTTAAACCTTTTTTTTTCTTCATTAAACACGCTGTAATTACAGTAGCTGGTTGCTAAGGATGGGGCTGGGCATCCGGCCGCCGCATCCTAAACAACCGATAAGTCATCAGCTGACAGCTATATGCTCCGACCCCAAAGCACCTTGCCCCCATGTTTATGGGGACAAGGCTCTCCTCCCGTCAACCCTCGGAGTGGAGGGGTTAAAAAAGTAAAAAAACTTTTTGTATGAATTTTTTTCCTTTTATTGTTTTTTTTGTGTCATCTGAAATGTTATATATATATATATATATATATATATATATATATATATATATTGTAAGGGGTTAGCTCGGTATCGGGGGGTGTGACCCCCTGGACGGGTTCACTACACACTGAACTATACAGGGAGGCAGCCGAAGACGGTTGAAAACAAAGAGTTTGGTTTATTCTTCCATATTGCTGGAAACAAGTGCAAGCATCCAAACAGCATAAACAAAACAAAACATAAAATAAACCCTGGCCACTTGGGGCGTCTACCTTCACCACACAGGAACCTATCTATGGAGTCTGGCACAGCCTACTGCTGGGCAGATACTGCTGGTCATACAGCAGAGTAACAATAGTCTTTTTGATTTTTATCACACAGAAACATCAACAACCACCTCACCTCTTCAGAAGTCTTTCTCAGCTCACTGCTCTCCTTAAGTCAAAAAGCCTCAGGATGCAGCAATCAGTAGTAATCTTCTGGATAACTTATAGAGGCCTTAATTGCCTCATTCTGAATAGCTGAAGTTTTCCAACACCCTTAAACCTTTCTGGCTATTTCTGCAGCCGACACCTAATAGTAATTGGCGAATTGTCTAAACAAGGCCGAAATGTATCTCCCGTCTGTGACAACACCCACAGATTTACCTAACTTCCTGTCACAATATATATATATATATATATATATATATATATATATACTTTTTGTATTCCGTTTTTTAGAATCTTTTACATTTTCATCATTTATTAGTTTTTACTTTTCTTGTGCTAATTTTTGTTTAATATTATCTGCAAAAATGATTTGAGTATATCAGACTTTACTGGTACCAGAGAGGGACGACCACACAAAATTATAAAGTTATAACAATTTTCTAGTGTAATGGGGGTCTAATGCGCTACTGGGAGTAATAAAGTGTGAGAGGGCGAGGATCGGGCCCAATGGGAGCGTGAAAGCTGCTATTTCTAAAAGTGTTCACTGAAAGCACAAATATAAATTGATGAAAGAAAGTGATAAGCGCTAACACTTAACCACTTAACGTCCACCGCATGTATATGTACGTCCACAGAATGGCACGTACAAGCAGATGGGCGTACATGTACATCCCTGCCTTCTTGCGGGTCGGGGGTCCAATCGGGACCTCCCCCTCGGTATATGCGGCAGGTGTCTTACCTCCGGGAGCGATCCGTAATGAGGGGGCGGCTGTTCGTTTTTGTCTGCCCCCTCGTGATCGCTCCCAACCAGTCCGGCATCCCCTTCGCCCTGCACTTCCTCTGCCTGTGTAATGTAAACACTGGCATAGAAAGTGATGTCAGCTCTCCTCTCGGCACTATTTTCAATACGACAAGAGGAGAGAAGACATCACAGTAAGTCGCACCAACACTGCACTGACACCAGTACACATAGGCACACTTAACCCCTTCCGATCACACCCCCCAGCCCCCTGTCACAGTGTCACTGATTGCAGTGATCATATATTTACTGATCACTGCGTTTAGTGTCAGTGTGACAGTTAGTGTGACAGGCAGTTAGTGTTAGGTCCAGGGTAGCCTCTTACCCCTGGTAATAAAGGTTTAATCCCTTGATCACCGCCCTAGTTAACCCTTTCACCCCCTATTGCCAGTGTCACTCAGCGATCGGTTTTCTGATCGCTGTATTAGTGTCAGGCTCTGTAACACACAAGGAGACATGTTCGATGAAAGCGGTCCACGGACATGTCTCCTGGGATATTTTGGTCTGATGTGTGTACACACCATCAGACCAAAATCCTAACGGACAGAGAATGCGGTGACGGTGACATGGCGGTGACGTTGATGCGGCGACGTGCTCAAACACGGAAGTTCAATGCTTCCACGCATGCGTCGAATCAATTTGACGCATGCGGGGGATTTCTGTCCGATGGTTGGGCATACTCACCATCGGATATGTCTGACGGACAGGTTTCCAGCGGACAAGTTTCTAAGCATGCTTAGAAACTTTTGTCCACTGGAAACCTGTCCGCTAGGCCGTACACACGATCGAACATGTCCGCGGAAACTGGTCTTTTTTTACTAAAGACATGTGGCTTAATACATTTTGGCCCAAATGTTTGACTAAAATTTAGTTTATTCCATTTTTCTAATAACAAAAAGTAAAAAATATTGATTTTTTTTTTCCAAAATTTTGCTATATTTTTGTTTATAGCGCAAAAAATAAAAATCGCAGAGGCAATCAAATACCATCAAAAGAAACCTCTATTTGTGGGAAGAAAAGGATGCAAATTTTGTTTGGGAGCCACGTTGCACGACCGCACAGTTGTCTGTTAAAGCGACGCAGTGCCGAATTGTAAAAACACCTTTGGGCATTTAGCAGCATATTGGTCCGGGGCTTAAGTGGTTAAATAGGGTGTGAACCCGGGAGGGAAATGTAAATGAGTGCCCTAAGTGGGTACTGGTAGTGATGACTACAATGTAACACAATATGGCACAAAATTAGTGCAATGACATAAAAATACCAAGTGGATAAACATATAAATATGTAAATAATCACCACATAGGAGATGTGACTGTGACCAATAGGTCTCCGAGAGGGTGAAGGAAAATAGCACAGAAAAAATTGATATTAATAGATCATAATACTAAATCATGAATATGAAATAAAAATACATAATATATAATAGGAAAAAGGAAAAAAGTCCAAAGTGTAGTCCACAAGTCTTCAACAAGTGATAATGAGTGAATGTCAAAATCGTAAAAAAAGTGAATCCACTAAGGCCTTGTACACACGAGGGGATATTTCCGCTGAACATGGTCCGACGGACCATTTCAGCCGAAAAATCCCCTCGTCTGTAGGGGCAAACGGACGCTTTTTGCCGGATTCATCCGGCGGAAAAATTTCAAAGCATGCTTTGAAATAATTCCGCCGGATAGCTGGCCGTCAGATATGTCCGCTGGTTAGTACGGCAAACCAGCGGACATATCTTGCCGCACATGCGTCGTATCCTGTGAATGGATCCGACGCATGCGCGCGGAAGTGTTTACTTCCTGGTGCGGTGACGTGGCGGTCACGTGGCGGCGTCAATGTCACCGCCGCGTCACCGCGCTGTCCGCCGGCGGGGAATTTGATCCGATGGTGTGTACAGCCATCGGATCAAAACATCCCGGCGCAAATATACGCTGTAAACGGTCCGGGGACCGTTTACAGCGGATATTTCCCCTCGTGTGTACAAGGCCTAATGGTCTCCCAGAACTCTCACCTTAACCTGGTGAAGGGAATGCATATAGCTCAGATAGCTGTGATTCCTGGACTCTGCCTTATCGCCTTCCATACTCCAGTGTATAAACAATCCCCCTTACTGCAGATCAGTACACCCAGTGTGTAGCCATTAGCCAACACCTGCATCCCATAATCTTTTTTTATTAGTCTTTACTCTCCCATGCATATCCCATGCTGCTGTCTTTTTCCATGTTCTCATGACTCTTTAGGTCTGGTATGGATATTAAGGGGAACAAAATATTTTAATAATTAAACCAAGTAAAAATCCAGCGGTGAAAATAGACGATCGATGTTGTTCCCTGCTCCAACAATGTCTTTTATCCAGCGACGGGTGATCTCTCCAGCGACGGTCGGCTGGTCCAGCGATGAGAAGATCCATCCATTCAGAGCACAGCTCCGCGAATGACGCGTCGGAGCTTGATGTTTCTTTTATAGGGGAGGCGGGCCACGCGTCACGTGACCCCGTCCTCCTCTGACGCACACTGTGCGACGTCACTGGGACAGCTCAATCCTTACTAAGAAATAGGGCTATCCCAGTGACGTAGCACAGTGTGCGTCAGAGGGGGACGGAGTCACGTGACGCATGGCCTGCCTCCCCTATAAAAGAAACGTCAAGCGCCGACGCGTCATTCATTGAGGTGTGCTCTAAATGGATGGATCTTCTCATCGCTGGACCAATCACCCGTCACTTAAGAGAACACCCGTCACTGGAGACATCACCCGGCGCTGGATAAAAGACAACGTTGGAGCAGGGAGCATCGATCGATCGTCTATTTTCACCGCTGGATTTTTATTTGGTTTAATTATTAAAATATTTTGTACCCCATTACCATTTCACACAGGGGGGCAAGGATCTGGGGGTCCCCTTTGTTAAAGGGGTCTTCCAGATTCTGATAAGCCCCCTGCCCGCATACCCCCACAACCACCGGGCAAGGGTTGTGGGGATGAGACCCTTGTCCCCATCAACATGGGGACAAGGTGCTTTGGGGGGCACCCCAAAGCACCCTCCCAATGTTGAGGGCATGTGGCCTGATGCGGTTCAGGAGAGGGGGGGGCCGTACTCTGTCCCCCCCTCTTTTCTGCGGCCGGCCAGGTCAACGTGCTCGGATAAGGGGTCTGGTGTGGATTTTAGGGGGAACTTCACACCATTTTTTTTTTAAATTTGAGGTGGAGCTCCCCTTAAAATCCACACCAGACCTGAAGGGTCTGGTTATGGATATTTGGGGGGAACCCCACGTAATTTTTTTTTTTTAAATTGACGGGCGGGTTTACCCTTAATATCCATACCAGACCTAAAGGGTCTGGTTATTGAATTTGCGGGGACCTCCGCGCATTTTTTTTCCCCAAACTCCGAACCCGGACCCAAACTTTTACCAATTATCCGGGGTCGGTCCGGGTTCGGGAAAGACCCAAAGTCTGTACCGAACCCAAACTTTACAGTTTGGGTTCGCTCAACCCTACCCCTGATCTATTCCGGACCACCTGACAATACCAACCACCGGTATGTAGTGGGAAGAATGCAATCAGACGGGAGGAGGATCCCACATCTCCCAGCACCCAAATGGGATAAATCTATACTGGAAGGGGAATCTCTATCCTCCCCCATCGTCCTAAAGCCCACCATCAAAGATGGTGATAACACTGGGGCTTGTGCACCAAATCAAAACTAAGCTGTGGATAACTTAATATCTATCTGACGTATTCTACATTAATCTTCTGAATGTGTAAAAAAGCGAGTCGGGGGGGAAGGGAAAAAGATTAGGACAGAGGTTTAGAGAGAGGAAAGAAAGGGGAGAAAAGGAGAGAAGAGCATCACATTTAGTGCTGAGATTATGTTATACTGGTGCCCAGGGGAATGCCCACATGTCTGGCCCAAGATTCCCAGATGGTCTCAAATTTGTTGGTTGTGTCTAGCAATATATTGGATAGCTTTTCCTGCAACATTATCCAGGAAAATTTCCTCTTAGCCGCCTAAGGGAAATTTTTGGTTGTTTCCAGGCTTTAGCCACTGTAAGTTTAGCACCCAACAATAGAAAGTGTATTACCTATTGGTTGGTTTGGAGATCTTTGTAATATAGGCATTAAGAAGGGTAACCATTGGGGTTCTGGGGATCTAAATTCCTGCCAGTCCATCAATGAGATGAAATATCTTTTTCCAGAATCGATGTATTCTGGGACATTCCCACCAAATGTGGGCCATCGTGCCTGTGAGCTGACAACCTCTGAATCACAGAGGATCTGCTGCTGGAAAAATCGAGGCCAGTCTAGGAGTATAATACCATCTGGAGATCACTTTCAGACTGGCCTCTGTCAGAGCAGTATTTAGGATACCTTTGAAAGACTTAAAGCAAGCCGTCTGCCAGCTCTCCAGATCCCACTGGAATTGGAAATCCGACTCCCAGGCCATCATGAAAGAGGATTTACTGTAGATGCAAGAGAGATAAGCGATAAGTAGACTACCGAGATCCCTCCCTTCTGGTCCATGTCTTCACCACACCACAGTTCATAATCGGTAAACTTTGGTGGAAGAGGTTTATCCTTTCAGAGAGATTGTGAGAAGTGAGATATTTGGCCAAACCTAAATTGTAGGTCAAGCTTTTTGATGCAGTGATTGAGGATGAAAGGGTGAAAGGGCCCACAGCCATGAAAAAATTACCAATTCAGTACAGTCCTTTGTCTAACCACCATTTGGAAGCTAAGATATTCCTTCCGGGGGAAAATTCTAAGTTGTTAAAGAGATAAGTTAATGGGGTTGTAAATCTACAATTTTTTCCTAAATAGCTTCCTTTACCTTAGGGCAGTCCTCCTTCACTTACCTCATCCTTCGATTTTGCTTTTAAATGTCCTTATTTCTTCTGAGAAATCCTCACTTCCTGTTCTTCTGACTGTAACTCCACACAGTAATGTGAGGCTTTCTCCCTGGTGTGGAGTATTGTGCTCGCCCCTCCCTTGGACTACAGGAGAGTCAGGACACCCAGTTCCAGTATAGCAAGGATGTATGGCCAGAAGACCGAGTCAAATGCCTTATGCAGGTCCAACGAGTGAAGCATTCCCGATTTTTTAGGACCCCCCCACCCAATTTGTTCAGAGGATGGACACTATATCTATTGCCCGCTTGATCTGATCTGAGCCCTGTCTACCCGGAATGAACCCAACTTGGTCCTTATGTATATATCTGCTAATGAAGGTAACTAAACGGTTAGCCATGATTTTAGTTAGGATTTTTAAGTCACTATTAATAAGGGAGATAGGGCGATAGTTGCCAACCTCTTCCAGATTTTTGTCCGGCTTAGGTATAACTGCAATGAATGCCGTGTTAAGTTGAGGATCAAGTGGGTCACCATGTGTCTTTGTGTTAAGGAATTTCATGAATTGCGGGACTAGTGTGTCGGTGAATGTTTAATAGTAGGGATTCGAGAGCCCATCTGGGCCAGGGGCTGAGCCAGTCTTCAGAGCTTTAATCACTCACCGTACCTCACCTTCTGTGAAGGGGGCTTCAAAACTGTCCTTATGCTCTGGGGGAGAGCGATGGTATGGGAAAACCATTAAGGAATTCGGATAGAGGCGTCTTTGTTGAGTGTGTGGGGGCTATGTAGATTGGCATAAAATTCATGGAATACTTCCAAACTTTGGAGGGGTTGGCCGTGGTACCTTGTCGCAGGATTCTTATCTTTGGCATCATGTAAGATTTAATTTGGGGTGTCAATTTTGCTGCCAGCATGGAGTCCATCTTGTCCCCTTGGGTATAAAATCAATTTTTGTTCCAAAGAATCTGTTTTTTAGCTTTGACTGTTAGGCCGCGTACACACGATCGGTCAAAACCGATGAAAACGTTAGTACACACGACCATTGGTTAAAAATCCACGCGCTCATTCTTGTAAAATTTGCGTTTGTTTTTGAGATGGCACATTCTACATTTTTTAAATGAGTGTCTTGTTTATTGCAGCGCATTTTTTTCTTTGTTCTATTGCTAGAATAAACACGTTGTTTTGCTGATGCTATTTAGACAGAGTTCTCCCATACTGATTTATTTTTTGCTTGTGATCTCATGTTTTTTTATGTTTTTTTAGAAAGCCAGATCTCCAAAATAATTTTTTGGACTCCACATATTTTTTTTTAGGTGTTTTTTTTTTGGCAAGTTATCACACCAATGTTTTTTTTTTTTTTGTGGAGATTTTTTTTTTTTTTTTGTGAAGAAATGTTTTTTTTTTTTGGTAAGTTATCACACCAATGTTTTTGTTTCTCCCCCCCCCCCTCAAGGAGGTTGTGTCCATTGTTAGTTTTTACACATTGTATTTTGGAAATGTTTGATGGATATTCACCATAAAAACACAATAGACAAGTGCCCAATCCACCAAATATATGGCGACTTTGGACATCAAGGTCACATTCCACCATGATCAACACCAAAATCAATTACAGGAGTCCCTCCAAATCCCAGAAATCTGAATCAGCAGCAGATGTCATACATGACCCCAAGCTGTGGTACTACAACAACCTCAGTTTTGGTCCAAAACAGCTAGAAGCCAGGGAATCACTTTTTGGTCTTGTTTACACCCTTCCTTCCAGGCTCCATCCACGGCCCCTTGCAGGTGGTAAAAATGTGGCAGCAGGAGGAGGAGGAGGAGCCTGGGCCGGGTCCCACAATCCTGTGCTCCCAGTCAGCCGGCCCCTTCTTCCCCACCGTATCATCACAGATGCCATCAGGTCTTGGCCCAGGCCCCGTTGTCCCTCCCCCAAATCTTGCAGCTCGTGTAAAAATGTATGAGTCGTAGGTCTCAACTGGGTTAAAAGGGGAACCCGCATGATCTCAGGTGCCTCCCTGATGACCCACATGGACTCCTCCTCCAGCTGGGTTATGAGCCTTGTTTCTTTTGGTGGGCACATCTGGAAGGGGAGGCACCTGTGATTCAGTGCTGCCACTGGGCCTGGGCACCTGCTGACTGCCACTCACCCCTTCCTTCTCTTGGCTGATCTCTTCCTGTGTCTAAAAAAGGGACTGGCATTTTTATTTATTTTTTGTTAAATTGAACAGACTCTTATTCTGACCCCTGCAGTTGGCATCCCTGTCACTATATTTTCTGCACACAAATTTGTTTGGGTTTTCAAGCTTTCAATTTGGTTAAAAAAAAAAAAAAAAACATCTCGTTAAACCATCAATAATTTGTGGCCAAGAAATATGCTGTAAACTACTATACCTGACAGAAGATGTTTAGATCTGGCTCCTCAATGGCAGCCAGCTCTGCGGCACCCTCTGCAGGGGTGGGGGGGGAACAGTGGAAGGAACGCTGGAGGCAACGGTGGAAGGAAGACTGTAAAGTGTGATTCTCTGGCCTCGATCTGTTCGTTCTGAAAAAAGAGGTGTTTATAGTACCACAGCTTGGGCTCCTTTACTTCATCTGGTGCTGCTCCTGACCTTTGAGAAGCACGGACCTGTATAAAAAAACTTTTCTTGTAAGCATTCCTCATGTTTTTGATGTTCTTGCTTATCATGTTGTAGGTTTGCTCTGGTATCCAGGTCTGCTAATACGTGAAAAATTGGTCATTTGTTGCCCTTCCAACATTATTGATAAAATAGGATGGATTTGTTATATCTCACAAAATGTTTACATTGCGATATTTAAACCTCGATCACATCATATTCTCAGGCTATAATATCCTCTGCCAAGGCCCGTTATCGCTCCTCCATTTTTTGCAGCTGGTCAGAAAGGTAGGTGCTGTAGTCCTCAACAGGGTTAAGGAGGCCCTCATGATGGAAGCTGCCTCCCTAATGACCTGCAGACACTCTTCCTCCAGCTGGGAAATGCGCCTTGGTCTGTTTTTTTTTTTAACAAATAAGAAATATGGTCTGGCATAGCAATGGCCCCCCTACCAGTGAAGTACTCCACGTATATATCACGGGACTTTCGAGCAGTTCGGGGGGTATAGCCCATACGGCCAGTGTCCAGGCCAGTCAGGTTATCAGATGATTGTCTGGCCTCAGGGCCAATGTTTGAAAGGTATGTCTCTGAATGGCTGCGCCAAAAATTATGAAGAATGTAGCAGGTAAAATGATTCAGTTTATAGTCCGCCATGTGGATGGCTGTCTGCAACAGGCAGAATTGTCTGGCCATTATCCCAAAGGCATTCTCAACAACCCTCCGGGCTCTGGCCAGCAGGAAATTGAAAATAGTCCTCTCCGGGGTGAGAGTCCTCTGGGGAAACTGCCTCATGAGGTGTAGTCCAACCCCGAAAGCTTCATCTGTGACAAAAAACACATTGCCCACATTGTCTTCATCCCCTGGCAGATGGACTGATTGTGTGTACGCGGTCTAAGAGCCAAGCTGAGTTCCAGTATGGCTTTGTCGAGTAGGGTTACTGTATCGGGGGAGGGGTTCAGTTTGTGTTGAGCTCATAACTTTGCACACCCAGTCTAACCTTACTATGTCCGCTTCTCTTTCCCTTTTTATTTGGGTTGCCATCCTGACGATTTCTCCTCAGATGTAGGCCTTGTGGGCTGCCCACAAGGTTTCTTCAGAGGTTCCCTCAACATTGTTAAAGTGAAAGTATTCCTGTAGAGATTTATCTATCATTTTAACCCAAACAGGATCAGAGAGAATGGATTAATTCAGTCTCAGGTGCCTCTGGCCTGGTCTCGAGCATTGTGACTGAATTAACATGACCACTATTGAGTGATCAGACAAGACCCTGTCTCTGATTTGGGATTTTACAATAAGTGGGATAATGAGAGTCGGGACTAACAGGTGATCAATCCTGGCATATGAGTTGTGAGGATTAGAGAAGTGTGTGAAATCGTCAGCCATACGCTGGGCATGAATGAGTTTGGCTATTTTAAGGCTTTTTTTGATCGGACGAGTCAGTTGGGCAGAGAGAGGTTTAGATCTATCCAGTCCTTGATCAAATGCTGCATTGGAGTCCCCTCCAAAAATGAACATGCCCTCCAGGGTGGGGAAAAGGGTATCAAAGTGTTATTTGAAGAAAGCTGCTTGACCTTTGTTGGGGGTGTAGTAAGAGACAAGGGAAAAAAGATCATTCCATTAACTAGAATGAATCTATCTGAGATCCACATGAATTTGCATGCTTTTGCAAACACAATGGCTACTCCCTTTGTTTTATTTTCCAACACTAGCTAGATAAAAATCAGGGAAGTAAGAGTGGAGGAATTTGGGACAGTACCGAACTGAAAAATGGGTTTTCTGAAGAATGATAATATCCAGTTTGAGGATTTGTATGTGTTGAAAAAGGGGTGAATTCATGCCCTGGACATTATGAGTAGCGACCTTTAGGGTGTTTTGTATGTGGTCAGCCATGGAACCCGAACCGAGGTGCACTATAGCATCTACCGTCACATACCTCTGAGAGTCTTTTCCAGCAAATTGATCTAGAGGGGCTTCCCCATCAGATCTCCTAGACTGTGAAGGCCAGATGAGGAGAGCTTCTGTAAGGAACAACATGGTTAGGTGAAGCTCAATGGAAAGAAAAGTAGAAAAGAGGAGAGAGAAGAGGGATAGGATAGGGGGGGCTTCCTCCCCTGAGGGTACCTGAACCCGGGGGGGGGGGATCGTAGGGATCATCTCACAAATGTATTTCTTTTATTTTTTAATGATGGTTCTTTTGTTTGCGTTCTGTTGCAAAAAAAAATCATAGAAATAGCCTAATGGCGCGTACACACCATCATTTTTCCAAAAAGCTCTTGAAAAGCGTGGTGACGTACACCACGTTCGACGGTACTCTGTTCCATTGAAGCTCCGTCTCATAACTTGCTTCTGAGCATGCGCAGGTTTAAAAACGTTGTTTTCAACGTCGTGTTGCCCACACACGATCACTTTTTATGACACAAAAAATGACATTTTGAAAAACGACACAAAAAATTCAAGCATGTTCAAATATTTTTTTTATCGTTTTTTTTAAGACATAAAACAACGTTTTGCCCACACACGATCATTTTAAATGACGTTTTTTTAAAACGTCGTTTTTTTTTCATCACAAAAAGTGATCGTGTGTATGTGGCATTACTCCTGATAGCCTTCTAAAAATTCAAATGGAATGTGGTTCCTTTTTCTTATAGCTGATATGTGCTTTATGATTCCATAGTACATTTTTTTTTAAATAAAGAGTGAATAGTGAACTGACATGCTATATCTGCAGTCATGCAGAATATATTGAGATTTACATGGCCTTTCTGGGAACCCTGGAAAGATAGAATATTGACTGCATATTATTACTGACTATCTATATCATTTATCTATTTGAATTTTTAGAAAATCTTCCATAGAAGCTAATGAGCTAAACAGTATATCCAGAGCATGAAACTTTTCCAGCCTTGCTCATCATCAGCAGAGTTTGAGGGCTGATAATGCAACACAGAAGCCCGGGGAAATGCTAAGCTGTGAATTTACTGTCAGGCTATTAAAAGCACCAACTTTTCCCTTCCTTGATCGTAATTACATAAGTTTTAGGGAGGCAGCTTTTCACACTTGTCCTACTGGGAAAAAAAAACTATGCATATACATGAAGCACAAGAGCTTAAATTATTACCGTTTAACTGATATTCAATAGATTTGCCCTGCCTTTCCCTATTGTCAGTGCCTAAATACTTCAAAAAGAATTCTAATAATGTTGAAATTAATAGGAGGGAGGATTCTAATCCGGCTATCTCTTAATATTTCAAAGTCTCCCACTCTCTCTTGTCTGCATATGTTTGTGCTGATTGCATTAACCATGTATATGCCAACTATTTTAAAAGGACTGCCAAGGCAGTTTTTTCAACCACACCCATTGTCTATGTAACAAAAGAGATTGTGCATTTTATATATAATAGTGTTAGTGTGTCCATTGTTGTGTATTAGAAAATAATTAGGCTACATACAGTAAGTATTCTGTGATACACTGACCAACATTTGGTGCAATCTACAATATCTTTGATATTTTATAATAATGGTTGGTAGCATCATGCCTTATGTCCAGTAATACATTTTAAAACTATGATAGTTTACCCATTAATAAGGGGTTATATCTACACTGACAGATGCATATTCCATTGTGAAAATGTTTCCAAATTTGAACAATATTGCACTAGACATACATTATAATATGCACACAATATAACTGGATGCTAACATTTTAGATAATTACACCTATGTAGTTGATCCATGGAAAATATCCGATTGCCTCCTGTATGATCATTAAGGAGTTTCATTTTTCCTGGATGGAGCAAATTCGATCATGCTTTATTCTTTTTTTTCTGCCTTCTTCTGGATCAATTGTGTGTATAGGATTGTGTATATCAAGGTTTTCTATTTGTTTGTTTTTTTCCTTTTGGTTGAACTAGATAGACTTGTGCCTTCTTCAACCCGACTAACTGTAACTATGTTAATTTGCCAGTGACTGATATTAATACATATTGTCAATACAGGAGGCTGTGGGAAGAATGTTTGTTTTATTTTATTTCTGGAATATTGCTGTGTAAAATATTGTGAGTGCTGCTGTTGACTTTGTAATTATTTCATTTACACATTGTATGCACCGAGCGCAGGTTTTATAGAAATATTTATGTAGGAAAATATATTATAAGCAATGGGTCTCCATGGAGAAGACGGTATCCCCTATACCCGTACAGCCTGTATAGCCATACTCCTGTAAAGCCTTGCTATTCTGTCCCCTGACATGCACCATTATCTGACCCTTGCGAGTACCTGGCAGATCTGCTCCATGGCCTTTCAAGTTAATGGTATCTCCCTAGCCCCAGCCCCATGCTACCCGATTTTGGGAAATTCACTCCTGGTATGTCAGGACCCGCCTTTCTGCACCTATTCCACCAGGACATGTATTCTGCCATACAATATATCAGAGACCAAAGTTTCTGTGATATAAGACACTTTTAACTACTTTAACTCTCTCATTTGCTGCAGACACTACCTGAAACCTACTTCTTTACATGACCACTGATTGTATATAAACTGCAGTGTCATATCGAGGAGACCTCAAAACAAGCCCTTTACCTTACTTATAAACTACTGCATTGGCCTCACAGCCACCACTTTCTTATTTAGACCAAAGGGAAAAGGATATCCGCAGACCATACAATGATCCTGACTCTCTACTTTAAGTTTTTCATTTGCAATCAATATTAGGGATTTAGTTATAAAATCATACCGGGAGGTACCACATCCAAACACTATTGCATAATACTGTATATATCCTTCCATTTCCAAAACATTTTTGACATGCGGTACAGATAGGGAAGACATTCTATACGTGTTTTGGTCTTGCCCAGTTCTATGCACTTTTTGGAATGGGGTACATACTATAACACAAATATTTACCAATAGGCTGCGCTGTTACCATTCACACCTACATTTTATCTATTGCACTACACTAAGATCTCATTTGCCTCTAAGAAATTGGTTTTGAGATATCAGATCAATGCAACTCGGGTGTGTATTCCACCTCTGTGGAAATCGACAAACCCGCCTACTTTGCAGCAATGCTTCTTAAGGTTGGAGACATTAGGCAAATGGAAGGTCTGAGCAGTTCTCTAAAAGACACGAATGAAAGATTTACTAAACATTGTTTTATCGGATCAAACTCTCCTCCACAGATGAAATTCAGAAGATATCAGTGGGATGATTCTTATAATCTATTAGATCTTTCTTACTCCTCTGAATTTACTGAGGGAGTACCTTTCTTCATATGTCAAAGTCATTGGAGGTGGTTACGTGACTTGGGCATTCACCACCCCAAAAAAAATAAAATTCTTTCTCTTCTTTTTTTTCTTCTTTCGCTTTCTTTCCCCCCTGTATCATAACCACCTATTTCCTTACGTCTTTCCTACACTTTTCCACCCTGGAGCAGGATAAAGTGTGGGATATTTTTAGGGGATGAGCTGAGCTTCAGGATATAATTTTCACTGTGATCTCATGTGGGACACACTTTAAAGGGTAACTACACATTTGTGTGGAGGGGGGGGGGCAAATGAAAACAATGTATATACTGTAGCATATACAATTGCTATACAAGTCATATTGTAATTGATGTTAAAAACTACCTCTCGTTTTTAATCTGCAGCTCTGTAATTTTTGTAAAATGCAATATAGTAGGCAACCTAGAGGCGCTTTCTGAGAGGGGCTTATATACACTTTCTCCTCCAGACCCTTTATTGTCTGATGAAAAATTTTGTGATTGGGAGTTTTCGGGTGGCCGCCATCAGCCAATCACGGTGGTCTGTGTTCTTACCCCGCTCCGTGTCCAGGTGCCATAAACCTCTTAAAGTATGAGGATGCCTACTTAGCCTCAACACGCAATGTCTGGGTATCTAAAACCTTATTTATGTTTTGCTTCTACACTTAGGCCTCGTACACACGAGCAAATATATCTTTTCAAATCGGTCGGACAGATAGGAAACCGATTTTCTGAACAGATCTGTCTGCTGGGATGTATTGGTATGAACGTGTACACACGATCAAACCAAAATCCCTGCCGACAGACAGCAGCGCTGACGTGGCGGTGACGTGGCGGTGACCTTGACGCCGCCACGTCACTGCACCAGGAAGTAAAACACTTCCGCGCATGCGTCAAATCCATTCGACGCATGTGTGAGCAGATATGTCTGCTGGTTAGCGTACTAACCAGCAGACATATGAGTCCGACTGTTCCCAGCCGACAGAAAGCATGCTTTGAAATCTGTCGGCTGGCCAAATCCGTCTGTTTGCCCATACACACGATCGAATCTGTCTGCTGAAATGGTCTGGCAGACAGATTTGATCGTGTGTACGCAGCCTTATAGATTTTTCCACTTGCCAGTCATGTGAGTTGGTGGTGCACAAGACCTTCACTTTCAGAGGCCAATCAAACTGGAGAAGGAGGAAGATGGGGGAGAGGGAAAGATAGGGAACATGGGATGGGGTAGGTTGGGGTAATTGGTGGGTTTTGATAGAATACATGGGACTGTTAGGGACCTGAAGAAAATCAATATTCCCCACTAAATGGTCAATTTGCAGGGCTTCTCATTTATTTCCTGAACCTAGCACGTGGGGCTGAAAGGGCGTGAGAGTGGGAGAAAGGGGTTCAGCAAACATATATTCAGTTCCTGAGTTTTGATATGAAATACTGTACTTATTGGCGTATAACACTCACTTTTTTACTCTGAAAATGGAGTGTAAACTGTGCCTACATGTTATACGCAGGGGGCCGTGGAAAGTTTTTTTCCTGAAACTTCCCTCTTAAAGTGAGGGTGCGTGTTATACGCCTGCGCGTGTTATAAGCCGATAAATACGGTAACTGCTGGAGAGAGAATAGGAGTACAAAGCTAAGTCAATATAAACAACACCATTAAGACCACACTTTTTGGACATGTCTACAAATTGCTGCAGGTGATTTTTAAGCAACTTTATTGTGAAATTCGGGCAGAAGAAAATGAGCTGTTCAACTAGACCCAAGCCTGCAGTATACTTGGCTCTTCTCCCTGCTGCACCCTATTAGCAAAAAAGTGCCCAGGTGGTACCTTGGCATGACTACACCCTGATGCCAGGATAAATGTTAGATCTGTAAGCAGATAGGCTGTGTTGAATGTGTTAAAATGGTAAGTTCACTTTTGACCAGTGTGCAGGCTCAGCATTTAAACCAGTGATACACCTTGCCCTGCTTCAGCTTTAATGGCAAAGTTGAGTTCAGAAAGTTCTCTTTCAACTAAAAAAAAGAAGAAAAGGAAATCAATTGTGCACACTTCAAGCAACATGTCCAACGTCCTCCCCATAGGCACATGACATGTAGTCTCTGCTCTGTCCCAGCACTGTTAATTGTTTTATGGACAAAGCAAAAGCCATTCCTCTTTCTTTCAGTAAAAAGGGGGTCACTAGAATTCATTAAAGACTGAACAGGGAACACTCTCCTATCTATTCTGGCTCTGTCTCTCGCATTTAATTTCAGCGCAGCGTTCAATTAAATAGAAGTGCTTCCCTTATTAAAGATATGATTAATGTTTCTGATAAGAACCCTGATTTATGGCTTGCTGGAGTATATATTTAAGGATTCCTTTAATGGAGAGACACAGCCCTGCATTATCTGCAAGGCCACAGATCCTGAATAGAAAGAAGGATCAGATTGAATAAAAACTCTCGGGACTCTGAATAATCTTTTGCATGGGACAGGGTATTTCAGTAAATGTGGATCCTTAACGAATCAGCTAGCAGCCTGCCATGGCCATGAGACTAATTTCTGTCTGTCAGCAAGGTCTATCCTAGGAAATTGTGCAAGTTATATTTATATACTATAAACTGAATTAAGATACAGTAAAATTCAATTGTGATTATCCCTTTTTTCAAACACACAATTTCTTCTTTGGACCCTCTTTTATTTATTTTGTAAAAAATAATAGAAAATGCTATATAAAGAAAAAGTAGGCACATCATTCATTGTTTTAACTTGTTTTGCTGTTTATGCTATTATATAATTTAACCATCTAAGTTAAAAATGTTATGCTACTACTGGGCACTTGCATATAATTAAAGCAGTAGTAAAGCCCACTTTGTGATTTTTACCTACAAACAAGCCTATAATAAAGCTTACCTGTAGGTAAAATGAATATCTCCTAACTGTGCACTGTTAACCACTTGCTTACTGGGCACATATACCCCCCTCCTGCCCAGGTGAAATTTCAGCTTCTGGCACTGCGTAGATTTAACTGACAATTGCACGGTCGTGCGACGTGGCTTCCAAACAAAATTGACGTCCTTTTTTCCCCAAAAGTAGAGCTTTCTTTTGGTGGTATTTGATCACCTCTGCGGTTTTTATTTTTTTGCGCTATAAACAAAACAAAACAACAATTTTGAAAAAAAATATGTTTTACTTGTTGCTATAATAAATAGTCCAATTTAAAAAAAAAAAAAAAAAAAAATTCTCAGTCTAGGCCGATATGTATTCTACATATTTTTGGTAAAAAAAAAAAAAATCGCAATAAGAGACTGGTTTGTGCAAAAGTTATAGGCCCAGATTCACAGAGCAATTACGCCTGTCTAACTGGTGTTAGACAGGAGTAATTTCAAATTTTGCACGCCGTATCACTAGTTTGAATCCTCAAACCATGATATGGCGGCTTCGGGCTTCGATCCGAGAGGCTTACGTCTTCGTAAGCCTTCGGATCTACGCTGCGATATTTTTGCGGCCGCTGGGAGGAGTTTGCGTCGTTTTGATGCGTCGGGATATGCAAATGTGTTTTTACGGCGATCCACGAAGATACGAGCGGTCTTCGCAATCGCTTACGTCTGGGTTTTTTTACGTACTGTTAGACCAGCTTTTTGCTGGTCTAACGGTGCGTAGCCCATGTTAAGTATGGCCGTCGTTCCCGCGTCAAATTTAATTTTTTATTTTTTTTTGCGTAACTCGTTCGGGAATAGAAATGTCCGTAAACGACGCTACTCAAACAACGAATGACGTAACGACGTGATTTCGTGCAATGCACGGCGGGAAATTTGTGAACGGAGCATGCGCAGTTCGATCGCCGCGGGAACGCGCCTATTTTAAATCCTTCACGCCCCCTACTCGTGTAGATGGATTGCGACGGGAGAAATACACTACGCCACCGTCATTTACTGGACAAAATCTACCTGGATTCCACGTAGAGCCAGGTAAAAAACGGCGGTATTTCTGATACGCTACGAGAATCCAATTCTCTCTGAATCTGGGCCATAGTGCCTACAAAATAGGGGACAGATTAATTTATTTTTATTTTTATTTTTTTTACTAGCAATGGCGGCGATCTGTGATTTTTATTGGGACTTCGACATTATGGCGGACACATCGCACACTTTTGACACATTTTTGCTACCATTCTCATTTATACTGCGATAAGTGCTATAAATATGCACTAATTACTGTATAAATGTGACTTGCATTGAAGGGGTTAACACTAGGGGGTGAGGAAGGTGAGGAAGGGGTTAAATGTGTACTCTGCATAGTGTTCTAAACTGTAGGTGGAGGGGGGTGACTGGGGGACACAGCTCTGGAGCGCGCGTGGTAAACGCCCTAAGGGGGTTTCATTATTCAGGATTTTTTTTGTCTCTTTTGGACACATTTACTGTGGATTCGATTATATATACACTGTTATTTATTTATGTTTTCCATCTCTATTTATGTCATATACTGTGACCCAAAGAAACCCAGTATGTGAGCTGCTCAGGCTTTAGATAGGGTGCAAGTCCTCAGTGTCCACTGCTGTCCCATAAATCTTAAATGTATAGCAACCTTGCCTCCAACATGTTTCGCTCCACAACTTTGGGGCTTTATCATGGGGATGGAGATTAAAAGCATGACAGGGTTTTTTACATACATGCATTTAAGATATATAGGATCGTCTCAATGTGTGGTTAAAGGGAGATTTTTCTCTATACACTGTACTGTATGGGCCAGATTCAGGTAGATGGGCGCTTCTTTAATTTGGAGTAACGTTTCTCGTTTACGTTACTCCGCCGTAACTTTAGGAGCAAGTACTGTTATTCACAAAGCACTTGCTCCTAAAGTTGCGGCGGCGTAGAGAAAACGAGCCGGCGGAATTCAAATTTGTGGGTAGGGGGCGTGTATTATGTTAACTATGCGCGATCCCGCGGCGAACGTACTGCGCATGCGTCGACTGTCAGTGCGCATGCTCCAAATTCTTTCAGGGAACGTCAATGACGTCAATCCCCATTCACGGACGTTTTACGCAAACGACTCAATTTTTTTTTTTTTGCGACGCGATGACGACGGCCATACTTAACATAGGATACTCCACTAGGGGGCTGCTTTATCTTTGTGCCACGTATCTCTTACGGAAACGTCGGAAAGTCACTGCGTCGCGCCCGAATACGATCGTGAATTTCCGATTCCCGCTGATTAACATATTCTCGGCGTTAATCAGCGGGAACGCCCCGAGCGCCATTTTTAAAATTGAAGTTACGATACGACGGCGAAATACAATTACGCCGCTCGTATAGTAACTCCAACCCGGCGTTTCTTGTTTTCTGCTTACAGAAAACAGAAACGCCGGCTCAAAGTGAGAGTTAGGCTGGAGTATCACTGATACTCCAGCCTAACTCTACCTGAATCTGGCCCTATGTAGTTACATTGACCCAAGCCGGACCACTGTAACTAAAATATCTATACCTGGAATTTTTCTTGAATGATTACAGAGCTGTATTAACATGTGCCTTTATATCTGTCTAGAGTTAAGTTTTTTTTCACCTTAAAGGGGTTGTAAAGGTAAAAAAAAATCCCTTAATAGCATTCCTTTACCTCAGTGCAGTCCTCCTTCTCTTACCTCATCCTTCGATTTTGTGGAGTGTCGTGCTCGCCCCCTCCCTTGGGGGGAGGGGCGAGCAGGAGAGTCAGGATGCTCTCTACGTTGCAGATAGAGAAAGGAGCTGTGTGTAAGTGGAGGGGCAAGCACGACACTCCACACCAGGGAGAAAGCCTTGCATTACTGTGTGGAGTTACAGACAAAAGAACAGGAAGTGAGGATTTCTCAGAAGAAATAAGGACATTTAAAAGCAAAATGGAAGGATGAGGTAAGTGAAGGAGGACTGCACTAAGGTAAAGGAAGCTAGTTAGGGATTGTTTTTTTACCTTTACAACCCCTTAAATGCATCCTATGCATTAAGGTGAAAAAACTTCTGGCAGTCACCGGCCCTCCAGCCCCCCGTTTAACTTACCTGAGCTGTGGAATTCACTCGGCAGTGGCGCACTGTCCCTCTCTCCATGGGGTCCTGGCTGTTGATTAGATAGGTTGATAGCAGCGAAGCCATTGGCTCCCGCTGCTGTAAATCAAATCCAATGATGCGGGCACCGAGGCCGAGTCATACGTTCGGCGGCTAGCTATGGATGCTGAATGAATGACTCGGGTGCCTGCCCGCAAGGTAACCCTCAGGATAGCGCTTCTCCTAGGGGGTTATCTGATGTGGGGAGGAGCCAAGAGAGCCGCAGAGGGACACCAGAAGTTGCAGATCGGGGCCACTCTGTGCTAAACTAGCTGTACAGTGGAGGTAAGTATGAGATTATTAAAAAAAGAAAAAAAAACAAGCTTTAAAATCACTTTAATCTTTAACGACACCAATATTTCTAAATCGGTTTCTTTCCATTTATTTGTATGTTCAAGGTCCATTTTAAATGTGGTTGTGGTGCATTCACTGGTGTCCAATGAGGAATGAACGCATGAGTAAAAGCACTTCCAAATTAATGTGTACATGTCCTAAAAAAAAGAGGAACACGTTCACCATTCCTACATATTAAACCACTTTGGAGTAATTTGAGGTTTTGACACAAACATGGCAGTTGCCTTGCAGCTGACACAAAAGAGCCATAGATCTGTATTGTGCAAACACAGATGCGATTTCACACTTCCCATAAAGTCAGACATATCAATGCAAACAACTTGTACATTAACAAAACACCCAGATAAAAGTAAAATCTCATTTTGTGTGCTATGGTGTCATATACAATGCTTTGTTTGTCTTGCTCTTGGTGAGCTGTGGTTAAATAGAAAGAGTGGGGTCTGTTAACTGAACCATCCCCAGACACAACTGATAACATCTCTCCTGTTGCTCCTGTCAGTGTGGAGACTTTTCTTGGTCCAGCAAAGGCTTTAATTCTGCTGCCTTCTGCTTTAAGATAAGGATCCTATCTGCACTCAAACATATTTCATGTGCTAAATAACAGCTGCACATCCATTTCCCTGTCCCATTATGCTCCTTGGAACAAATTGCTGTTCCATCCCTTTTTTTTCCCATCACGATCAAACCTTTTGACGAGAACTCTTTTTGTTTTCAAAATCCCAAATGAAAGTGTAACAGTAATAAAATGATAAAAGTTCTTGGATTTTTGTTTTTATCATATAGCAGATGTTATTTGTTAGAAGACCTACTCTTCTAAAGGGATTGGGACAGCTGCTCTCAAAATAGAAATAATAATAATAATATAACCAGGCAACCACTAAGGGACCATGCATGGTGGGGAATTTCAAAGTGGGTCGAAAATCAAAATCAAAAATTCAATATTTTTCAGATCACTGGTAGTGTTGAGCGGAATACGCCATATTCAATTTCGCGATATTGCGCGAATATATAGAAGAATATTCGCGAATATTCGCTAATATCGAATATTCGTGATATTTTATCCAAAAAAAATTTTGCAAAATTTCGCTAATGCGAAATTTCGCTAATGCGAAAATGATTGCGAAATTCTCATAAACGGAGATCATTTCCTGTATTACTAAACTAATATGCACTAAGCACTAAGGGCCAGATTCAGGTAGATCAGAGCATCTTTGCTCTGGAGTAACGCATCTCATTTGCGTTACGCTGCAGAAATTTTAGGAGCAAGTGCTGTTATTCAGGAAGCACTTGCTCCTAAAGTTGCGGCAGCGCATCGCAAATGAGCCAGCGGAATTCAAATTGGGCGGGTACGGGGCGTGTAGTATTCTAACTATGCGCGATCCCGCGGCGAACGTACTGCGCATGCGTCGAGTGTCAATGCATCCCAGTGCGCATGCTCCAAGTTCTGTCAGTGAACGTCAATGACGTCACGTCCCCATTCATGAATGTTTTACGCAAACGACGCGATTTGTTTTTTTTCCGACACGATGACGACGGCTATACCTAAAATAGGATACTCCACTAGGGGGCTGCTTTATCTTTACGCCGCTTATCGCTTCCGGAAACGTCGTAAAGTCACTGCGTCGCGCCCGAAAAAGATCGTGAATTGCCGATTTCCGCTCATTAACATATTTTTTGAGCGTAAATCGGCGGGAAGCGCCATTTTTAAGTTGAAGTAACGATGCGATGGCGAAATTCAATTACGTCGATCGCATCGGAACTCCAACCCGGCGTTTCTTGTTTTCTGGTTATAGAAAACAGAAACGCCGGCTTAAAGTGACAGTTAGGCTGGCGGATCACTGGATCCGCCAGCCTAACTCTTCATGAATCTGGCCCTAACTCTACACTAACTCTACTTAAAAGAAAGGAGAATAAGGGGGCAAAAGAAGGGCGGAGAAGATAATCGCGCAATATTTCTATTGCACGATTATCTTCTCCGCCCTTCTTTTGCATCAGAGCCAATCAGAATAACTCGAATATTCGGCAAAAGGAATATCGCACAATATTCCTTTTGCCGAATATTCGAGTTATTCTGATTGGCTCTGATGCAAAAGAAGGGCGGGGAAGATAATCGCGCAATATTCCGTTTGCCGAATATTCGAGTTATTCTGATTGGCTCTGATGCAAAAGAAGGGCGCATCAGAGCCAATCAGAATAACTCGAATATTCGGCAAAAGGAATATTGCGCGATTATCTTCTCCGCCCTTCTTTTGCATCAGAGCCAATCAGAATAACTTGAATATTCGGCAAAAGGAATATCGCGCAATATTCCTTTTGCCGAATATTCGAGTCATTCTGATTGGCTCTGATGCAAAAGAAGGGCGGAGAAGATAATCGCGCAATATTCCTTTTGCCGAATATTCGAGTTATTCTGATTGGCTCTGATGCGCCCTTCTTTTGGCTCTGATGCAAAAGAAGGGCCGAGTAGCTGATGCGATTCTTTTATGTTGCCGAAAATTCGCAATGCGAATTTTCGGCAACATAAAAGAATCGCATCAGCTACTCGGCCCATGGTCTCTCTCTAATCATACCAGCAATGCTTTTAGACGTCGATGGAGATCACTAGGATGTGATCTGTTTTACAAATAAATTTGAAAAAATACGAATATTCGCCGCAATATTCGAGTTATTCGCGAATACTCGAATATGCAATATTCGTAGCGAATATTCGCAATGCGAATATTCGTGAGCAACACTAATCACTAGTCCTTGGTGTGGTGGCTGCATTCGTTTTCTTTCTTCAAACGTTTTAATGAGGAGTGCCGCCGGAAAAATTATAATTTTAAAGTAAGCAGCTACAAAAAGTGTAGCTGCTGACTTTTAATAATTAGACACTCAACTGTCCCGTGGTCCAGAGATGTGGGCGTACAAAGCCCCACTCCTCTCCCCTTTCTCTCCACGGCACCGGCATTCTTACTGTGGGCGCCCGGCTGTGGCTTCACAGCCAGGCACGCACTGCGCATGCGTGAGTTGTGCTGTGAATGGCTGGGCAATATTCTGGGACCTGTGACGTGTCCCAGAATATTGCAGTGAGGGGGGTGAACTTTCTTCCAGCGCCGCAGAGCCCCGAGAGGAAATGACAGCTGGATGCTTTTAAAAAGAGGGTATCTGCTCGCCCCCCCAAAAAAGGACACGCCAGATGTGGCATGTCAGGGGGTCACCATCACTTTTTGGGTGGAACTCAGCTTTAACCACTTGCTTACTGGGCACATATACCCCCCTCCTGCCCAGGTGAAATTTCAGCTTCCGGCACTGCGACGCATTAACTGACAATTGCGCGGTCGTGCGACATGGGTTTTTCAAACAAGATTGACGTCCTTTTTTCCCCACAAGTAGAGCATTCTTTTGGTGGTATTTGATCGCCTGTGCGGTTTTTATTTTTTGCGCTATAAACAAAAAAGTGCGACAATTTTGAAAAAAAAATACAATATGTTTTACTAGTTGCTATAATATAATAAACATATTTTTTTTTTCAGTTTAGGCCGATACGTATTGTAAATATTTTTGGTAAAACTGGTTTGCGCAAAAGTTATAGCGCCTACAAAATAGGGGACAGAATTTTTTTATTTTTATTTTATTTTTTTTACTAGTATTGACGGCGATCTGCGATTTTTATTGGGACGGCGACATTATGGCGGACACATCGGACACATTTTTGGCGCCATTCACATTTATACTGCGATCAGTGCTATAAATATGCACTAATTACTGTATAAATGTGACTGGCATTGAAGGGGTTATGTACAAGGGACACAGATCGGTCTCCTCTCCTGAGACAGGACGCTGTCTCTGTGTGAGCCGGCAATGAGAGATGATCTCAAATGTTTACATTTGGGATCATCTCTCATTGGCCGCACGGATTGCATAGCAAACGGCCACTCTGATTGGCCGTTCACCGCGATCTGTGATTGGCTGTGTCCAAGGGACACGGCCAACACAGAGTTTCCCCGCTGCGCGCTCGGGAGCACGCGCGGGGAACGCCAAAAGGGGTGGACGTCAATTGACGTCCAGTTGGATTTTCAGGTCGAATGACGGCTACAGCGCGGGCCTCAGGAGGTTAAGCTTTAATTTCAACGAGTGGTTCTGCAAATAACACTTTGGGCCAGATTCAGGTAGATTGGAGCATCTTTGCTCTGGAGTAACGCTTCTCATTTACGTTACGCTGCCGAAATTTTAGGAGCAAGTGCTGTTATTCATGAAGCACTTGCTCCAGCGCATCGCAAATGAGCCGGCGGAATTCAAATTGGGCGGGTACGGGGCGTGTATTATTTAAACTAAGCGCGATCCCGCGGCGAACGTACTGCGCATGCGTCGAGTGTCAATGCATCCCAGTGCGCATGCTCCAAATTCTGTCAGTGAACGTCAATGACGTCACATCCCCATTCATGAAAGTTTTACGCAAGCGACGCGATTTTTTTTTTTTCCGACGCGATGACGACGCCTATACTTAACATAGGATACTCCACTAGGGGGCTTCTTTATCTTTACGCCGCGTATCGCTTACGGAAACGTCGGAAAGTCACTGCGTCGGGCCCGAATACAATCGTGAATTGCCGATTCCCGCTGATTAACATATTTTTTCAGCGTAAATCAGCGGGAACGCCCCCGGCGCCATTTTTAAATTAAAGTTGCGATGCGATGGCGAAATTCAATTGCGCCGATCGCATCGCAACACCAACCCGGCGTTTCTTGTTTTCTGGTTACAGAAAACAGAAACGCCGGCTTAAAGTGACAGTTAGGCTGGAGTATCACAGATACTCCAGCCTAACTCTACCTGAATCTGGCCCTTCGTGTACATCACTTCTCCATTGTATATATGAGTTATGGTTGTCCGCCCAGGCTGCTCTTCTGATATGAACACCAAACATGCCTGTGTTTATTCATCTCCACTACATAGGGGGCAGGGCAATTGGAAATTTACAAAAGATAGCTGGGAAGGAAGATATTCTTCTGTGCAGCTCACAGGAAGTGACAAGGACACCACGTTTCTGGCAGGATGAACAGGCATTTTCTGTATTTGCTTAAAATGTTATTGGTTTGGAAAAAAGAAAATAAATGCAGCCACCACATCTAAGGACTTAAAGCTGCAATATATTTAAATTTTGGTCTATGGTTTAGTTATGCTTTAAAGAAAAGGCTAACATTTTTCTAACCTTTTACTAACTACAGGTGGAACGATATGATGGCTTACAGTGGACTGTCCATTATTTTGCATCCCCTTTTAGTAAGAAATGTTAAATGCACAAAAAAATAAAAAAATATAAAAATAAATAGTTGAAGCAAAAGGGTAGAGGGAATGGGGATTATTACGGTGCCAGAACAACTCAATCAGAAGTAAATGTTAAAATGACAATTTTTATTACAATACATGTCAAACAAATACATGTCCCCCCAAGACCATATCTGACCCTTATTTGAGCATGCAGCCTGGCAGTCTCAGGATAGGGGGAGACAAGCAAATGATCATACCAGGCCACATGCACTCAATATGGGGGGGTGGGGGCTCTGCGACCCCCACCCCAAAGCACCTTGTCCCTATGTTGATGGGGACAAGGGCCTCTTCCTGACAACCCTGGGTGGTGGTTGTAGGGGTCATTAACAAGGAGGCCCCCAGATCCTGCCCTAACATGAATGAGTATGGGGTGCATTGTACTCCTACCCCTTCACCAAAAAAAGAAGTGTAGTCTTTTCCCCTCCTGTAGCGAATTGGATCATGCTCCGCTGTTTTTTTTTGCCTTCCTCTGGATCAACTTTGAGTATGGAGTTGGGTGCATGGGATTGTACTGTGTTTTATTTTGTTTGTTTATTTTTTTATGGTTGAACTGGATGGACTTGTGTCTTTTTTCAACCTGACTAACTATGTAACTATGTAAGTCTTACAAAAAACAAGAGACATTTTTCCGTCCTTTATTAAAAATGAAGAATGTCCCCCATCGTAGCTCCAACGTGTCTTCTTCCTCCGGTCTTCTTCCTCCACTGATATCTTCTCCCTCTTTTGATGTTTTCTTCCTCTAGTCCTCTCCCTCCTGTAAAGTCTCCTTTCTCCGGTCTTCTCCCTCCGGTGATATCTTCTTCCTCCGGTCTTCTGTCACCGCCGCCCCGCTAAAAAAAAGATAAAATGTTACTCCTCAGACACTGGCTTCCACTGTTGTGTCAGCTCCATTGTCTGCCAGTGCTTATATAGCTATGGGGTGTGGCCATCCGGTGACATCACCCAGAGGCCCCACACCTTGTGATGCACTGTGAGAAGGAATGAAAATTAAGCAATGATCTCAAAAACGATTGCTTCTGGATGCTGACAGGATATCAGGAGAGTCCATACTAAAGTTACTTTGAGATATTGCAAAAGAACCCTATTCTTCCTTCAATATGCACAGTAATTGCTATGCTTCTCTCATTTTTGTATACTGCATTGAAATGTTATTATCTATTGTCATTACACGTAAAAGATTATAAAAATATATATATATATAATATAATAATAATATTAATATAAATATAAATAAATATAATAAAATAATAAAGCAGGTAAACAATAAATCCTTCTATTTGTATGATGTAATTCATTCTTACATTTCTGATTAATAATACTTTTGCTGTTGTTTTCTCTCTGTGGATCTTTTGGTCTCATTGTGCTACATGGGTGAAGATTTGCTCTTCTTTCTGCTGTTAAGTGTGGGGTGAGTGACCAACTACCGTATTTATCGCGGTATAACGCGCTCCCGCGTATACCGCGCACCCCTAAAGTGACCCCCCAATCCTGTGGAAAAAAAGTTATTTTTGTACTTACAGTTTTGGTGTCTTGCGTGGCGTCCATCGACGGCCTCGTCGGGTCCGGCGTCCTTCTGCGGCTTCGGGTGTCCTCTTCGGCGGGTCCGGCGTCCTTTTGCGGCTTTGGTTGTCCTTCTGCGGCGGGTCCGGTGTCCTCTTCGGCGGGTCCGGTATCCTCTTCGGCTGGTCCGGTATCCTCTTCGGCGGGTCCGGCGTCCTTCTGCGGCGTCCTCGCATCCTCCCCGCTCGTTTCCCACGCCGAGTTTTAAATACTACGCCAGCATATACCGAGCGCAGTACACTCGGGTAGGCTCGGCAACTGTCGCGCTCACGGCCTGTACGTCCAGGATGTGACCGCGGAAGAAGCCGAGACTGGCCGAATATACCCGAGTGTACTGCGCTCGGTATATGTCGGCGCAGTATTCAAAACTCGGCTCCTGAAGAGGCTTTCTCCACACCAGGGAGAAAGCCACACATTACTGTGTGTAGTAACAGACAGAAGAACAGGAAGTGTAGATTTCTCAGAAGAAATAAGGACATTTAAAAGAAAAATCGAAGGATGAGGTAAGTGAAGGAGGACTGCACTAAGATAAAGGAATCTATCTAGGGAAAAAAAATCCTTTACAACCCCTTTAAACCTGTGTCATAATGCTTTAACTGCATGTCCACCACTGGCCGTCATATGACAGCAGGACAGTGCATCGCTCATTCTGGGCAGGCGTTATATGACGTCCTCGCCTTCCCGAGCCACTAGGGCGGTGCGCGCGTTCCTGACGCGTCACTGAAAACAAAATGCGTGTCCCCGCCAGCCGTGATGTCCGCTGGACACCCGCGATTGCCCAGTAATGGAGCAGGACCATGGATCTCTGTGTGTAAACGTCCTGCCAGTCACGTCACGTCCTGCCAGTCACATTTATACAGTAATCAATGCATTTTTATAGCACGGATCGCTGTATAAATGTGAATGGTCCCAAAATAGTGTCAAAAGTGTCCGATATGTCCGCCGCAATATCGCAGTCATGATAAAAACCACAGATCGCCACCATTACTATTAAAACAATAATAATAACAAAAGTGCTATGAATCTATGCCCTATTTTGTAGACACAATGGCCGGGATTCACAGAGAGTGGGCGCACATTTATGCCGGCGTAGCGCGCACACATACGCTATGCCGGCGCAGCGCGGAGAGGCATGCACTGTGTTCAGCAAGCTATTGCTCACCAAGATACGCCAGCGTAGTGTATTTTCGAACGCGCAGGCCATCGTAAGTGGAAGTGGGAGTGACCCCATGCAAATGATGGTCTGAACATGGTGCAGTGTTTTACGCCCGGCGTATCACGAACGCGCATGCGCCATGGCGTAGTTGTGACGTGGACGCATGAAACTGCCCCCTTATGCGCATGCTCACAACTACACCGCCACAACTGCCTAAGATACGCCGGATCACTACGTACGCTGTGAACGTAACGTATGCCCAATTCGCCGGCCTGTGTTCTCTGGAGCAGACCTTTGCATGTCTATTGCTGGGTTGCGCCTCATCTATGGGGAATAACTTTATGCCGGACGTACAACTTACGCAAACATCGCATAGATGCGTCGGGCACATGTACATTCGTGAATCGCCGTATTTCTCTAATTTGCATATTTGAATTAAGATAGCAAGATACGTCGGGGTAGGATGGCCTGTTTTTGGACTTATGTTGGTTTGTGACTCTGGCGCACACATACGCCAGGCGCACATTTGCACTACGTCGGCATAAAGTGATTTACATCAGCGTAAGTACTTTGTGAATCCGGGCCAATAGCTTTTGCGCAAACCAATAAATATATATGTTTATTGCGATTTTTTTATCAAAAATATTTAGAAGTATACATATCAGCCTAAACTGAGGGAAATTTCTCAAAGACTTACGCCGGCGTAAGTCCATGTACGCCATTGTAAGTCCGAAACGGCACCATCGTATATGCGCGCCTGATTCTCAGAATCAGTTACGCATAAATTCGGCCAAGATATGAGCGGCGTAAGTCCCCTACGCCGTTGTATCTTGGGTGCATATTTACGCTGGCCACTTGGTGGCACTTCCGTTGATTTCCGCGTTGATTATGCAAATATAAGATATATGCTAGCATAAAGGTAAAGCTGCTCTCTAGGTGGCGCAGCCCATGCAAGGTATGGACGTCGGAACAAGCGTATCTTTTTACGTTGTTTGCGTAAGTCGTATGCGAATAGGGCTGTGCGTAAGTTACATTCACGTCATAGGCAGTGTGCGACATATCTTAGGCATTCTATCCGACGCATGCACACTGGGATACGTCCACAGACGGCACATGCGCCATTCGTTAAAAGCGTCAATTACGTGGAGTCACGATTATTTTGCATAAAACACACCCACCTCTTCCCCATTTGAATTAGGCGTGCTTACGCCGGCACATTTACGCTACGCCGCCGTAACTTAGGACGCAAGTGCTTTGAGAATACTGCACTTGCATCCTAAGTTGCGGCTGCGTAGCGTAAAAATACGATACGCTACGCCCGCTCATAGTTACGCCGCCCTACGTGAATCTAGACCATTGTGTTTAATTCAAACTTGTCACTCTCTCTTGTTTATAGCGCAAGAAATAAAAACCACAGAGATGATTAAGTACCACTAAAAGAAAGCTCTATTTGTGGGTGAAAAGTGCTAAAAACTTCACTTGGGTACAGCGTTGCATGACCGCGCAAGTGCCATTTAAATTGTGATAGCGCTGAAAGCTAAAAAAATGGCTTGGGCAGGAAGGGGGTGAAAGTGCCCTGTATTGAGGTGGATAAGGAAAGGAAAGCAAAATGTGGGTTTCAGTAAACTAATTACATTGTTCATCTAATTTTGTATCACTGTTTAAAATATATAATATTGCTCTGAGGTATAGTTCTTCAGGCTCGGTTCACACTGGAACGTGGTGCATTCCCATTTTGCGATTTAGCGACGGATCAGGGCCAAATCTTTGCCTGAATTCGGGCCTGAAACTGAGCCAAAGACGCACAGCATTTCTGTGCAGTGCACTCCGCAGCTGCCCCAGAGATATGTGAACCAGCTCAATAGAGATCCCGTCACATTCCCCTGCTATGCGAATTGGAAGCGAAGATACCATAGGTGTGAATCCAGCCTTAATGCTCTCCCTGAGCTGTGACATACCATTGCTGCCCTTAGAGGGGAATCCATTGATCCACGCATTTGGTTATATTCACCAAATTCACAGACTTAAATAGTAATTTATTGTGCACACTATCCTCATTCCTTGTATGAGTACTGAAAAGATTATGGGCCAGATTCAGAAAGTATTTACGTCGGCGTATCTAGAGATACGCCGTGTAAATACTAAGGATAGCCGGCGTATCTTTTTTCTGTATTCAGAAAACAAGATATGCCGGAATTCAGCTAATATACGAGCGGCGTAAGTCTGTTACACCGTCGTATATTAGTTGCATATTTACGCTGGCCGCTAGGTGTCGCTTCCGTCGTTTTATGCGTAAAATATGCAAATGAGCTAGAAATGGCGATTCACAAACGTATTTGCAGCCGGGCGTCGTAGTTTACGTTGTTTGCATAAGCGTTAGTCCAGCGTAAAGTTACCCCTGCTATAGTGAGGCGCAGCCAATGTTAAGTATGGACGTCCGGACAGCGTCAAATTATACGTCGTTTACGTCGTTTGCGTAAATCGTTCGGGAATGGGGCTGGACGTAATTGACGTTCACATCGTTTACATTGACTAGTTGCGACGTGATTTCACGCATGCGCACTGGGGTACGTCCACGGACGGTGCATGCGCCGTTCAGAAAATACATAAATTGCGTGGGGTCATGATTCATTTACATGAAACACGCCCCCACATTACTAATTTGAATTAGACGCCCTTACGCTGGACACTTTACGCGACGCCGCCGCAACTTATGGAGCAAGTGCTTTCTGATTAAGGCACTTGCCCATAAAATTTGCGGAGGCGTGGCATAAAAAGCATACGCTACACCGCCAGATAGATACACATTTGTATCTGAATCTGGCCCAATATGTGTTTACAGTTACACTGAAGTAACTAGGACACCAAAATCCATTGGAGCCAGGGCCACTTTAAAGATCAGCCCCCCCAAACTAGTGTTTTCTTTTTTGGTTAATGCCAGAGCGTTAAGGCACCAGACAGTTTTTGAGATCTCTGTGCTAGTGTTTCCAAATCAGCACACATTTATTGGCCATTATAAGGGGGATTTATTCTCCGTGTTGGATTTTTTATTTCTTTATATCAAGAAAAGAACCTGAGGTTCTGGAAGAAGCAAGAATCTCAAAGTGATTGTAAAGTCTTTAAATGTTAAACAGGTTTATATTTACCTTCTCTGTGCAAAAGAATTGCATGACCTCATGTGCTACATAAATGTATTAGTAAAAATTGTTAAAATCTATGGGAACACATTACACCACATAGTGTCCACATGAAACAGTAAAAACAATGCAATTGATACAGTTTGAAGATGTATGTCTCCTTTTTCTTAGGCCCAATGCGTTTCAGGATAAGAATTAATTCATCAGGGGCACTTCTTTCTTTAAGAGGAGGTCAAATAACCACTTGCTTACTGGGCACATAAACCCCCTTCGTGCCCAGGTGAAATTTTAGCTTCCAGCACTACGTCGCTTTAACTGACATTTGCGCGGTCGTGCGACGTGGCTCCCAAACAAAATTGGCGTCCTTTTTTCCCCACAAATAGATCTTTATTTTGGTGGTATTTGATAGCCCATGCGACAATTTAAAAATGTATATATATATTTTTTACTTGTTGCTATAATAAATATCCCAATTTAAAAAAAAAAAAAAAAACATTTTTTTTTCTCAGTTAAGGCCGATAAGTATCATTCTACGTATTTTTGTAAAAAAAAAAAAAAAAATCGCAATAAGCGACTGCTTTGCGCAAAAGTGATAGCGCCTACAAAATAGGGGACAGAATTATGATTTTTTTTTACTATTTTTTTTTACTAGTAATGGCGGCGATCTGCGATTTTTATTGGGACTGCGACATTACGGCGGACACATTGGACATTTTTGACACATTTTTGGTGCCATTCACATTTATACAGCGACCAGTGCTATAAATATGCACTAATTACTGTATAAATGTGACTGGCATTGAAGGCGTTAAAACTAGGGGGTGAGGAAGGGGTTAAATGTGTATCCTGGGTGTGTTCTGACTGTGTGGGGGAGGGGGGTGACTGGGGGAGGTGACCGATGCTGTGTCCCTATGTACAAGGAAAACAGCATCTGTCTCCTCTCCCTGACAGGACGTGGAGCTCTGTGTTTACACTTTCAAAGACGTGGTCCCGACACCTCAGGTCCGCGTTGTTGACGTCTTTTGTCTATAGCGCGGATCTGTAGTGGTTAAAGAAAAGAACAATCTATAACAGAAACATAAATAATAACTGAGCATGTAAACACAGTCACTGGTACTGAAGGGGCTGCACTGATTATCAGTGTAAATGTGCCCTGTCAGAATTGTCTGTTAGGCCATGTACACACGATCAGTCCATCCGACGAGAACGGTTCGAAGGATCGTTTTCATCGGTTAACCGACAAAGCCGACTGATGGTCTGATGTGTCTACACACCGTCGGTTAAAAAAACGATTGTGTCAGAACGCGGTGGCGTAAAACACACGACATGCTGAAAAAAAAGAAGTTCAATGCTTCCAAGCATGCGTCAACTTGATTCTGAGCATGTGCGGCCTTTTGACCGATGCCTTTGCATACTAACGATCGGTTTTGACCCATCGTTCAGGCGTCCATTGGTTCAATTTTAAAGCAAGTTCTCTGTTTTTGGACCGAAGGACAACTGACCGATGGGGCCTACACATGATCGATTTGGACCGATGAAACTGAACTTCAGTCCGTTTTCATTGGTTTTGACCGATCGTGTGTACACGGCCTTACCGGCTCTCCTTTCTTCGATGTGTGCTGATGAGGTGACACTGATAGGCTGCACTGACATGCACTGATGGGCACTGATGAGGTGACACTGATAATGCTGCACTGATATGCGACACTGGTGGGCACAGATAGACGGCATTGATGGGCACTGATAGACTGCAATGATGGGCACTGATGAGGAGACGCTAATAGGTGGCATTGATGGACAATTATAGGCTGCAATGAAGGGCCCTGATGGACACTAATTGGTACTGATTATTCAAAAATGGAATACCCCCAACGGGTGTGGGGCTTTTTGGACAACTTAATAAAATCACAAAAATTATTTAGAAAATGTGTTACATAAATTTATTAGTAAAAATTCTTAAAATCTATGGGAACACATTACACCATATAGTGTCCACATGTAAAAACAATGCAATTGATACAGTTTGCAGATGTATGTCTCCTTTTTATTAGGCCCAACGTGTTTCAGGATAACCATCCCTTCCTCAGGGACACTTCTTTCTTTTTTTTTTTTTGTTTCAATAGTTTTTTATTGAGATTTTCAGCTTAAACAGGGAATATACACAAATACCAAAAATAACACCAGGAATATGCATAGTCATGAAATACAAGCAATAACTTAGGATCGATCATTACACGCAGTTTCCAATAACGTTGTTGCAACAATTCAAAATAGTATAATCATCGCTGTAGCAGAGGGTTTGAGCAAATTCTTTCCTAACAAATGGCCATAGCCAGCCACCCACGTTCTCTCTACATGGTCGCGGCAGCCAGCATCAGAAATACTTAAAACAAAGTGCCCCCTCTTGGGTCTATTACACATAGTATTTTACCTGAGGTATAGTGGTAGAGTGTGTAACGAGTAGTGGTAGCAAAGGAAGTAGGAAATAGGAGAGAAGAGAAAAAGAAGAGAAAACAAAGTCAAAATATAGTACAAAGAAAGGAAGTATGTAAAGAACACTTCAACAAATAAACAGGAAATTTTAGGCCCTCGTCTCGCCAAGTCTCTCGGTGTACACATTCATTGTCAAAAGTTAACTGTTCCCTCTGTTAGAATACCAATCTTGCCACGGTCTCCATAATATCGATACTCTCCCAATTTTTCCCAATGCCGACGCATGAAGAAGTTCATAGGTGGCATGGGTTTGTACAGTACCTATGATTTCAGCGAATGGAGGAGGAGCAATGTCTTTCCAGTGCCTAAGAATGACTAGTCTCGTGGCCATCAGAATGTGTGTTATCACTGTCCTGTGTGAGACGGGTAATGAGTCAACCCCTATGGAGAGGATAGCTAGGCTAGGGTTGAGTAAGGGGCAGGTAGGTAGTAAATTAACTAGCAAATCCCCCACTTGAGACCATATGGGTTTAATTTTTGTGCACCCCCACAATATGTGGATCAGCGTCCCCCTTTCCCCGCACTGTCTCCAACACTCCGGTGAGGCTCTCGGGAATATCCTAGACAGGCGGTGGGGAGTAAGATACCAGCGGAGGAGCAGCTTCTGCTGCATCTCCAACAAGTTGGTGCTCTTGGTAGCAGTCAGTTGGGTGTTTATCGCTCTCTCCCATTGTTTAATGGAGTAATCCGTTCCGAGCTCCCTCTCCCACGCCAAAAAGTTGTGGGATTTGACCAGAATTTCCTTTTCCTGCAGCCCCCTGTAAATGACCGATATACCCTTAGACTCTCTAGCTGGCTTTTGGTAGAATTGGGCTATCTTTAACGGAATAAAGGTGAGGATTTTGGGCGACTTCCTGAACCACTGGGATACCCGTAGATAGTTGAACTTCTCAGTGGCTGGTAGGTCAAACCTCTGTTGAATAGATTCAAACTCTTCCATACAGGAATCTGTAAGTATATCTTCAAGGAGATATATACCTTTTTTCTCCCAAAGTGTGAGGTTTAAATCAGGAATTAAATTTTGAACCGCAGTTATGGGTAACTTGAGTGAAAGGGTAGGACCCGTCCAGCCACTGGCCGTGCAAAGATGGGACCAGGCTCTCAAAGAAGCCAGAATAGGTGGGGCTAGGTGCCTGAACAGAGACCCTCGGAAGCGAGCTGTCAGCAGAAAGTCCTTGAGATTCCCCCTCGGTACCTGTGCCCCCTCCAAGTCCTTCCATAACGTTCTAGATGTGGGATCGATCCAATGATTAAGCTGTCCTAGGATTGAAGCAAAGTAATAATCCTGCAGATGCACGTGGCCTATACCTCCCGCCGATCTATGCTTAACAAGTCTACCAAATGCACATCTAGCCTTTTTCCCTTGCCATAAAAAACTATTTAAGATGGACTGAAGGGACTTAAAGTAGACACTGGGCAGCGGTATGGGAAGTGTCCTAAAAATGTAAAGAAGTTGCGGCAAAATTTGCATTTTGAAAGCCGCCAACCTTCCCAACCAGGACAGTTCGGAAAGGGCTATTTTTTGTAATCTGGATCTAAAGGAGCTCAGGAAGGGGGTATAATTTGCGGCTATTAAGTCATCAGGGTTAGAAGTCAAAGTAATTCCTAAGTAGGTTATGCCCTCCTCCCTCCATACATAGGGAAATGTTACCTGTAATCGTGATTTAACCTCATCCTCCACCCCTAAATTCAACATATGGGATTTTGTCTCATTCACCTTGTAATAAGAGACTGCTGAAAAAGAATGTAACGCTGTGTGTACCGACGCCAAGGATTTGTCAACTTTAGTTAAAATCAAAATGATGTCATCAGCGAAAAGACTTATGACATGATTTTTGGTGCCAACACGGAGACCTTCAATCTGGGGGTGTGCCCTGATGTACGTAGCTAAAGGCTCCAACACTAAGTTAAAGATGAGCGGGGAGAGAGGGCACCCCTGACGCGTCCCATTAGTTATCACAAAGGGAGTGGATAGAGCGCCTGCTATGTAAACTTGGGCCGTTGGTTGAGTGTACAGTGCCATGATAGCTGAGAAGACCCAACCTTCAAAACCAAACCTGCGCAAGACCTCCCCCAGAAATCCCCAGTGAACCCTGTCAAACGCCTTCTCTGCGTCCAGAGATAGGAGCAGAGAAGGCGTTCCCCTACGTTTAGCCATGTGAATCAAGTTGACCAGTCTCCTAGTGGCGTCAGCGGTCTGTCTCCCCCTAGTAAAACCCGATTGGTCCATGTCTATAATGTCCGGTAGTATGTCCACTAGTCTCGTGGCCAATAGTTTTGCATATATTTTGACATCGCTGTTTAACAGCGATATCGGCCTGAAGTTCTGCGGGACATCCGGAGATTTCCCCGGTTTAGGTAGGGCTATGATAGTGGCTTTGAGCATTTCCCTAGGAAATGAGGAGGACGCAGCAGCAGATCCAAAGACCTCAGTGAGAAGTGGGCAAAGGACGTCCTGAAATGCTCTATAGTATTCTCCGGTGAAGCCGTCAGGCCCCGGAGATTTATTCAGCGGTAGGGATTGAATAATTTTCTGCACTTCACACCCAGAGATAGGAGAATTGAGATGCTCCAGTTGGTCCTGCGTGAGCCTGGGAAGAGCAACGCTATCAAGAAACACATTAATAGCTTCTTCCGTCGGCTGTGGAGTGTTGTGGTCTTCTTTAAGATTATACAGCGAGCTGTAATAATCACTAAAGGCGTCTGCTATCGCCTGAGGGTGAAGTTGTTTTTCCCCAGATTTGGGGTGGTATACGTGTGGGATTAGAGATTTAATTCTATGGCCTTTTAATTTACTGGCCAGGAGTTTCCCTGCTTTATTGCCACTTGTGTAGTAGGCCAACTTTGTTCTCCTGGAGACCCTCTCAAAGTCCTCAAGGAATTTGAGCCGAAGCTCTGTGCGAAGACAAGTTATTTGATTAGATAATATAGTAGACCGTTTGATCATATTTTGTTTGTCTAAGGCCTCAATTTGGGAAATGAGTTGTGCGGTCTGCTGCTGCCTCTCCCTCTTGAGCCTCGCTCCCAATTGTATCATTATGCCCCTCACAAATGCCTTATGGGCATTCCACAGTACAAATGTATCTTCCACTGACCCCTGATTCAAGTCAAGAAATTCCACCAGCTTTTGTTCAATGTAAGACCTGGACGGACCCTCCCTGAGCAGGTAAGGATTAGCCCTCCACAAGTAAGCAGGCCTATGGAGGGAAGGATTTCCCACAACGAGTTTAACTGAGGCATGGTCCGACCAGGTGATACCGTTAATTATTGCAGAGGTACATTTAAATAACAATGGTCTATCAACCAGGAAGAGATCGATTCTGCTGTAAGAGCCATGCGGGTTAGAGAAGAACGTATAATCCCTATCATTGGCGTTTAGGCATCTCCACGAGTCATACAATTCATATGTCTGTAGGGAGGATTTCAAAGAAGGTGGAAGTCTTCTAGGGGTGGAGGTCATGTCTACAGAGGGGTCTGGTGTGATGTTAAAATCACCGCACAACACTAACAGACCTCTCTGTACTGCTTTTATCTTTTTCATAAGTCTGTGAAAAAAGTTGAGTTGCCTGACATTTGGTGCATATATATTGGCCACAGTATATGTGATGGAGTTTATATCGCACACCAATATGATATAGCGACCTTGGGGATCAAAAATGTGGTCGTGTACTTGAAATGTCACAGAGTCCTTAACCGCTATCATCACCCCCTTCTTCTTGGAGTCAGCATTGGCGAAGTAAACGTTCGGAAATTGAGGATTGGAACATCTAGGGTGCAAGTTCTGCATGAAGTGTGTTTCTTGAACGCACATTATATCGCATTTTTGCTGCAAAGCGTCTTTCCAGAGGGACCTCCGCTTGGCCGGATGATTGAGGCCTTTAGCGTTTAAAGTGAGAAAGGTTACCGCCATATGTGCTTTATAAGTGTATGCTGGTGAAAGTGGAGATGCAGGTCAACACTTACATGAGAGGGTAGTTTGGTTCCCGAGAGCAAGGCCACTGATCTCCTTCCGGATTCCGTAAGTTTTGCAGGCAATTTTCCCAACGGGAGCTGTGTAGAGGTAGTCATTGCTGCAAGGGCGATTAGATGGGCAAAAAACAACAGTCTAAACAAGAAGAACAAAACAGTGAAACATTGGCTTTTGGCCATGGAGAAGAAAAATAAAACAAAACAAAGGGTGCGATTATCAATCGCTCAGTAAGTAAATGGGGTGTAAAAAGAACTTGGAGCAGAGAGGTGTTTCTCTCCAGCGGGAGGTGTTGCAAAGAGAAAACCCTATCCAGGTCAATTGTGAGACCGAGCATTCCTGCGGTCGACCGTACTCCATTCTTGTTCCACACCCTTAACGTTGTTTTTGTGGTGCGGTGGCTGTTGCGGGTCAGGGACAATCCCCCAGGACTGCAGCAGGGCCAGGCCCTTTGCCATGGAGTCTATCACATATTCCTTGTCGTCCTTTGTGACAATCAATTTTGTCGGAAAGCCCCATTTATAACTGAATTTGTGGTTCCTTAGTGCTTTAGTAATCGTGACAAGGTTTCTACGTTTCTGCAATGTATATTGTGACAGGTCAGCGTAGAATTGTAAATTAGAGTATGGCGCTGGCACTTCGTCTTTTTGCCGGGAGACTGTCATGAGCCTTTCCTTAGTGTGGTAGAAGTGTAGGCGGAGTATGACGTCCCTTGGAATGGAGTCAGGCAGATATGCAGGTTTAGGGAGCCTATGAATTCTATCAACCGTGAAATCAAGTTCAGACAGATCGGGCAGTAAAACTGTAAGTAGCTGGGCCATGTAGCTGCGTAGCTCTGGTTGTTTAACAGACTCAGGGATCCCCCTGACCTTGACATTGTTCCTCCTTGATCTGTCCTCGATTTCCGCCATTTTGGCTTTAAGGGCATCAATGTCATCTTCAGCAGATTCATTAGCATCAACTAGGGCATTTATGGTAGAGGCATATTCCCCCATTTTATTCTCCATGTGGGAGACTCTGTCAGCAACATTGTTCAGGTCAGTGCTGAATCTATGGACACATGAGACCATGTCCGAGTGCAGAGAACTCCTAAGAGACACTAGCATCTCCTTTAATACTGTATCTAGCACTGGCTTATTTGTGGTAGGGAAGAGGTCTATGGAGTCTGGCAGGTCTCTGGTGTCATCTCCTGATTCTATGGGGGAGCTTACCTCCATTGCTGTGTCCGATCGAAATCTCGCCTTCTCAGGGCTGCCCGATGAGGGAGTAGCAGAGAGGAGAGTTGAGGTGTTTAGGAGGGCTGCTCCGTTTTGCTCCCTTCCCCGGCTGATGTGGGTGCTGAGATAGAGATTGAGAGGCTCTGGGTTGTGGCGTGGAAGACGCGCCGGCGCCATCTTGCTTGGCCTCGAGGGAGAAAAACTCCGTCAGTTTGGTAGGGCGATTTCCGTCCTTCTTGCGCCTCGTCATGCTCACCGCCGCTTGCCCGAGTCCTCAGGTAGTAGTACGCCCGACTGGTGGGACAGATTGTTCGCTGGATGGGCTGCTATGTGCCGTTGATTTACCGCTGGAGCCGGAGGTCAGCTACTGTGCGTCCATCTCGGTCTCCGGCTGGCTCCGCCCCGGGACACTTCTTTCTTTAAGAGGAGGTCAATAAAAGAAAAGAACAATCTATAACAGAAACACAAGAAATAATTGAGCATGTAAACACAGTAAACACAGTCATTGGCACTGATGGGGCTGCAGTGATTATCAGTGTAAATGTGCCTTGTCAGAATTGTCTGTTACCAGCTCTCATTTCTTCCCGCTGTGAGGAAAGGAATGCTGATAACCCGAAAGTTTGTTTACATGTGATCAGCTGTGATTGGACACAGCTGATCATATGGTAAAGAGCAGCTGCAATTGGCCCTTTACAGCCATTGCAGAGCAGTCAAATTGCATGCCACAGGGGGTGAGCAAGGGCATGGTTTTGGGGTGATGCCCTCTCAGAACTGGACCATCATTTGGCTATAGTGGGTCAGGAAGTAGTTAGAAATGGCAACGTGGCAATGGGGGCCCAGGCAGCACAGAAGTAAGACAAAAATTTGTAAGTACTGTATAAAGGAAAAGTCACAATGATATAGGTAAGGTATGATTGTTCATTCGGGTATACAGGTTTATGCAGAGATGCAGAGATTTCCTTTATTCTCAATTCCTGTTGTGTCTGCAGAAAGACCAGGTGAAGATGGAAGCTGCCGGGGACAAGGAAGAGAGTGGAGCGCTGAAGGGCTGTGTTTGCAGGTAAGCCCGTGCTAATGTACTAGTATGCAGTACCTACTAGAACATTATGGCTAAGTCTGCTGGGGGACCGTTTAAAAAAAAAAAAATATTTTAGACTTTACTACCGCTTTAAAACAGGAACCTTTGCCTAAAGCAGGCAGTCTCTTGGCTTTCTAGGACCCCAGGCAGCTGAGATATGAGGATATTTGGAATATCACAATGCATGGTAAATTTTTTTAGCTCTCAAAGCTGGTTCCCTGTTCTAACAGGCCTAGAAAAATTACAATTTGGAGCTTAGTTTTCTATAAGATGAATGTGAAAGTATACTCCTGGGGCCGGATTTAGAAAGAAGTTACATCGGCGTATCTTTTGATACGCCGCGTAAGTTCTAGGATGCACCGGCATATCTTTTTTCTGTATTCAGAAAGCAAGATACGTTGGAAATTTGCTAAGATACGAGCGGTGTGAGTCTCTTAGTTGCATATTTACACTGGCCGCTAGGTGGCACTTCCGTAGATTTATGCAAATGAGGGAGATACGCCGATTCCCGAACGTACGTGCGCCCGGTGCATTTTTTTACGTTGTTTGCGTATGCCTTTTTCAGACGTAAAGTTACCCCTGCTATATGAGGCGTACGCATTGTTAACCACTTCAGATCCACGCTATAGACAAAAGACGTCAACAGCGCAGACCTGAAGTGCCGGGATCACGTCTTTGGACGTCATGTTATTGTAATTCCCCGCGCGCCACTGGGTGGCGTGCAGCGGGGAAGAACAGTGCCGTTGCATCGCTGAGGATTCGATGCGTGTACCCCGCGGCCGCGGTGTCCGTCAGGTACACGCGATCGGCAGTCACAGAGCAGGGAAGTGGAGCTCTG
The DNA here is from genome assembly GCA_029574335.1 of Rana kukunoris. Taxonomy (NCBI): domain Eukaryota; kingdom Metazoa; phylum Chordata; class Amphibia; order Anura; family Ranidae; genus Rana; species Rana kukunoris. The sequence goes on from CM056052.1 coordinate 115,309,494, forward strand.
TGTGTAAACACAGAGCTCCACGTCCTGTCAGGGAGAGGAGACAGATGCTGTTTCCCTTGTACATAGGGACACAGCATCGTTCACCTCCCCCAGTCAGTCCCCTCCCCCCACACAGTTAGAACACACCCAGGGAATACATTTAACCCCTTCCTACCCCCTAGTGTTAACCCCTTCAATGCCAGTCACATTTATACAGTAATTAGTGCATATTTATAGTGTCAAAAGTGTCCGATGTGCCCGCCGTAATGTCGCAGTCCCAATAAAAATCACAAATCGCCGCCATTACTAGTAAAAAAAAAAAAAAAAGTAAAAAAAATCATAATTCTGTCCCCTATTTTGTAGGCGCTATAACTTTTGCGCAAAGCAGTCGCTTATTTCGATTTTTTTTTACAAAAATACGTAGAAGAATACGTATCGGCCTTAACTGAGAAAAAAATAGTTTTTTTAAAAAAAAATTGGGATATTTATTATAGCAACAAGTAAAAAATATTTATATATTTTTAAATTGTCGCTCTTTTTTTGTTTATAGCGCAAAAAATAAAAACCACACGGGCGATCAAATACCACCAAAATAAATCTCTTTTTGTGGGGGAAAAAGGACGTCAATTTTGTTTGGGAGCCACGTCGCACGACCGCGCAAATGTCAGTTAAAGCAAAGCAGTGCCGGAAGCTGAAATTTTGCCTGGGCACGAAGGGGGTTTATGTGCCCAGTAAGCAAGTGGTTAAGTATGGACGTCGGTCCGTCGTTTACGTTGTTTGCGTAAAACATCCACGAATAGGGCTTTGTGTAAGTTACGTTCATGTTGAAACCAATGAGTATTTGTGGCGTAATTTTGAGCATGCGCACTGGGATACGTCCACAAACGGCGCATGCGCCGTTCATTAGAAACGTATTTTACGCGGGGTCATGGTTGATTACCATACAACACGCCCACTCCAAGCCTACTTTGAATTACCCGGGCTTACGCTGGCCCATTTACGCTACACCGCCGTAACTTAGGACGCAAGTGCTTTGTAAATACAGCACTTGCCTGACTAAGTTGCAGCGGCGTAGCGTAAAGAAGATACGCTACGCCCGCACAAAGATGCACCCAGGTACGTGAATCCGGGCCCTGATCTGTGCCTAAATTACAGGTTTGGAAATGTAATGCTTGTCTAATTTATAGTACTGAACTATTCAAACCATTAATTGTCTATAAAAGGTGTACAAAGAAATAACCACAGGTTGACTTTAGCAGCAGGCCAAAACAAACTCTGAAATCTCCACGGCAGAAGCTGTGACACAATCTCACTGGCTTGATTCAGCAGAGCTGACAAAACGACAGTGGGAAGTATAAGCAGTTCAACCTGTTTTCTTCTTGACATATCCTTATTAGTTATCGCCATCTCTTCTCCGCTGAGAAGCCTTAGCAGATGGCCTTTTAACATTAGTATTAAGTTTGGGGTCTATAAGGATTAACCTCGTGTGGGAAATGAAGAAAAATACAAATTGTAGCTTTTCTTTTCTGGTTAGCTTGATGAAGATAAAGAACACCCTTCTTATCAGAGCTCCCCTTACCCATAAATCATTGCAGCCTCTCCACACAACTCTCTGATGGATATCGTTAATAATAAAGAAAAAAAAATGTTTTTTTTACCAAGTTTTTGTTCAACGTACCATTTTATATTACATTTTCAGGTCATTGTTTTACAGAAAATACTGCAATAGTTTTTTTTTTTTTTTGGCCAAAATGTTTCTATATCAACATATACAATGTAAACAGTTATTTTTTTTTTAAATGATCCTGTGGCTAAGCAATGAGAAATGTACACTTTCTTAAAGGGGTTTTAAAGCAGAAGGTTTTTTTTTATCTGAATGCATTCTATGCATTCAGATAAAAACCCTTCTGTTTGCAGCAGCCCCCCTTCAGCCCCCTCTAATACTTACCTGAACCCATCTAGATCCAGCGATGTTGCAGGAGTGTCTCGTCTGCCCGGACTCCCCTCCTCATTTGCTCCCACTGCTGTCAATCAAAGTCAGTTAGCCAATGAGGAGAGAAAGGGGGTGGGGCCTGGTTATGGCTCCATGTCTGAATGGACACAGGGAGCTGTAGCTCGTCTCATATGCCCCCTTAGCAAGCTGCAGCAGTGAGCAGTAGTGAGATTGAACCTACCAAATGCTGGAACTTTAGTGCCAGAACAGTGCCAGTGATACTAGTCCTAAAGCGACTGGGTCTGTACTGTCGCTTAAGGATGTAGAGCAGGGGTAGGCAACCTCGGAACTTCAGCTGTGGTGAAACTACAAATACCATCATGCCTCTGCCTTTAGGAATCATGCCTGCAATTGTCAGGGTCTTGTTATGTCTATTGGGAGTAGGGAGACAAAGGGGACTTGCTGAATAATTATTATGGGAGGGGCAGGCTTTTGAGATGTTCTTCTGCCAGCTACCGTCGGGGGCCCTTTAAGAGAATTGGTGCACTTAACAACTGTCCCTGCATGCAGTATAAGTATTGTAAAGTCTCAGCACAGGTGTAAGGTAGTTGTGGTTCCGATGCGGTTAAGGTTAGTTATAAGGCAGTAAATTGTTGGTATGTGTGCAGTCTAGGTTTGGAATAAGAGCAATATAGAGTGCAGTATGGGTTTGGTATTCTTGGCATTCTGCTCTCAGTGGCTCAGTCCCTCCAAGCAGTGTCAATAATGGATGAATATTCCTCTCACCAGTCCCCGAGAAGCTGTGGTTGGTGACCTCTCGCTGTAGAAGGGGGAGGCCTTGGTATTTTCACAAAAACCTCAGGTGATGTGTGGTGGGAAGCGGAAGATAAGTGGATGCTCCAGTCTGCCTGAGGCAGTGGTGCAGGTGCTGTAATATGGGCAGTGCTGTGCTGCCCCCCGATGTCCTCACTCCCAGTCTCAGGCTCAGATTTTTGCTGGTATGGTCTCACGCTAGCAGGTAAATACCCAGGCAGAGGTTCTCTCACTATCAGTCCCTTGGCACCAAGAGAAAAAGCTTTCCTGGGCAGGACAAAAACAATCATATCTTCACTCCTCCAATCCTACTGCACAGTGCCTATTGGGTTCTGTAGTGTAAGAAGTCCACTGGCCCTATTACATGGCTGTAGTCCCAAACTACAACTCCCAGGATTCTCAGCATGCTGCATAGAAGTCTATGGCCTTGCTTGGCTGGCCGGAAGAAAATGGTGCAGCATAGCATCAGTATCTCAGTGGAGGAAGAAAATAATAAAAGGCTATGGCTCCTTCTTCATATTGATGTAGCCCTCACTGTAAATGAAACCAATGCATTATTGAGCTTTGTTCCTTGCACTGTTAATTTTATCAGCCTGTAGATGTTTGCAATAGACCAAGCAGTGCCTGCAGTGTATAAATGCAGTAGTATGTATAGTGCATTTTTTTTTCAAAGTTTTTTTTTAATTGCATGTCATTTGAGTTGACATCTGAGGGCCTAAGGATGCAATTAAATTAATTCTTAACTTACTCATCATCAAAGCAAGCAAAGCAGAACTGTATAGCATCATGTGGACTTGTAAACACCACTAGTCTTAGGCCTCATACACACGATCAAATCTGTCTGCTGGAAACGGTCTGCTAGACCGTTTCAGCAGAGAGATTCAATCGTGTGTACGGGCAAACAGACGGATTTGGCCACCCGACAGATTTCAAAGCATGCTTTGAAATCTGTCGGCTGGGAACCCGTCCGCCCGATATGTCTGCTGGTTAGTACGCTAACCAGCAGACATGTCTTCTCGCACACGCGCCGAATGATTTCGACGCATACGCGGAAGTGTTTTACTTCCTGGTGCGGTGACGTGGCGGCGTCAACGTCACCGCCACGTCACCGACACGTCAGCGCGCTGTCTGCTAGCGGGGATTTTGGTTTGCTCGTGTGTACACGCGAGCAAACCAAAATGCCAGCAGACAGATTTGTTTAAATCGGTCGGACAGACCGTTTTGAACAAATCTATTTACTCGTGTGTACGAGACCTAAGTCATCCTAACATAATAAATAACACTTAAGCTGTATATGTAATAAGTAGTGTTGCTCACGAATATTCGCATTGCGAATATTCGCTATGAATATTGCATATTCGAGTATTCGCGAATAACACTAATATCGCGGCGAATATTCGCTATTTCGAATATTCGAATGTTTTCAATTTTTTTTTTAGAACAGATCACATCCTAGAGATCCCCATCGACGTCTAAAAGCATTGCTGGTATGATTAGAGACCTTGGGCCGAGTAGCTGCAGCGCTCATTTTATATTGCCGAAAAATCGCAATGCGATTATTCGGCAATAGCGATATCGCGCGATTATTTTATATTGTAATATATCACGAATATTCTGAGCCAATCAGAGTGCTCCATTCCGCATTTCTCGAAATTTCGCAATTATTTTGTATTGTAATATATCAAGAATATTCTGAGCCAATCAGAGTGCTCCATTCCGCATTTCTCGAATATTCGCAATTATTTTATATTGTAATATATCACGAATATTCTGAGCCAATCAGAGTGCTCCATTCCGCATTTCTCGAATATTCGCAATTATTTTATATTGTAATATATCACGAATATTCTGAGCCAATCAGAGTGCTCCTTCCGCATTTCTCGAATATTCACAATTATTGTGTATTGTAATATATCACGAATATTCTGAGCCAATCAGAGTGCTCCTTCCGCATTTGCCGAATATTCGCAATTATTGTGTATTGTAATATATCACGAATATTCTGAGCCAATCAGAGTGCTCCTTCCGCATTTGCCGAATATTCACAATTATTGTGTATTGTAATATATCACGAATATTCTGAGCCAATCAGAGTGCTCCTTCCGCATTTCTCGAATATTCGCAATTATTTTGTATTGTAAAATATCACGAATATTCTGAGCCAATCAGAGTGCTCCTTCCGCATTTGCCGAATATTCGCAATTATTGTGTATTGTAATATATCACGAATATTCTGAGCCAATCAGAGTGCTCCTTCCGCATTTCTCGAATATTCGCAATTATTTTGTATTGTAAAATATCACGAATATTCTGAGCCAATCAGAGTGCTCCCTTCCGCATTTCTCGAATATTCGCAATTATTTTATATTGTAATATACCACGAATATTCTGAGCCAATCAGAGTGCTCCATTCCGCATTTCTCGAAATTTCGCAATCGCATTCGCAATTCGCAATTCGCATTCGCATTCGCAATAGCGAAAATTCGCAATAATTTCATTTCCAAAAAATATCACGAATATTCGTATTTAGCGAATATATCTCGAATATTCGACTATATATTCGAGATATATCGCGAAATCGAATATGGCATATTCTGCTCAACACTAGTAATACGGTGTTTGGACATTTAGTGAGGTCCATCTAGATTCAGCGATGTTGCAGAAGTGTCTCGGCTGCCCGGGACTCTCCTACTCATTGGCTAAGACAGCAGTGTGGCGCCATTGACTCCCGCTGCTGTCAATCAAAAAGGTCAGTTAGCCAATGAGAGCAGAAAGGGGGCGGGGTAGTGCCAGGCTGTGGCTCTTTATCTGAATGGACACAGGGAGCTGTGGCCCATCTCGGATGCCCCATAGCAAGCCGCTTGCTGTGAGAGCACTCAAAGGGAGGGAGGGGCCAGGAGGGCCAAAGAGGGACCCAAGAAGTGGAGGATCTGGGCTTCTCTGTGCAAAACCACTGCACAAAACAGGTAAGTATAACATGTTTGTTATTTTTAATAAAAAGAAAAACATTTTAGTATAACTTTAAGTAAGTTTGCTGAGGTTTGCAGTGTAGGACAAATGCTTTTTAACAGTTGTTCTTAGGAAGATCTGGCAAAACAACTACAACATATGGTAAGGGATTTCTAGCATATCATCTAACACAATCTTTAGGTAATGGTATGCTATAAATGGTTAATAGATTTGCCCCCAACACACACTTCAGTTGGCTGCTCAGCTGGGCAATATGCACTATGCACTACGCACAATCTGCAGGAGCACTTTTTCTCCAGATTCCATGTGCAGTCCAAAAGTCTAAAATGAATATCAAAATTTCCCCTTTAAAGCAATCCTTTACTAGACACTGAAATTACAAAGAAAATGTAATATTAAAGAGAAAGCACCAAAGCATACTGCTAAAACTCCTTGAAACCTCAAACTTGTAAGCCTGGAACAAATGTATACACCCTCTCTGACCTTTCACATTGGGGCTAGTTTAGCTTTTTTAGTTCAGTGCATTTTGTATTTGTTTTTGTTTTTTGTACTGCTTTATAAAACAAAAAAAAGTTTTATTTGATTCTTTTTATTATCTATGTTTTTTCTGTGAAAAAAACATAAAATAATGAGATATTTTTTGGTTCAAGACTAGACCCAGATTAGTTAATCGGAAGTCATTCAAAGCCCACTGCACACCTAAAAACCACCACAATCACCTTTATTAAGCTTGACTCATTGACTTTTGGAGCCATTGGCCCAGATTCAGAGAGCGATTACGCCTGCGCAACAGGAGATGCGTAAGTCTAAATGTGCGCGTGCATTTTGATGCACGGCATCCCCGAAACAAGATACGCAAACAATCTACTTTTTTTTGTCCAGCGTAATTTCGTTAGACAGGCGCATCCGTCCGCGCAAAACTGTGCGAGACAGACCATTGATTTGCTAGTCAAATATGCTAATGAGGGACTTACGGGGATCCACAAAAGAACGTTGGGGCAGCGCAGGCTACGCAGTGTGCGCAACAGCAAAATGTCCTGTCTAAAATTAGAGCATATAAAAGCTGGTCTAAAAAGAGAAAAAAAGTCTACATGTTAGATAAAGCAACACCGTTAGTGAGGAGCTCAGCAGTCACACGTGTTGCACAATAATCTGTATGCCAACATGCCAGGGGCATCGTCGCGCATAGCTATACTACTGACTTTAGATGAGCAAAGAAGGAGGAGGGCACGGAGGATGGCACAGGAGAGGATATACCGCACACGCATAGACCTCTTTGGCATGAGTGATTCTGAGGTGTATCGCATCTTCAGATTCACCCCTCATGTCATCCTGGAATTAACCACAACCCTGCAGGAGGACATCACCAGCCCAACACACCGCTCACATGCAGTGCAGCCACTGGTCAAGGTCATGGCAACACTCCATGTCCTTGCTAGTGGCTCTTTTCAGCGTACAAGTGGAGTGGTGGCTGGGATGTCACAATCCTCCATGAGCAGATGTGTGCACCAGGTTGTCCCTGCAATCCTCAGACACATGGCCAACCAAATCATCAAACCCACCACTGAGGACCTGCGGCTGAAGGCAATGACAGATTTCTACAGAATTGCCAGATTCCCACGCACCGTGGGGGCCATTGATTGCACACATGTGGCACTCCAGCCCCCCCATGAGACAGAGCACATGTACCGCAATCGGAAGCATTGGCATTCCATCAACGTACAGGTGATAGTCGATGCCCAAGGCCTCATATGGCACGTCCGTGCCAAACACCCCGGATCCAGCCATGACAGCTACATATACAATCAAAGCCACATCCGAATGGAATTCGATCAGAACGTGTATGGGGCCATCTGGCTGGTTGGTGAGTGACATGGGTGGCAGGCATGACTGTCCCCCCCATGATGCACACATCACAAGGGGCACGTGCATGACTAACATCCTCCTGTCTTTTCCCTTACAGGTGACTCTGCATATCCACTGGGACCCCATCTCATGACTCCTATCCGGAATCCCCAAACCCCAGGAGAGGAAAGATACAATCAAGCCCACGCCCAAACACGAGCAGTGGTGGAGCACACCTTTGGCCTCCTGAAGTCACGTTTCCGATGCCTGGATAAGTCTGGGGGTACCCTCTTGTATTCCCCAAACTTTGTGTGCCATATCATCGGTGCATGTTGCATGCTGCACAACTTCGCAGTGAGAAAGGGCCTGCAGATTGACCTACGTGATGACCTGACCCCTGAACCAGACAATCCCCCCTTAACCGAGGTTACCCCGTCTTCTGAGGGAAGAGCAGCCAGGAGACAGCTCACATTGGGCATCTTTGCACGTTAAACACACACATTAATCATGGCACAATGAGAATGCATGCATGCACACCACTGTGGTCCCTAGCACACACACCCCACATCCTCATCAAATTGGATTGGCACCAGTCCACCATGCAGGACTTGTGAGCAGCAACGCCACGCCAAGGCTCCAATTATGTCACTGTACATTCATACACCATTCACACGGACCTGGGGATCACTTCTCCCTGGTCCTGGGGAACCCTACTCTACCAAAATTGAGGGTGACACCCCTTTTCCAGCAGGAATGTCACCCCCAGATTCAAACAGCATTCACAACCCAAAAAAAATAAAAAAATGATCAGCAAAATCTAAAAATGTCCAGCAAAAAAAAAAAAGGAGGAAAAAAAATTAGTGCCCTTGACGTGAGCCACGCCTGGGGCGCCCCCGGCCATGGCCCCGGCTCCTCAGGGGAGACTCATGGGGAGGGGGAAAACCGGGGAAGGAGGAGCAGCCCCTGATCTCTGCCCACCTGGCGGCCTGCCCTCCAAGGCCACGGCTATTCTGTCCAGGGCACCACCTAGTGTTGCCGTGTTGGCCTGGATAGCCTGGGTAAGGGCCCTCACATCCTGCCCAACGCCTGCTGATGTAGTCTGCAGGTCGTTAAGGCAGGTTGTGAAAGCCCGGGAGTGGCAGTCCAGGTTCCCCAGCGTATCCTTGATGGAGGACAGGCTCTCCTCCATCCGCACCAATGTCTGGCTGACCTGTCCCAGATGGCGGGTCTGGAGGAACCGGTCCCTTCTCAGAGTGGCGGGCAGGAGATCGGCCACCCCCCTGGTCTTCTGGGACGACTTCCTGCCTCCAGCTGATGCTTGTGGCCGGGGAGAAGGGGAGGGCCTTGGGAGGGGAGCCATGTTGGGGGAGGAGGGGGGGGGGCTCCCCCTTTGGGAGGGCTGCCTGCTGCCAGCCAGAGGGGAAGAGTCCTCAAAAACCAAAAGTCCAGTGCCTGACATGGACTCCTCCTCCTCATGAAACTCCTCCTCCTCAACCTCCTCCTCCTCCTCTTCAACCTCCTCCGCGGACTCCGCCTTGTTGGGGAGGCCTCATTAGGCTGCTGTCCTGGGGATGGTGCGGTCAGGCCAGATGGCCCTGCACCCTCCTGCACATCTGTGGATGATAAAACACATTCACAGGTTGGAGGATCCACACACTTGCCACATATTCCCTTTCCCCCCCTCCCCCACACATGCTACACACCTGATATTAAAAAAAAAACTTACCTGGCACCACGGGCTCCGGACTTGAGTCAAAGCCGGGCAGGCCCTCAACTTCATGCCGATGAAAGGTCAGGGCCACCGCACGCTCCTCCGCTGTCAGCCTAATACGGCATGGTGGGCCCCCTCCTGTGCCCCTGGCATGGGCAAGCATTTTGGCCAGCTTCTGTTTGACCAGACGCCGGAGGTCATTAATCTTTTTGTCAATCCCAGACCGGGTCCGTGTCTCCCCCTCCCCCGCTGAATTGACCTGCTCAGTGATGAGGTCCAAAATCTCCCTCCTCCTGGCCGGGGTGGTGTTGGCACTGTCCGGGCCGTGGAGGAAACGCCCATAATTGCTAATGGCCCGGGCAAGAATTCTTTTTCCCCCAAAGTAAAATTTAGTTTTCGCTTTCTCTCTGTCATACTGAAAAAAAAACACTCCCAGTCAACAAAAATCAGTCACAAAAACAAGCACAACCAATCAAGCAAGAACACACACAAAGAGAAAACTAACACCCAAAAAATCACACAAGCACTCAGCAAAAAACAGTCACAAAAAGCAAAAATTAAGCAAGAAAACAAACGAACAGAAATATATCAAACAAACAGTCTCTCAAACACTTATCAAAAAACACTTTCAAAGATCTACTAACAAACACTTGATCACACAGTACACTAATCTGATAAATACAAAACACAACGCAATGAACAACGGGACAAAGCACTTGGTTAAATGGGAAGGGACAAAGGGATGTACTTTTGCAATGGAAGTGCGTTTGTGTCTGTCTATTTATGCTGTCTGCGTAGTCCTTAGTCCATTTCCAATTTCACTGATTGCGCCATTCCCGAGTTGTGAGCATGCGCACAGCGGAGCTAACCATGGTCTCCTTCAAGCACGCATGCGCGAGCCGGCCGGCCCTTCATTTGCATGGGGTCACGGCTCATTTCAATGTAACACGCCCACGTCCTTCCCAATTTGTATTACTCCGCCTTACGCCTCTGAAATAACGTTACGCATGCGCAATTTTCTGCGCAAAAGCTACGAGAATAGGGTGATTACGCGGCTACATTGCGCAAGTCTAACGTAAAGGCGGTGCGCTACGCCGGTCCAATAATGCGCAGATGTACCTGAATCTGGCCCATTGTCTGCAGACAACAGTGAAACATGGTGGTGGCTCCTTGTAAGTTTGGAGCTGCATTTTTCCAAATAGAGTTAGAGATTTGGTCAGGATTGATGGTGTCCTTAATGCTGAGAAATACAGACAGATACTTATCTATCATGCCATACCATCAGGGAGGCATGTGATTGGCCCCAAATTTATTTTGCAGCAGAACAACAACCTCAAACATACATCCAATGTCATTAGAACTACCATCAGTGTAAAGAAGAACAAGGAGTCCTGAAAGTGATGGTTTGGCCCCACAGAGCCCTGATCTCAACATCATCATGAAGAGACAGAATGAATTGATGCAGCATAGGAGAGCTGTGTTTAGTTCTCCAAGATGCTGGCAATAACCTACCTGCCAAGGTTCTTAAAAAACTGTGTGCAAATGTACCTAGAAGAATTGATGCTGTTTTGAAGGTAAAGGGTGGTCACACCAGTAGGTATGTATTTATGTATATATGATATAAGATTGTATAATTTGTTTTCCTTTTATTGGACCTCGACTGTGGAACGTATTACCAACCAATATCCGAACACAAGTGAATCACCAGGTCTTCAGAAAAAAACTCAAAACCCACCTATTTTGATGGCAATTAATCAAAGGAAAGGGAGGATACCAAGCGCCTTGAGGTGATTCAGTTCGCAAGTGTAGCGCTATACAAGTTTCATTGGTTGAACTAGATGGCCTTGTGTCTTTTTTTAACCAGATTAACTATGTAATCAAGTATTGATTTTATTTTATTTGGTTTGGAATTTCCTACTTTTCATTTTGATAAATGATAAGTTTATTTTTAACACTTCTATTTCTGAAAGCATTCTTAATTTACAGCTGCTTAAAACATTTGCACAGTAATATATATATATATATATATATATATATATATATATATATATATATATATATATATATATGTATATTCTCAGTTAAAAACAGCAGAGAAGTGAAAAATTCTGATTCCTGACTACAAAGTAGAAAATAGCCTAGAAAGGAATTATATTTTATGTACAGTTTTATCTGTATATTTTTAATTTTAGTAAATGTGTGTGCATTTATTGCATCGATAAGGAATTTGTGTACTATAAAGCCCATGGCATTTAACTTGTTTACCTCCATCCATAGAAGTCAAAAAGCCTTTTCACTGTGCCTAAAATTAAATTTGCCTCCCAAGGTCCACTTGGACTAATGGAAATCCTATTGTGAGAGGGCTCAGGCTGAGTTATCACAAGACGAGGAGATGGTGAGTTCCGTCTATCTTCCCGATGCTCTTTTCAGTGTTAAAAAATCCATTTAAACGCAAAGGCCAGCAATTCACACACCACTGAACCGCTATTCAGCACTTCACATGCAGATCAACCCCATACTTTATGTTAGGATGCAGGAAGGCCCACTTTCCCCTTATGCACCAAAGACATTTATTTCCAACAAGGTTTATAGGTTTGTTTGGTGTTTATTTTTGAGTTCAGTTTAAATGAGAACTCCAGTCAGACTAACCATTACTAAATGATCAGTAAACTTATTAGGTTATTAGGTTATATCCACTTGATATTTCTGCGTTTTTAGCTCTAAATGTATATGTGCTAAAGTACAACTGTCTATCCCCTTCATCTGTACTAATTTCCAGTGATTACATCTGGATGTGTTTACTAATTAGATTCAATTCCACACCAAAGCAAAGTTAAAGAAAAACCTTTGGTGTGATAATCTGGGGTAGAAAAACAAAGTGGATTTGTGCCTTTCCTGGCAAATACTGCATATGAAATAAAAATGTAGACCTTGATCATTCCAATGGCTTCATTTATTAATGAATTTTGTGTTTTGCCTAGGGATTCTCTTAACATGTTTTCGAACTGCTAGTATTTTGGAGACGTCCCTTTTTGGACCCAAATATATTTGTTCTTTTTTCCAAAAACTGTTCAACATTTAGATCCAAGTTGTGCTATTTCACCAATCACAAGCAAAGCATATTTATGTTGCTCTCTTATTTTTTGATTGAGGATTGAAGTTTCTTCTGAAGAAAATAAATATGTTGTGATAACTATTGTACAGTTTAACGTGCGAGGCACAAATAGAGATCCTGTCATTATCAATCAATCATTCTTGTATGTGTTCTTTCAATAGGAAAAAAATACATATTCTATCTACTATCAGCAACATCAAAAAAGTAGATTTTTTAAAAAAATAAAACAGCATAAAGAATAATGAATGAAATTAGCTGCAACCCATAGCAACAATTACAGGTAATAGGGCTTATTCATTAAAGAGAGCTTGATCTTAAGAGTTGGGCTTTAGATATTCAGATTTAAAAAATAGCATTTTTTTTTTTAATAAGGAAGTGAGTTCCTGTAGTCTGATTAATAAAACGGCTGGTTGAATAGGTCTTTACAGGCTGCAGTAACAGTCTTTTGTAGTCTCTGTGGCTTCCTTTTTTAGAAAACACAATGATTGTCTGGATTGCACTGTATACCATTTTCTGGTCAAGTCGTTTTTGCTGACCCTGGTAGAAACTACAGCACATACCCAGCTACAAAGGTGAGTGTGATTACTGGACTCTTAAATAGTCCCTGCATCCCAGGCCTATATAGGGACAGAAGATCCTCTAGACCAAAAATAATAGGAGAAGTGACAATAGGGGTTTCCCACATTCTTGTGACATGAGTCCCAGCCACAGACTCATCACATGAGCTGTTTTATCGTTTTATCACTTTTACTTCTCTTCATCTACAGCACAGCTAACAAAATTACAGGGCCACTGAGCAATTTTATTGACACACATTAAGTGCCATGATATTCCATGACAGTGAGCCATCATGTTGGGATAAAGACAAAAACTGTTCTTTGTATTCTTTTTCAGGTACATGAAATAATGCTTATTCAAATGTTTTATAGTATTCTCTTTTTGGAAAAATGTATTCTCTTCACATGGAAAAATGAATCCATTTACCCCTCTGGTGTTCACAGAAATCAGTAGCTCAAGGTAAAAAAGAGTATTGTTTTGTTGTCTCTTTAACTAATAGTGCTTTGGGAAACATGTGTCATCTATTAACTGCTTATTTTTAAAACATGTATTATATTATACAGTAAAATTCAGATATGCAGTTAAACAGCTTAAATTTAAAAAAAAACAAACAAAAGGAAGCTAAAATAAATTGACCAAAATACTTTATAGTGTTTCTTTATGCATACTTGCCTTTTCTTTCATGACTATGCACTAAGAAATATAACCGATTCTTCCATCCACACAAAAAACATTCTTGAAGGAATCTCTCCTGCCAGGTTATTGTATTCTGACAGCTGCTAGTGCTGGCTGTCAAAATACTTTTAGTAAAAATACTGCTAGTTAAAAGCTGCTAGCACTGGCTGTCAAAAAAGGGATTTTTAAATACAGCTTACCTGTAAAATCCTTTTCTTGGAGTACATCACGGGACACAGAGCGGCATATTCATTACTATATGGGTTATATGGAGTACCTTCAGGTGTGGACACTGGCAATCTCAAACAGGAAGTCCCCTCCCTATATAACCCCCTCCCCTAGAGGGAGTCTCTCAGTTTTGTAGCAAGCAGTATGCCTCCCAAAAATGTTCCCCAAAAGAGGGGCGGGAGCTCTGTGTCCCGTGATGTACTCCAAGAAAAGGATTTTACAGGTAAGCTGTATTTAAAAATCCCTTTTTCTTTCTCGTACATCACGGGACACAGAGCGGCATATTCATTACTATATGGGATGTCCGAAAGCAATGCTTTAATGAGGGGAGGGAGACATCTTCTCAAAAGAGATTTAATTTAGAGGTATACTCAAATAATAATAATAAATCCAACTTAGTCAAGAAATTTTTTTTATTTTTTTTTATTTTACAACCAAGGGTGCCCCCGATCCCGAGGATCTTAAACCGCAGCCTGTAGTACTGCCTGCCCAAAGGCTGAATCCGCATTCCTTCTCACGTCTAGTTGATAAAACCTTGTAAACGTGTGGACTGATGACCACGTCGCCGCCTTGCATATCTGAGCCATAGAGATCTGATGGTGTGCTGCCCAGGAGGCGCCCATGGCCCTGGTAGAATGGGCTTTTACCGACAAAGGAGGAGGCAACCTCTTTAAACCGTAGGCCTGAATGATTAATTGTCTAATCCATCTCGAGATGGTGGATTTTGCAGCTGCCTGCCCCTTCTTGGGGCCATCTGGTAAAACGAACAACACATCTGTTTTCCGGATCTTTTCTGTAGCTTTAAAATAGGCCTTCATGGCCCGGACAATATCCAAGGTATGCAGCAACCCCTCCTTTCTAGATGTGGGTTTCGGAAAGAAGGATGGAAGTACCAAATCCTGGTTCAAGTGAAAATTGGATATAACCTTTGGTAGAAAGGAAGGATGGGGCCGGAGAACTGCCCTGTCCTTATGTAGAATGAGATATGGTTCCTTACACGATAAGGCTGCCAACTCTGACACTCTCCTGGCCGAAACTATGGCGACCAAGAATACCAACTTTCTTGTCAGTAAAACTAAAGGAATCTCAGCCAACGGCTCAAAGGGTTGTTTCTGTAGAGTGGACATGACAAGATTTAAGTCCCATGGACAAATTGGTGACTTGACAGGAGGATTAATACGTAAGACCCCCTGTATGAAGGTTTTTACCAGCGAGTGGGTGGCCAGCGGCCTCTGAAACCACACTGACAGAGCTGAAATCTGTCCCTTGATTGTGCTTAATGCCAGGCCTTTATCCACTCCTAGCTGGAGAAAACGTAACACCCTATCAATGGTATATTTGCGGGAATTCCATCTTTTGGATTCACACCAGCCTACGTAGGTCCTCCACACCCTGTAATAAATCACCCTGGAGGCCGGCTTTCTAGCCCTAATCAGGGTAGGAATTACCTGCCTAGACAGACCTCTACCCCTGAGAATCAGGGATTCAGCCTCCAGGCCGTCAAATTTAGACGCTGTAATGTAGGGTGGAGGATCGGGCCTTGTGAGAGTAGGTCTGGTCGTAGAGGAAGAGTCCAAGGGTCTCCCACTGCCATCTTCAGGACTAGTGAGTACCATGTCCTCCGGGGCCAAGCTGGGGCTACTAGAATGACTGGCTTGTGCTCCACTCTGATCCTGCGCAACAGGCGAGGAAGTAACTGTAGCGGAGGGAATGCATATAGAAGTTTGAATTGATGCCAAGGGCAAACCAACGCATCGGTTCCGCAGGCCATAGGGTCCCTTGCTCGAGACACGAACCTGTCTAGTTTCTTGTTGAACCTGGATGCCATTATATCTATGTCTGGCATTCCCCACTTCTGGCAGATTGTCTGAAAGACCTGGGGATGCAGAGACCACTCCCCCGGCGACAGAATCTGGCGACTTAAGAAGTCTGCCTGCAGGTTGTCCACTCCGGGAATGAATATCGCCGAAATGCAGGGTACATACACCTCTGCCCACTGAAAAATCAAGCTCACCTCCCTCTGAGCGGCCTGACTCCTGGTTCCCCCTTGGTGGTTTATGTATGCCACCACTGTGGCATTGTCTGACTGGATTCTCACCGGGGACCCCTGTAATCTGGAAGTCCATGCCAGGAGGGCTAGGCGAGCAGCTCTGATCTCCAAGACATTGATGGGTAGCTGCTTCTCTGCTTCCGCCCAAGTTCCCTGGCGAGAGAACCCCTCCAAGACCGCCCCCCAGCCTGCCAGTCTGGCGTCTGTGGTAACTACCTTCCAGACAATGGGACTGAAGGACCTTCCCTTTAGAAGATTCTGAGGGTTTAACCACCAGGCCAGGCTTTGTCGGACCTTTGATGATAGCGTCAAAGGGGACTCCAAGGCATGTGCTCTCTTGCCCCAGGCTGCTAGAATGGCTGCCTATAGGACGCGAGTGTGGATCTGAGCGTATGGTACTGCCTCGAACGTGGCCACTAGCTTGCCTAGTAATCGCATACACAGGCGAATAGTTGGTTTTTTCTTGCTTAGAACCAACTGAACCAACCCCTTGATAGCTTCGACCTTTACAAGGGGCAGGAACACCCTTTGCTGTTCTGTGTCTAACCTCATGCCGAGGTATTCCAACTGCTTTGTAGGATGGAACGCTGATTTTTCCCGGTTTAGGACCCAGCCGAACCTCTCGAGGTACTGAACCGTGAGGTTTACTGCCTGTTGCAGACACGGCCGTGAGTGATCTATGATTAAAAGGTCGTCCAAGTATGCTAGGAGTCACTGTTCTGCCGCTCTGCGTCCTCTCCCTTCCAGATCAGCCTCAGACTGAGCACTGACTATAGCCTGCTGATTATAACAGCACACAAGGCGCGCCCCTGATGACGCTGCAGGCACGCCCCCCCCCCCTCCCCTCCGAACGGCGCGAAAAACGTCTATAAGACGTGCGCGCGCACGCGTGCGCGCGCGTATGCCGGAGAAGGAAGCACATGGAG
The DNA here is from genome assembly GCA_029574335.1 of Rana kukunoris. Classification (NCBI taxonomy): domain Eukaryota; kingdom Metazoa; phylum Chordata; class Amphibia; order Anura; family Ranidae; genus Rana; species Rana kukunoris. Next base: position 115,326,297 of record CM056052.1, read on the forward strand.
GAGCCGCGCTGCTGGAGACCCAGGACTGCAGCTTCAGGCGGCAGAATCAAACCCCCGGCCAGGTAGGACTCTCCAAAAGGCCCCATAGGGGTCCTTACTAGCCCTGGGAAGAAAGCAGCAGGTAGCTAGCAAACACATTTCTTAGACAGGGGGACCCAGTGATGGGGGAATGAGATCATCCTGTCTTCTCAGACATAGTGAGCAAGGCTGCCAATGCAGAGCATACTTAGGCTACCCCCCTTTTAGGTCACCCTGAAGAGCCTGCTGTCGAACCAAGTCCCGCAGGCTCCCCTCTTACCTGCTCCATGCTGCAGGACGTTTGTCTAGCAAAACGGTCCAATCTTCTCCCATCTCCGTGGGTAGCGTAGTAGACCTTCAGGCCCTGGGGTCCTGGAAGGTACCCACTGTCCTGGACCTATATAGCACCCTGGCAAACAGGAACTTATGGTCTTTACGAACTCCAAGTCCTGGGCCCAGGGTCCAGCCCTCCAAAGAGGAGCATTATAGGCAAAACCCCACGGTTTGGGGCCTGGGTACTGTCCACTTTGGCACTGAGGCTCCTTGGACAGATCCGGTTAGCCCGCCCTTAATCCCAAGGATGTGGAGCAAAGCTATTCCGTGACCAACATCTAAGACACTGGCGAAAAAACTGAGGGACTCCCTCTAGGGGAGGGAGTTATATAGGGAGGGGACTTCCTGTTTGAGATTGCCAGTGTCCACACCTGAAGGTACTCCATATAACTCATATAGTAATGAATATGCCGCTCTGTGTCCCGTGATGTACGAGAAAGAAATATCCAAGCAGTGCCTACAGACAATTTTTGGCCTGGCTTCTTCGACAAAAGTCAACTGAGTAATTCACTTTTGGCAAACTGGCAATGCCACCTACTGTTGGAATTTCTTTTAATTCAAAGAAATCTAATTCTAAATCTAAATTCTTACCAGGATACTGTATAGCAACTGTTGAGCCAAATTAGACACCACCACCTCTGCTGTCTCATGGCAAGTAACAACTGTGTTAAACAGTGTAACAGGGTTGCCAATGCCAATGTCAGAAACATGCCATTGAGTAGAAGATTGGAATAAGTGAAAGTAAGCATTCTTTACTATATTTTGTCAAGAAATATGCAATTAGTATACCATAGTGAAACTTTTTGTTACATGCCAAGAAGACTAAATTATATTCTCCAGAGGCTGCACACACCAGTCTGGAAGTCATGATACAGATTCTCGAGCCAACATATGGTGACATCTTTTCATGTCATCTTCTCCAGAATAAGTTCTGTGTTAAGTGTGCATATGAGACTGTTCCAGAAACACACAGATGAAACTGGACTAGAGTAGATCATAGAAAGACAAGTGAGTAGGAATGAGCCTCGTATTCGAGTCAAACCCATGTTCGATTTGAACATCGTATGTTCGATTGTTCATCAAAATACGAACAAAACGGGTCGTTCGCGCCAAATTCGAGTTACGTTTCACAAACCATAATTTACTGCGGCATCGCTGGCTGATGATTGGCCAAGCATGCACTATGTACATTTAGTACATGCCCCACACTATAAAAGGCCACGTGCAGGTCGGTCTTGTGTAGTGTGTTGCGGCAGTGGTTAGAGAGAACAGAGAGAGACAGACAGAGAGAGTGTCATTTTTTGCAGGTAGATAGAGCAGGCAGGCAGGCTAGTCAGTTAATATTACAGTGTGTAGAGGATATATATACATCCCAGGTGTTGTACATATATTTATACACTGTATAGTTTAGCTAGATCAGTTCTTCCTAATTTACTGGCAGACAGGTGATTGTGCTATTTAAAGACGTTTTCACAGGCATACTATAGACACCCAGCAGGTACAATATTTAAAGGAATTTTTCATTTGTTTTATTTTTTATTATTTAAGCATCATTAAAATCACTGCTCCTGAGGAGCAGTGATTTTAATGATGCTTAAATTAGAAAAAAAAAATTACTTTAAATATTGTACCTGCTGGGTGTCTATAGTATGCCTGTAAAAAACGTCTTTGAGAACCCGGGAACATGTATCAATAGAAAAAAGTTTTAAAAACTGCCGTTTTTTCAGGAGTCCTGAAAAAAAATTACCGTTTTTAACTGCTTGCCGACCGCCCACCGCAGTTATACGGCGGGACGGTGGCACTGCTGGGCGAGAGCAGGTAGCTCTACGTCCTACCTTTAGTGGCCACTAGGGGGCGCGCGCGCGCCGCCGCTCGTCCCCCGAGTCCTGCGCGCGTGCCCGGCGGGCGCGATCGCCGCCGGGAACCGCGCTTGTTCGTTACAGAGCGGGGAACGAGAGCTATGTGTGTAAACACATAGCTCTCGTTCCTGTCAGCGGGGGAAACGCTGATCTTCTGTTCATACAATGTATGAACAGAAGATCAGTGATTTCCCCTAGTGAGTCCACCCCCCCCATACAGTTAGAACACACCCAGGAACACACTTTTATAGTAATCCAATGCATTTTTATAGCATTGATCGCTATAAAAATGCCAATGGTCCCAAAAATGTGTCAAAAGTGTCCGAAAAAAAAATATTAATAAAAATGCCACAAACTACCCCTTTTTTTGTAAACGCTATAAATTTTGCACAAGCCAATCAATAAACGCTAATTGCGATTTTTTTTTACGAAAAATATGTAGAAGAATACGTATCAGCCTAAACTGAGGAAAAAAACTTTTTTTTATATCTTTTTTGGGGATATTTATTATAGCAAAATGTAAAAAATATTGCATTTTTTTCAAAATAGTCGCTCTATTTTTGTTTATAGCGCAAAAAATCAAAACCGCAGAGATGATCAAATACCACCAAAAGAAAGCTCTATTTGTGGGAAAAAAAGGACGCCAATTTTGTTTGTGAGCCACATCGCAGGACCGCGCAATTGTCAGTTAAAGCGACGCAGTGCCGAATCACAAAAAGTGCTCTGGTCTTTGACCAGCAATATGGTCCGGGGCTAAAGTGGTTAAAACCTGTTTTCTATTAATACATGTTCCCTGGGGCAAGACCCGGGTTCTCAAAGACGTTTTACGACAATAACTTGCATATTAGGCATTAAAATTAGCACTTTTGAATTTAAACGTTCGAGTCCCATAGACGTCAATAGGGTTCTAAATGTTCGCGCAAAGTTCGGTCCGTTCAAAAGTTCTGGTGCGAACCAAATGGGGGGGTGTTTGGCTCATCCCTACTATTATCCCTCTTCATAATACTGTCCACAACAAAGAATGTTTTTCCTAAATAACACTTTTCACTGAAAAGTTAGAGGTATTAGGGATAGCTTCTTTAGAACACAAAACTCAGCCACATGGTGAGTCATTGACAGTCATTGAACCCTCATAAAGTAAAAGTAAAGTAAAATTTCAAAGTGGATGAACATGCTGGAAGACTACAAAGGAACTACACGTGTTGCAAGGATTGTTTGATTAAGCTCAGAAGAAAAATACCTACACCAAAATATTGCATTGTGATTGTGAACATTGACTACATCAGATGTACATTAGATGTTATGCAAGTCCTTTCCACTTCTGATTTCCTGGAGGTTACTTTAGAGAGCCCATGACCAGCAAAGAATGTTTAACTAATTATGGGATGTCATGTGTGATCTGATTCAATCTGAGACCAAAACCATAGGAAGTAAAACAAGTGGTGTTGGTTATAGTTGCATAGCCAACAATGGATTAAAAATAGCATTGGATAGTGAGATGTGACAGGACAAAATGAGCAGCCATACTTACATACAGTGTCTTGAAAAAGTATTCATACCCCTGGAAACTTTTCACATTTCGTCATGTTACAACCTAAATTGTAAATGTATTTTATTGGGATTTTATGTGATAGACCAACACAAAGTGGCACACAATTGTGAAGTGTAAGGAAAATGATAAATGGATTTTTTTTTAAATAAATATGAGAAAAGTGTGGCGTGAATTTGTATTTAGTCCCCGAGCCAAAACTTTGTAGAACTACCAGCTGCAAGTCTAAATTAAATTACATACAGGTGGACTATTTATTAATTAGATGACTTCTGAAGGCAATTGGTTCCACTTGATTTTAGTTAGGGGTATCAGAGTTAGGGCTCTTTCACACGCGCGGACCGTTTTTTAGGTCCGTTTTTTATCATCAGTTGATCAGTTTTTCATCAGTTTTTCATCAGTTTTTTATCAGTTTTTCATCAGTTTTTCATCAGTTTTTCATCAGTTGTTCACCAGTTTTCATCAGTTTTTCATCTGTTATTTCATCCGTTTTTTCATCCGTTTTTTTTTGGTTAGAACTTTTTTTTTATTACATATTTTGATGAAAAACGGACGTTAGCGGATCGGATGTTAAACGGATCGTCCGCTAACGTCCGTTTTTCGTCCGTTCCGTTTTTTTGACGGAAGAAAAATAGGGTTTTCTTCCGTTCAAAAAAACGGAGCTTGACGGAGACGGACGTTAGCGGATGCATGTGAAAGGACCCATAGGAAAGCATTGCGGTCAAAAAACGGACGTCTAAAAACGGACGAACGGTCCGCACGTGTGAAAGGACCCTAAAGGGGTTGATTACAAATGCACGCCAGACTTTTCACTTATTTATTTGTAAAAAATGTTGAAAAACATTTATAAACTTCCTTTCACTTCACAATTATGTGCCACTTTGTGTTGGTCTATGACATAAATTCCCAATAAAATACATTTATGTTTTTGGTTGTAGAGCTGATGAAGAAGGTAAGGCTGTGCCTTTGAAACGTGTTCTGATTGGCCAGACAGCGTGTGGGCAGCTCCCCAGTTTGACAGCCCTGGACCACTCCCACCCAGAGACATACAGCCGACATCTCCATGAGGATTACCAAGGCTCCAGCTGTGGATAACACGGCGCTCTTGAATCCCTTAATAGAGACTTCCCGGCGGTCCTCCTGTGCTCCTGTAACACTGCATGTGGAAGCTTCCACCCGCTCTAGCACTCAGTTCTCCAACATTTTTCACACAAGTTTTAGTGTTGTTTTATACTTATATTCTAAATAAATTCCTAAGCTTTTTAAAGGATTGGCTTGGCTCTTCTCTCTTCTCCTTTTTATTTTCCTTATGTTTTTGGTTGTAACATGACAAAATGTGGAAAATTTAAAACAATATGAATACTTTTTCAAGGCACTGTACAGGGAGTGCAGAATTATTAGGCAAATGAGTATTTTGACCACATCATCCTCTTTATGCATGTTGTCTTACTCCAAGCTGTATAGGCTCGAAAGCCTACTACCAATTAAGCATATTAGGTGATGTGCATCTCTTTAATGAGAAGGGGTGTGGTCTAATGACATCAACACCCTATATCAGGTGTGCATAATTATTAGGCAACTTCCTTTCCTTTGGCAAAATGGGTCAAAAGAAGGACTTGACAGGCTCAGAAAAGTCAAAAATAGTGAGATATCTTGCAGAGGGATGCAGCACTCTTAAAATTGCAAAGCTTCTGAAGCGTTATCATCGAACAATCAAGCGTTTCATTCAAAATAGTCAACAGGGTCGCAAGAAGCGTGTGGAAAAACCAAGGTGCAAAATAACTGCCCATGAACTGAGAAAAGTCAAGCGTGCAGCTGCCAAGATGCCACTTGCCACCAGTTTGGCCATATTTCAGAGCTGCAACATCACTGGAGTGCCCAAAAGCACAAGGTGTGCAATACTCAGAGACATGGCCAAGGTAAGAAAGGCTGAAAGACGACCACCACTGAACAAGACACACAAGCTGAAACGTCAAGACTGGGCCAAGAAATATCTCAAGACTTTTTCTAAGGTTTTATGGACTGATATAATGAGAGTGAGTCTTGATGGGCCAGATGGATGGGCCCGTGGCTGGATTGGTAAAGGGCAAAGAGCTCCAGTCCGACTCAGACGCCAGCAAGGTGGAGGTGGAGTACTGGTTTGGGCTGGTATCATCAAAGATGAGCTTGTGGGGCCTTTTCGGGTTGAGGATGGAGTCAAGCTCAACTCCCAGTCCTACTGCCAGTTTCTGGAAGACACCTTCTTCAAGCAGTAGTACAGGAAGAAGTCTGCATCCTTCAAGAAAAACATGATTTTCATGCAGGACAATGCTCCATCACACGCGTCCAAGTACTCCACAGCGTGGCTGGCAAGAAAGGATATAAAAGAAGAAAAACCGATGACATGGCCTCCTTGTTCACCTGATCTGAACCCCATTGAGAACCTGTGGTCCATCATCAAATGTGAGATTTACAAGGAGGGAAAACAGTACACCTCTCTGAACAGTGTCTGGGAGGCTGCGGTTGCTGCTGCACGCAATGTTGATGGTGAACAGATCAAAACACTGACAGAATCCATATATGGCAGGCTGCATGAGTGTCCTTGCAAAGAAAGGTGGCTATATTGGTCACTGATTTGTTTTTGTTTTGTTTTTGAATGTCAGAAATGTATATTTGTGAATGTTGAGATGTTATATTGGTTTCACTGGTAAAAATAAATAATTGAAATGGGTATATATTTGTTTTTTGTTAAGTTGTCTAATAATTATGCACAGTAATAGTCACCTGCACACACAGATATCACCCTAAAATAGCTAAAAATAAAAACAAACTAAAAACTACTTCCAAAAATGTTCAGCTTTGATATTAATGAGTTTTTTGGGTTCATTGAGAACATGGTTGTTGTTCAATAATAAAATTAATCCTCAAAAATACAACTTGCCTAATAATTCTGCACTCCCTGTAGTCACATAGTTAGTCAGGTTGCAAAAAGATCATCTTGTTTAACCAATAAAAAAAAAAAAAACCTACATATATAGTACACAATCTTATACTCACGGCTGATCGTGAGGAAGACAAAAAAACCTATGCAACATGATCAAATTTGCTGCAGCAGAGGAAAAATCCTTCCTGGTTGCAGTTGGATATTCTCGTGTTATTACCTATAAATACTCTTTTTGAAAACAATCTATTGAGCTGGCCAGAACTAGTTCCACATTTTTTACTGTGAAGGCCTTTCCACACATGGAGGTTAAATCTCCTTCCCTCCAGATGTAAAGAGTGCCCGCATGTTTTCTGTAATGACATGAAAGTGAAAGTTAATAAATTTCCACAAAGGACTACCTACTATATGTATTTATACATGGTCATCATATCCTCATTTACATGCACAGTGATTATATTTTCTTCCATACAATTTATATTTCTGTCAAGTCTACCCTCAAAAATTGTATAAATAAGATGGTAACTTGGATTTGGTGGTTACCTTCCTATTGGGCTGTGTTTACTATAGTCCTACAGTAATTCAGACTGAAAAACACTAATATTATTTACACATTCTAGTTTAAACATGTGCTGATGGGAATTGAAGTGGGAGGCCACAAGGCACAGAGGTACACTATTTGTCTACAAGTATCAATATTTGAAACAATAATTAAAACGTGTAAGATTAGTTGTTTACCGAAGATGTCATTCCTTATACTCTGACCTTTAGCCTCTATCATCTTTACCAGTAATGAGCTCCTGTGTCACTGGTACTTAACCTTTTTATTCTGAGAATGATATCAAATTGTGGTGCCAGAGGAAGTAGCCTTGAGTGGAATGCTTTATGTTCTTCTTCATCATCCTCTTCTTCTTCTTATTATTATTATTATTATGTGTTTGGGTTAAATATGTTATAATGAAACTAAAGCTTACAATATAAACAAAATTAGCACACAAGCTTAGTTTTAGCACACAACCTTAGTTGTTGCCCATAGAGGCAAATTAATTATATTTTTTTCACCTCATAGAAAAATTAAAGTGACATTAAAGTCTTGGCTTTTATTTTTATTTTTTAAATAACAAACATGTTATACTTACCTGCTCTGTGCAGTGGTTTTGCACAGAGCAGCCCAGATTCTCCTCTTCTCCTGTCCCTCTTCAGCGCTCTTAGGCCTTTTTTTCTGCTAGGTGCCCCCAGAGCAAGCAGCTTGCTCTAGGGGCACCCAAGCAGGCATGCTCCTGTCCCGCAACTCTATGTGTCCAGAAACTCATGGAGCCGTGGCTTGGCCCCACCCCCTCCATCTCCTAAATGGCTTACTGTCTTTAATAAAGAGCAGTGGGAGCCAATGGCACTCAATGCTGCCAAAAGCCAATGAGGAGTGTGAGTCCCCAGAGAGGTAAGGCTCTTGTATACATTGCTGGATCGAGAGGAGGCTCAGGTAAGTTTAAGGGGTAGGCTGTGGGGGCTGCTGCACACAGAAGGTTTTTTACCTTCATGCATAGAATGCATGAAGGTAAAAAACCTTGTGCCCTTACAACCACTTTAACCAAGAAATCTGCTTCTTGCCCATGTAAATAAATAATTACATAAATAAATAAAAAGACAGTAGCCTCATGACCACTACTAAAACAAAGAAAAATTATTTACTGTCTGGGTTCCTACAAATTATAGGTATCTTGTGTATGGAGTATGCCATCTGGATACTGCAATGGTCTTTTTTGTTTAGCTCTACATCTGCTTTACATAAATATTTCTAAAATAAATGTAGCCAGGAGCTGGCTAATATTGCCTCCAAATTCTGAAGACACTTTAAAATACTGCTACAGTGTATCTGTTTTCTTCTAGTGCCCAGCCTGGACTCTATGACATCACATCCTGAAGTCAGGGTGAATGAGAACTAAGAATGGAGCAAATCATCCTGGGACATGTAGTCCAAAGATCCACATTCTATACCTAGTCGGACTGTTATGGACTACAAATCCAAACTGGCTGGAGAAGTAGAACATGATGCTAGGAGAGGATAAAAAAGGCCTGAGGGACAGAAGCGCTCTTTTTGGGAGCACAGCTGCTTCTGGTCATTCAGCGGCATCTCAGAGGCCACTCTCGTCTCATTTCATTCATGCCACACCAGCTGGGATGCAGCGTGGTGCAACACAGGATCAAGCGTCATCCTTCGAGCCAGACTCTGCAGAGGCCTGCTGCAGAGGCCAGAGTGTCAGAGGTCTCAGAGGATTTTGTTTTTTAGGCTCATAGCACTGTTGAAAGGTTACCTTATCTCATTATTTGTGCTTGTCTATAACTGTGTCTGCTGGAAATCCTTGTTAAGTCTGAAAAGCTAAACTTTCCACAAATAAGTCGGCCACATGAGTAAGTGAAACAGGCATCCTAAAGTAGTTTCACTTATGCCAACTGTAATATTTGCTTTGAAACAAGTGTTTATGCCTTTGGAAGTGAGGAGAGAGTGTACCTAAAAATGTCTAGCTCCAGATTGTTTTAAGGGAAAATAAAAGGGATCAGTGAACACCGCTATTCACTATTTCACCTGATTTCAGCTAAAGGCCTTGGGGTCTAAAGATGGCCATATACAGTATATGATGATTAGCACCCAATGTGGCTGACACATAATGGATTAAGAAACAATCATACTATATCATAACCATTTTATTGCAGCTAGTATTAAAGTGACAGTGAGTGAGTAACTTGTATAGCGCAACAAATACGAACTTAATCGCCCTAATCGACAGTAAGCCCTAAAGCATTTAAGGGAGTGCAGTAGGAAATAGGAAAGAGGAAAATTGAGAGGACAGAACAACTAGATAGGAGAAGTGAGTGAGAGAAGATGATATGTGGGACAAACAGCCTCACCCACTTTTTATCATGGTATGTTCAAGCCCCACAATGATCCGGCTGTGCTTGGTATTTTAGGCATAGCCCTTGGTGCACAGGCAAAGTAAAATTGAATCAAGAAAAGTCAAATCTCAATGTGAATATCTGTCTGGATCAAATGAGCCTAGCCCCGTTTAAACCTTGGAATTTCTTTTTATGGTTGTGAGTAGGGATGAGCCGAGCACCCCCCAGTTCGGTTCGCATCAGAACATGCAAACAGGCAATAAATTTGTTCGAACATCTGAACACCGTTAAAATCTATGGGACTCGAACATGAAAAATCTAAAGTGCTAATTTTAAAGGCTTATATGCAAGTTATTGTCATAAAAACTGTTTGGGGACATGTATAAATGCATTTTTTTTAAAAACTGACATGGGGGGTGTATATAGTATGCCTGTAAAGTCGAGTTGTTTCCCGTGTTTAGAACTGTCTCTGCACAAAATGTAATTTCTGAAGGAAAAAAGTCATTTAAAAGTACTTGCGGCTATAATGAATTGTCAGGCCCCGGCAATAAAGAGAAAAGTAATTGAAAGTCATTGATAAAAAATAAAAAAAATGGGTGGGGGTCCCCGCAAATACAATTACCAGGCCCTTCAGGTCTGGTATGGATTTTAAGGGGAACTCCGTGCCAAATAAAAAAAAATGGCTTGGAGTTCCCCCCAAAAATCCATACCAGACCCTTTACCAGAGCACGAAACCTGGCAGACCTCAAAAGAAGGGGGGGACGAGAGATTCCCCCCCTTCTGATCCATACCAGGGTACATGCCCTCAACATGGGGAGGATGCTTTGGGGGTCTGTGACCCCTCAAAACACCATGTCCCCATGTTGATGAGAACAAGGGTCTCATCCCCACAACCCTTGCCCGGTGGCTGTAGGGGTCTGCGGGCGGGGGGCTTATCCGAATCTGGAAGACCCCTTTAACAAAGGGGACCTCCAGATCCCGGACCCCCCTATGTGAATTAGTAAGGGGGACATTGTACCCCTACCATTTCACAAAGAAAGTGTAAAAGATTGTAAAAAAAACACACAGACACAGTTGGGATAAGTCCTTTATTAAAAATAAAAAAAATGAATGATCTGCTGTCCAGGCTCCAGCGTTGATGTCCATCACAGCGAGGAACAACATCCTGTCCCCACCGGAGACACTCCGGGAATAACGTTGTGGCAGCCTGACAGGTCTCCTATGTAGCTGAGGATGGGACCACCCGCCAAGTGACCCCGTACCTTTCTGACGCATGGGGAAACCCGGGCTTAAACAGTGACGTGATGAGTGACCCCGCCCCCTCTGATGCAATGGGAAACATGCGTTACATCAGAGGGGGGCGGGGCCAACCGTCACGTCACTGGGAAAGCCCAGGTTTCCCCTTGCGTCAGAGGGGGACGGGGTCATGTGACGGGTGGCTCCGTCCTCAGCTACATAAGACCTGTCAGTTGCCGCAATGTCATTCTCGGGGTGTCCCCGGAATGACGTTGCGGCAGCCTGACAGGTCTCTTATGTAGCTGAGGATGGGTCCCCAAACACTTTTTATGACAATAACTTGCATATAAGCCTTTAAAATTAGCACTTTAGATTTCTTCCATAGACTTTTACAGGTGTGCCGCGGCTTTTCAAATTTGCTGCGAACACCCAAAATTGTTCGCTGTTCGGCAAACGGTCGAACAGGCAATGTTCAAGTCAAACATGAGTTTGACTCGAACTCGAAGCTCATCCCTAGTTGCGAGCTGTGGAATTTCTTCATTGAAAGTTATAATTAACTTGGTACGTGGTTCTTCAGTTTCCAGTTAACACATTGGCTGGACTGAGGGAGGGTGCCACTGCATAAAAAGTCATTGTGTACATGATATATTTGGTGTCCATAATCCACAGAAGTTGATTGCTGTCTTACAATCTACATTTCCAGGACTCATGTTTTATAACATCACTTTTGCTTCTAAAAAAGATATGCTTAGAAAAAAATCTGATCAATGAATGAATTGTTTAATTTTTTGCAAATTGTAATGTGAAACAGTGCAGCATTCTTTCTTAGAAAATACATGCAAAAGCCAGTGATATTGTTCCCTTAAACAAAACCTATGTTATTAAGTATTTAACACCATTAACCATTTAATGGCCATAGATCAACCTGCGCGCATTTAACTGTCCCTCTAATTACTTCTAATAGCCAAGTGTTTACGACACCACTTGAAAAAGAGGCATTTTACAAGGTGATGAATGATCTGTGATTAATTCTAAAGGCTTCACAGCTGATGAAAAGGGACATGATTTCATCACGGGCCATTAAATGGGTCACAGCTTTGTCACCCATTAACCAGTTTTGTCTGATTAGTTTCTAATTGGTGCTGCTTGCTCTCCCAGCTCCTGACTTACCAGCCGTTGATAAAGATCTCAGAGCTGATCAATGCTCACAGACAGGCCATTTGCTCACTCCCTGATCTACTTCTCCCTTCAAGGAAGCTGTGCTCCTATTAGATGAGGAAGAGATTTGCTAATGGATCAGGCAGCAGTTTGCAAACACAGCATAATGAGAACATTAGAATAATGATGCTTGACAATGAAACCTATTTATTACCATAAGCCAAGAAACGTGTCGAGAAGTTCAAATTAGGATCAGTGTATTTTGTGCATTATGGAGTACCAGATCAATGGTAGTGCACCATTTACAGTTCACAGATGACCAAATCAATCCCCAGAGAGATTTAAGGTTCATGGAAGATTATGTATATTTCCAGTTGCCATTTTACTCTTTTTCTTTCTTATTTTTTATGAGTTTAAGTTTTAAGTAGTCAATAAATAAAAAGTGCATCTTTCCAACAACGTGAATCAGTCTTTCTCACCCGGGATCTTTGGAAACGTAGGCTTCCCCAGAGCTTGCTAGAGGTCGCTTAAGCAGTGGCAGATTTATTTTTTGCCTGATAAGGTCTGCATAGTTCCAGCACCAACATTATTCAACATAGCCAAGTGGATTGCCTTCTCTTGTCTCTCAGGTAAGTAACCGTTGACACCAAGAACTTTATAGTCTGTAAGAGCATTCTGGGGCACTGTTTACTTTGACCCTCAAAGTAAAAGAGAATTTTTTCCACTGAAAATCAAAATAAGACGCTTTAACCTATTTATAATTTTTAGAACTAGAAAATATATACAGTAATTATTAGTTTGGGTGCTTTAGGTCCGAAAAAAACGGCCCTAAATTTTACCAAACCAGCACTTGCGAGATAAGGGATCATGTTTATAATGTATGAAATTCTACTAATAGGAGTTTCTTAAAATTTGCCCTATCTTGATATATACAATCACTAGAGTCATCTTTACTAATTGTGATTGGAAGATACTATACCTGAGTTTGGTTCATGAAAGGTTAACAGAACATGGGTAAACATGCGTGTCAAATCCAAACACTGATAAAGTCAATGTAGAGCTAAATGTTAAAAAACAGTTATATGTATTTTTTAGGATAATAGTCAGGAGATTGTCAAACAAATGGCATGGGGGCTGGACACTGGCCTAGTGGACATGTACACAAGCAATTTTTCTAAACATGCTCTTTAGCAAGGAGCAGAAATTGAAATAATTCATTATGGCAAAATAAAAAATAAAAAAACATGCTTGTGGGGATACCTTTAACCTGCCTGTGAAGTGGTGCATCTGTACGATGTCTTAAACCTAGTAAACTGATATTCACAATTGTATGGGGTAACCCCACACACACAAAAAACAACAAAGAGTGGGGTCCCCCAAAATAATAGCAGACCCTAATTCATGCATGTAGTTTGGCAGGTCAGGAAAGGGGAAGAGATCAAGCATGCACCCCCCCCAACCATACCAGGCCACACGTCCTCGACATGGTACGTTACATTGCCAGGAGATATGCCCCTGGCAAACCACCTTGTCCCCATGTTGATGGAGACATGGGCTTCTTCCTCACACCCCATGTCTTGGTAGTCTGCAAACAAGGGTCGTATCGTTATCTCGAAACCCCTTTAACAATAAGGGGTAATGGGCCCACATGTGAATGAGTAAGGAGTGAAAGTTCTCTCTGCTCATTCACACAAAAAGTGAAAAATAAATAAACACACAACCTTTAACAAGTTCTACAGTACTCTACAAAAGTTTTAGGCAGGTGTAAAAAAATGCTGTATATTAAGAATGCTTCCAGAAATAGAAGTGTTTATTATTTTTATCAATTAATAAAATGAACAGAATAGATCTTTTATGGTTGTAGGCTTCTTAATGTAATCACAGACAGACAAATGATGTTGAGATCAGGGCTCTGTGGGAGCCAAACCTTCTACATCCACAGAAGACCTGTGGATAGTTCTCCAAGATACTTAGAAGGAATACCTACCGAGCTCCTTCAAAATGTCCTCCTAGAACAGAGGTTCTCAACCTGGTGGTCGGGACCCCCTCGGGGGTCAAATGATGATTTGCCAGGGGTCACCATATCCTGGGCTGTTCCTGAAGCCCGCACCGCTCTCCCAGCCTTTCTGCAGCTGCCCAGCAGGGCTGTCTCTGGAGCCTGTGGCCACCCAGCTGGGCTATTCCTGGAGCCCAAGGTCACCCACTCAGCCTTTTCGCAGCCGCCCATTCAGTTCACGGCATGTCTGGGGGGCAGAGACTAGAGGTCAGCTAACTGGTGAGGAATGTGAAGTGGGAGGGGCTGGAGAAGACCCTATCTTTTGATTTCAGAGACACCACAAAGCTGGAGACACAGTAAGTAACACTACCTGTGATTATAGTTGCCATTAAAAGTCCCCACTTCAGTTCTCAGATCAGCAGATGACCTTGATCAAGAGCACCTAAGTTGGCTGATCCGAACTCCCCCCAGCATTGCCACTCATCCCATTCCCCCCTCCCCCGACCAAGGAGTAAGAGAAGGAATACAAATAGAGAATACATGGAAGGGAGAGGAAAAGAGGAGGAGGAAGAAAGAGAAAAAAAGGGAGAGAAAGAATAAGAGAAAAAAGACAGACAACTAGAGAGAGGGATGGGAAACAAGAAATTAGGATAGAGAGAGATAAAAGGGAAAGAAAGGAGAACAAAGAGAAATAGTGGTACATCCTAAAATGTACCATATGAGGTTTTAATACTGTACGAGTTGAAGGGACTCAGGGAGCGCTAAATTTCTGTGGGTTAGGGGCATAAATTACTTTTCTTGCCTTGAGTGCTGACAACCCACGCTACGAAAGTTTGTATCAAGGGGTCACAGCACTAAAAGGTTGAGAACCACTGTCCTAGAATAATTGAATAACTGATGCTGTTATGAAGGCAAAACTTGGTCACACCACATTGATTTGATTTGGATTTCTCTTCTGTTAATTTACTTTATATTTTGTCAATTGATTAAAATAAACTATTAAAGCTGCAGATTAAAAAGGAATATGAATTACTTTTGAAATAATTGAGATTTTAGTGAATACCAGATTTACATATATATCTGTGGATGATCTCTGCTAGGGAGCCTAGCAGAGAAATATGTATTGGTTGAATGACACTATCAGATTGCAGACCTCTGGGTTGCCCCACTGGCAACAGCCGACAACTGGACAACCATCCAGTATGAGTACTGAATCTTCACACAAGAACAAAGTCCAACAAATAGGCAAATGTCAGGTTAAGTTGTGTTCCTTTATGTCATGACTCACATGGAGTCTTGAGGTTGGTAGCATTTAGGCAAAAGTGAAGTGCAAACAGAGCACAAACTGAGATTTATTCAGAATAGCAGTCAGGATACTGAAGGGCCCGCGAGCATACTAGGGAACCTTTCGTTTGGGAAGGTTCCTAAAGTACTGAAATAATTTTGTACTTGGTGTTTAATAGCATCATGTCCGTGTTGTACTGTACCAACACTGCGGATCCCCATATCAGTCAACAGATAGGGCAGAATTATTTGTCTATTTCCCCGTGGAATAAATTGTGTTTTAAAATATATAAAAAACACCAAAATGTGACAAAATCAGAAGTAATGAAACGCATTGGGTGTGACTACATGGCAACCTTACAGTGCTTGGAAGCCAGCATTGAGGTAGTGAGAGAGTTGTGAAACACTACAGTTCTTAGTTTGTTTGCTTAGTGCAAGATGTGCAAGTGAGTGAGATAAGAACCTTTTAAATAAATGACATAGTGATAACAATATTAGTAGTGGAGACCTTTTTTGCTTTTCTTTTCTACATACTGTGAATACGAGCCCACTTCAAAAGAGGGTTGAATAAGTGGATTGGCTTACTATGAAAAGAAGTCATCATAGATTAATAAGCATGTTAGCCCACTTATGAGAATGGGGGGAGGGAAATAGGATCTGGTGAGTTGCTGTTGTTTGGGAAAATGGCTAATCGTCACACAGCGGTGGTGGATTTTGTGGTGGTTCATAGTCAGCTGTTTTTCACGGTGTCCTTATATAGACATATACAATTTATGTGGAGGACTTTATTTGATCACATTTAAGGCAAACATTTGTTTAATTTCACTTGTAGATTTTCTATAACTGCCTCTGGTACAAAAAGGATGCACTGAGAGCCAAGGAATTGAGGCATTGAAAGGATGCAAGAAATAAGCAAACATCATCAATTCAGTTAACTCTCTTGAGCTGGGCATAGATGGATCAAAATTTGGCCAACTCAGCATGGACTGGCAGAATTTTGACCCATATATGGCTGTTACAGTTCAATAGAGTTTGATCTAATGATTGACCCCTTTAGAATGGGACTGTTGGTAAACTTTAATTTGATTAATATTAAGTAGATTGACTTCTGACAACCAGCCATGAATTGAAATTAATCTGGTCCTTGCTGAACTTGCCAACTTTAAATCTATGTATTGTTGCCTTTAGCCTCCTTAGGTTGGGGTAAGTACTCTATTATAACATACCTAAATGTTTTCAGTTGTTGTCTCCTGTTTGCAATTTGCAAATGACTGTTACTGTCTGTGTCCCTGTTAGAGAGATATTTGTCCTGGTGACCGTTATCACTGACAGTGAAAGAGAAGGAAACTCCCTAATTTTGAGTTGTCACCAGAACAGCAATAGAGGTGATAACTTCCAATGAGGACACTTGTTCTAGTGACCCTGGTGACAATCAAAGATCTCCCCACTTGGTACCATGGTTACCATGGTACAGCAAGTGAGGGGAAATCTTCCAACTTGGACACAGATAGCACAAAAAACTCTCTTACTCTGAAATTATAAAAAATAAAGTTTTATTACTACTTTAATCTCTAAATTGGTAAATTTGTTTTATGATGATATGTATTTATATTTAAAAGATTATTCTATTCTATGGATAAGTAACTGATTTGTGAATCCTGTGCTAAACACACAAAAAGAAAGCCGTCCATGAAAAGATTAGATCCCCATTTACAATAACAGAGCTTGTCTATTGCAATGGAAAATGCACACCTAGGATTTATTAATGATAATCAGGAGGAAAGCCATTTGTAATGAACTGTGCAACAAAGACTTTCCCTCACTGAGAGGTGGTGATAACGAGCCATTAGTGACATTTGTGCTGATGGTAATTGGGAAAATTAATGATCATTTCCTTTGTCTGTATACTAAGTGGTGTTTACTCTCAGAATTAAGAACTGTTCCTCTCTATGTACAGAAGAGATTTCATACACAGGAACATGAGGCTCTAAGACAATGGCTCTGCCCACCCATACATAGAAGCTCTAAATGGTAAGAGATTTGTCCTCTCATTTTGTAACCTCTTGAACGTCAAAGTCAAAAAGCATTGATAAGGTGTAAACAGTTGTTCTGTTTATCCACGAAAAAATTATCCAAGGTTTACCTGTGTACCTGTAGACTGCTCAAAAAAGAAAGTGTCTTTGAGTGGCCATGAACGACCCAACAATTCAACATGCATATTTTCTGGGCATAAAATTTCACTTTTAGACATATGGAAATGGAGGGGATATGTGAAAATTATAGTGTTCCTCTATTATAACTCATCATTTCAAGCAGTTGAAAAATCAGTTGATCAGCAGGCCCATATGTGAGTAGGTGCAGTGTGATGGGACTGCAGAAAACACTCAGATTCCAGATGCAGAGTAACAGGAATACATGGTTATTGAAGTTCGGCAATACTTTGTACTATATTTAAGAAGGAGCAGCATTGCCAAACAAGGACAAGATGTGGTTTAGGACTACTGAACAACTCCCTTCCCGATAAAATACCTGGAAGGTGCTCCGCCGTTAACAGAGGAGAACTCAGTTAAAGTAGAAGTTTACCCTAAAGAGGAAGTAAACTCTACTACTGAATATTACCTATCGGTAAGCCTATAAAAGGGCTAACCTATAAGTAGTTCAAATATCTCCTAAACATGCACCATTTAGAAGATATTTACTGTACATGCAGCCAGTGAAATCATTGGCGCATGGGCTCCGAATGAGCAGCTGTTCGTGTTGTTTCTTCAGAGCCCTGTACAATGATTGGCACCTCGAGCGCCCAAGCGTGGGAGTCATGTAATTGTGACTCCGGCCACTCACAGCTCTAGAGCCCGTGAACCTGGAAGAAACACAGGGGAAGATGTCAACCAATCTTAGTGGTAATGCGGGCGCCACTGGAGGGCTTCGTTCTAAGGTAGCTATTTCATAAGGAGCTAGACTACAATGCATAATATTTTTTTTCAAGAGTTTACAACCTCTTTGACACTAAAATCTGAAAATCTACAGGCATCCACAATTTAAGACTAACTTATCTAGCTCTGCAAAGAAAAAAAATGCTACATACCTTTTCTGAAGCTGTTGCAGTCCCACGTTGAGTTGTCAGCTGTGGCTTTGTTGTGGAGGTGGGTGCAGAGGAGGCAGCTGACAATGGAAGCCCCATAGTAACTTGTTTATTGTACATTAAAGGGCTGGCAGGCTTCCCAGAATCTGCTATTAAAAAAATGACCATGAATTGCAGTGTCTAAGTTGTGAACTTTGTGGATTAATTTCTCCACAAGCCTACAGCTACTAATGACAGTGAGGGTTTGTTTAAAAAATGGTGTTTACTGCTCTTTAAACATATATTTAAAGAAATATTTGAATGTACAGAACCAGGTCATAGGAGAACTTAAAGGTCTATTTCTAGGGGCCCTTTCCCACTTAGTTACAGGGACCACCCTCTCAGATCTCCGTTCTTCCCTATGAGGGGATAGGATGAACATGGACCGTCTGTCCGTGTTCACCCGATCCACTCTGGAGACGGTTGGAAAAATAGGATTTTCCTCCGTCTGCAGAATCGGACCATATCGGGGACCGATGAGATCCGGTGTCAGCAGGTGTTCATCCGCTGACATCCTATAGTGATACATGTATGTCCGTATTTCATCAAAATGGATGAATGAAATACGGACATACTGTCCATTCGTGTAAAAGGGCAATAAGGGGGGTTCTCACAATGGGCATTGTTTATTGGAACTCTGCCCAAGTACAATTAACCATTATCCCCACTCCCCTACTTGTCTTCAGTCACACTGTGCTTTAAATGAAGTGTTGTGAGGCATGTTTACATCATTACCTCTGGCAGCCAAACCACAGTGACCTACGTTTCAGTGCACTGTGATCTATGGAGAACTCTTTGCTTATTCATAGTTTGTGGACTCCAAGAGAACTGCATTAGGAACCACCTCTTCCATTAGATTACAGGGTTTGTTAGCAATTATATATACTTATCCATGCCCAGGCACAGTTTGGAGCACTTACACTACATGAATAAACAGACAAAGAGCGAGCCATGCTCAGGCACAACAAAAGACACCTAGTATGAGTACACACTAGCTGATCCCCTCTGAGAAGTTTTTGGGAGCAAAAATAACATATAACCTACCTATGCAGTCTTGCAATAGCATCGCATGGCAGCTACAGTATGTGGACCACTGTAGGGATGATCAAGGCCTACATAACATAAATTATGTCCTGTCAATATTGTTGTATTTCTTGTAGTCATGGTAATGCTCCACATGAAACAGGTTCCTAAAAAGGAACTGCAAGCACTACTATTTACATTTGCAGAAGCAGCACATTACCAAATATAGATTTTAGGGGCTGTTAAAGTTTTTGCCTCATACTGAGGAGCAAAGGAGCAGTTGTACACCCACAACATTTAGCAGTTGTTCACATGATCCTATCTTTGCTTCAGTGTGACATTCCAGTGGAAGGGAATGGTAAGAGGAAGTCAGCTCAGCCCCTTTGTTGCACCCATGTTTTTTGTCAGCAGTCTTCCAGGAGACCACTCTACGTCATAGATGTGTACAAGCATCAGTCCTATAAACTGTTCTCATACAGACACATGCTAATATATCTCTGTGATCTCACAGAAGCCAAGTCTTTGGTTTCCCAATGTCATCAGTTTCCTCTTTCTGCGATGCCCTCCCTCCCTCCCTTCTCTTTTTTTTCTTCTTTTCATAAAATCGCCCTCATGAATGATTTATACACGTCTCGTTATCTGAAGTGATTTTCAGGAGACCTAAACCCATTGCTGCATAATTGTTAATTTTACCACCATAATAGACCGAGATGGAAAGCAGCGATTATACATTTATTGCACAATTAAATAAAACATACTTGAGAATTACAAAAGGTTCCGTAATTATTTCAGACCATTAATAAAATGGGCATTAAATTATGGAAGACATAATAGAGAAAGGAAATAGATTTTCATTGCAGAAACAGAAGCTGAGAGGGGTAATAGATCCTTGTTGAATTCTTTTTTTTTTCTTCCTCTCTCTCTCTCTGAAATTAATTGTTGCCCGGTTTAATTCATGGAGGAATGAAAGAGAATCTAAAAATGCATTGAAGAAGCTCAGATGAAAAGGCTATTGTTTGGCTGGACAATAGCAAGTGAATCACTCCGCTGAGAGTTGAAGCCACACTTCATTTTTTGATTTCTCCTTCCCAATGGTGACGAGAGATCACGTTCCACCTTATAGTTTTTTTATTACCCGACCCTTTAACTCTTTCATTTTTATGTGCAACAAAGGGTCTTTGCTGCTCTTCTTATTGATAACAAAAATGGGAAAACCCTAGAATTGAGTTGCAGGTCCCAATGCACGCGATGCACAAGCAGCCCTATGGCATCATCAAACCTGATCTTGAAATTTTTTACTATACTTTTGTACCTGAATTAAGAGTTTTGAAATGCTATTCTTGTCTGCTGGAGGCATTTTATAGCTTCTGTTCAATGTGAAGACATTGTAAGTTAGTGACACACAAGAACAGATCCCTCAATTTACTATGTGGTTGTATTGAGAGATGCAACTCAACTTCCTTCAATGTTACAAACCAAACATTTACACTAGTTCCACTACTGGATCACATCCCACATTGCAACTTTTTTCTAGGATGCAAACCGGTAGAGTTAAGCAATGAAGAATTCCAATTTGAAGAAACAAAATATGTTTCAAATGTCAGACCTGTTTATTTTGCATGCTTTGAGGTCAATGTGGTTCAGCAGAAACCTTGCTGTTTCTATACTAACCTGACCATCATGTAATCAAAACTAACAGCGTAAAAAAAAAAAAAAATATGTTTTTGTACTTATACAGTGCCTTAAAAAAGTATGCATACCCTTTGAAATGTTCCCCATTTTGTCATGTTACAACCAAAAACATAAATATATTTTACGTGATAGACCAACACAAAATGGCACATAATTGTGAAGGGCAAGGAAAATGTTTTACGTTTTTAATTTTTTTACAAATATGTAAATAGTGTGGCATGTATTTGTATTCAGCCCCCTCTGAGGCGGCGTACACACGTACGAGAACCTCGACGGGCGGAACACATCGTTCCGCCCGTCGAGGCTCTCGGCCGGCCGTCGAAATCGGCGACCCGCCCGTCGGGAATGGCAACCAGCCATTTACCCAGGCAGGCCGTCGAGCAAATAGAGAGCCTGCTCTCTATTCGCTCGACGGGATTCCCGATGGGCGGGGCAAGCCAGGAGCGTACACACGGCCGAGGTTCTCGCTGGAATGCAGCTCCCAGCGAGGTTCTCGCTGTGTTTCTAGCGAGAACCTCGGTCGTGTGTACGCCGCCTAACTCAATACTTTGTAGAACCACCTTTCGCTGCTATTACATCTGCAAGTCTTTTTGGGGATGTCTCTACCATCTTTCCACATCTAGAGTGACATTTTTGCCCATTCTTCTTTGAAAAATAGCTCAAGCTCTGTCAGATTGGATGGAGGATGTCTGTGAACAGCAATTTTCAAGTCTTGCCACAGATTCTCAATTGGATTTAGGTCTGGGCCATTATAACTCATGAATATGCTTTCTAAACCATTCCATGACATGGAACCTCTGCCCCAGTCTCAAGTCTTTTGCAGACTCTACAAGTTTTCTTCTAAGATTGCCCTGTATTTGGCTCCATCCATCTTCCCATCAACTCTGACCAGCTTCCCTGTCCCTGCTGAAGAAAAGCATCCTCAAAATATGATGGTGTAATCAGGGTGATGTAATCAGGGCAGGAAGTGGGCGTGATATATTATAATGAAGTGTGACCCCATGCAAATGATGGGCTGAGCTTAAAAAAATGAACTGCGCCTACGACATGAACGTAACCTACGCACAGCCCTATTCACATAGTACTACATAAATGACGTAACATACGACCGCTGTTCCCTGGTCCATACCTTTGAATGGGTTGCGCCACCTATATGGTGGAATAACTTTACGCCGGATGTGAGCCTTACGCAAACCGCATATATGAAGTGGCCGGGCGCATCTACGTTCGTGAATCGGCGTATCTTACTCATTTGCATATTTAAAATGGGAACGCCGAAAGCTTCCAGCGTAACTATGCGCCCACGATACGCCGGCGTAGGCAAGTTACATCGGCCGGCTTAAGCCTATTTTTTGGACGTATCTAGCTTGGGGAATCAGCACAGAGATACGACGGCGCACATTTGTACTTACGACTGCGAATCTTCAGATACGTTGGCATAAGTCCTACGTGAATCCGGGCCATAGCGTTTTGCTTTTAGGCCGAAAACTTCAATTTTGGTCTCATATCTGACCAGGGCACCTTCTTTTACATAAAAGGTGTGGTATCTCGCGCCAATAAAAAAAAATTAATGTGACAACAACATATAATTATAGTGAATAAGCAGCTCCCCTAAGATAGAGACCTCATCAAAGGTCTGAACTGAACAGTAATGGTATATGGAGGGGGCGCTAATAATGAATAATAAGAGAATAAACAATAACGTGAAATCTAATAAATGGTCCGTCTGAACCAACAATAGCAGACTTAGTGAGCAGCAACACCCTGAAAATGGTGAAATAGATTGTACAAAAAAGATTGTACAAAAAAAAAAAAAGAATAAATAAATAAACTCAAGTCCATTCAAAGAATGTTAGATAAAGTCCAATCAAGGCTAATCTTTCTCAGATGCAAATTGTAGAAAATGAATTGTAAAAGGTGTCCACCTTCACCAAGAAGATCCCCCAAATGTGCACTAATGGATGGCTCCTTACCGCACGGTGTTGACCTGATTGTTTAGAAAAGGTCAAATACAGCAGTTGGTCACTAAACCAGTTGAATGATTCAGCTGCGCAGCTCTATGTTTCCCGGAATCAAACACTCACATGAAGGAGGGAGAGGGGAAACCACCATAGTGAAGTACAGTTTATTTAAAATATGTCACAGATAAAACAGCATAGCCAAATGGCCTCTTACTTTAGTAGTGCCTAGGACCCGGCACTGGGGCTGGTCAGCATGGCAGGATGGGCTATGATGAGTGTTCCTCGCTGGGGAACTGGGGTGAAGTCCAAGCCGGATACGAGTTCCTCGCTAGGGAGCTGGCGTGCGTTCCAGGCCAGGGGACCAGCGGGACCGGAAGTGCGTTATTTTTACTTTTGAAGCGCCTGGATACGTAAAAATAACGCACTTCCGGTCCCGCTGCGTGTGTCCGTCAGCTCAGCGGGGGTCTCCGCTGAGCTGTCGGGCGGACGGGGCGGTCCCCGCACACTGTGCAGGGACCGCCCCGTCTCTCCTCCGCTCTCCCCTATGGGGAGTCGGATGGAAACGTACCGTCTGTCCGTTTGCATCCGATCCGTTTGCCAGGACGGAAGAAAAATAGGACATTCTTCCGTCCGCAAAAACGGATGCGGATCGAGCGGACGTTAGCGGATGCATCATCCGCTAACGGATCCGCTCCCATAGGGACCCATTACAAGTCCGTAAACGGGCTTGTAATGAGCGGACCGTTCGGACCGTTCGTCCGCTAGTGTGAAAGGGCCCTTAGTCTGCTATTGTTGGTTCAGACGGACCATTTATTAGATTTCACGTTATTGTTTATTCTCTTATTATTCATTATTAGCGCCCCCTCCATATACCATTACCTTCTTTTACATGTTGAAGCCCACATGGCTTCTCGCAAACTACAAACGGGACTTCTTATGGTTTTCTTTCATCAATGGCTTTCTTCTTGCCACTCTTCCATAAAGACCAGATTTGTGGAGTGCACAATTAGTTGAGATCCTCCCATCTGAGCTGTGGATATTTTCAGTTCCTCCTGCTTCTCAGATTAATGTTCTCCTTGCCTGGCCTGTCAGTTTAGGTGGACAACCATATCTTGGTAGGTTTGTAGTTGTTCTATACTCTTTCAATTTTCCAATGATGGATTAATCAGTACTCCATGAGATGTTCAAAGCTTGGAATATTTTTTATAACCTAACCCTGCTTTAAACTTCACAACTTTATGCCTGACCTGTCAGGTGTGTTCCTTGGCCTTCATGATGCTGTTTTTTCACTATGGTTCTCTAACAGAACAGCTGTATTTGTACTGGTATTAAATTACACACAGGTGGACTCTATTTACTAATTAGGTGACTTCTGAAAGCAATTGGTTCCACCAGATTTTAGTTAGGGGTATTAGAGTAAGGGGGGCTGAATACAAATGCACGCCACACTTTTAACATATTTATTTGTGAAAAAATGTAAAACAATTTATAATTTTCTTCCACTTGAAAATGATGTGCCACTTTGTATTGGTCTATCACCTAAAATCACAATAAAACACATTTAAGTTTTTGGTTGTAACATGACAAAATGTGGAAATTTCAAGAAGTATGAATACTTTTTCAAGGCATTTTATATACTCAAGGCTTTTTTCAGCTGGAACGTGGCAAAATGGCCTTCTGCCATCTCCTGCAGCCCTCTCCTCTCCAGACTGTCCATTAACACAAAAGCCGATAGAGAAAGTATTCTATATTACTTACTTTCTTTACTGGCTTTTGTGTGCTAGTGACGGCACCCAGGGCATGTCCCCATACCTGTTGATAGGTTTCCTTTGCCTAGACTCTGCAACTGTTGGATTTTTTTTAATGGGAGCTTCCAGTGGAAGGGGAGAGAGATATAGATGGGGGTGCAGAGATGACATGTTGGCAAAGAATAAAAAAGTGAGTTGTGGATGGGGGGAACATGCTATGGTAAAATGTGGAATGTGAGAGAGAGAAGGGGGTTAAGCTGTGGACAGGGATGAAAGGTGAGCTGTGGATGGGGGGGGTGACCTGTGGATGGGGGGAGGTGAGCTGCAGACAGGGGGGAGAGAAGGCAAGCTGTAGATGGGAGTTGAGTTGTGGAAAAGAGGAAGGTGTGCTTTGGATGGGAGGAGAGAGGGTGAGCTGTGGACAGGGTAGGGAGTGGGAGCTGTTAATGGGATGCTGATTGAGTTTCTGCACACTGGTGTCCGTTTATGAAGCAGTGAATTTTATTCACTGCTTCGTTCTCCGGCTATCACAGTGAAGATTTTTCTCCTCTGTGTGCCGGTTTATCAAGCAGAGAAGATCGTTTCACCCTTGGAGGAGTGAAGTGATCTTCCAACGCTTCAAACAGTGGAGAATGGCCCCTGATACTGGAATCACGTGAGACTTTACGAGATTACAGTACCAGATATTCACAGAAACACCGAGATGTCAGTTTATTAAGCAGTGATAAATTATCATCGCTCATAACACTGACAGACCCCGTGGTTAATGTAATTAAAATAATCCCCCTGCATAATATATATATGTATACACACACATACACTATATATACATGTATATACACACACATTATATATATACACGTACACATTATATATATGTATGTATATATATATATATATACATAAATATTACAGGGGAACATGGTTACAGTGTTGGGGGGTCTGAGCGAGGTAGAAGGAAGTTAAAAATCTTCCTCCTTTCTCCTCATAACCCCAGGGATTCTCTCTTCACTCCCTGCTTCACCAGCTCTGAGATGGTGAATCGGGGAGTGTGAATTCTGACAAAGATCGCCAGTGAAGCGCTCAGATCACAGCTGGCCGTTTCTGTGTCAGTCTATGAGACTTCACTGTGTGTAGAGATATTCGGCGGGAAAACAAATTCAAACACTTCTCCCCCGATTATCACTGTTATCACTGTTTCATAAACTGTTTATGGGCTGTGATCAGTGGTAATTCCTGGGATCACCGCTGTTCACTGCTTCATAAACGGACACCACTGTGTGATACAGACTTCTCAGCACTGCACAATAAGCACACCTATGTATTATGCATGTACCACACCAATTATTTGACATCACTTTACTTATCTTCCCCCGAGGAATAGCATGATTGTGGGCAGAATTGGGAGTAGGGATGGGGTGGGATTCTGAGGTGGGGGTGGGGGAGTCACTTGGAAGTGTGGGTTCCAGTACTTATTCTCTGAGAGAGAAAAAAGCCATGTGTATACTTCATTATAGTCGAGATTAGAAAAATAAATTCAAAGAATAAAAATTTGCCCTTTCAAATTTGATCAAAACCTATTGCACCGTTCATTAAAGCAATACTTGGAGATCTTGCCATGAAGATTCCTATTAATGGTTCTATTGCTATGGAGTGACAGTTGACTTCTAATTATGCTACTGCGTTGTCACAATGTCACCCACATTCTCAATGGGGTTCTCAAGAGGCAATAGCAACAGATATTGGAATAGCCTGGTCTACATGTTTTAGCATCCTGAAGCACTGAACACTGCTGGGGTTCATGCATGTTGATGTTGCATTAAGCTGAAGGAGAAAGGCACAGGTGATATTTAGAGGTGTTATCTATAAAAAAGCATAGCAATAGTTACCTTTTCAGAGACTCAGAAAACATTGAAGATCGTGGGTCTGGATAATAGTCATAGTTGACCTGCTTAGCTGGTGGATCTGAGAAGAAATGGTTAACGCTGCTGGTCAGGTTTTTCCCACTCTTTTTCAGATTACTGCCTCAGGCAGGTCATACCATATAAATAGGTCTCACTAAGTGCCCCGAGTGAGTTGTGAGAGAAAGTCTGCTAAAATGTAGCTGTTTCTCTGCCAAAAGTGGACCACTCCTCTGGGGAGAGGGGTGATGGAATCCCATTCGGGGTTTACAGCGGAGTCTGGAACCTGTGGGCTCTTATGGATTGATAGCTGCCAGTCACAGACTTAATACCTTGTGAGGATTATTACCAAATCATGGACTTTTTTGAACCTACTTACTTCAAAGAACTGTTCCCTGTTAACCACGGGATCATGGGTGTTTTTTTCGCAGGCGCCTGCTCCTCCGTTACCCCTGGGGGGCGTCGTTAATGTGGCTACTTGTAAGTGATCCTGGCTCGGCCCTCCACCGTGGGACGGGCGGGGGCAGCCTAGGGCCCCCCCCGGAGTATCTGGCGGCTTAACACAACATTGACTTTCTGGTTCAGTGGTAATTACAATACTTGAGTAACCAATGTAATGTATGTTGACATGTGTCCTTTCATTCATTTTGAAACTTTGTAATTATTGTTATTTTTTAGAAACCGTGCCCCCTGAAGAGACCCAACTGGTCGAAACGCGTCGGGGCTCATCTTTGCAAATATGTTATTATTATATGTACTATGACCTATGTATACTGTATCCAGAAATGTGACTTTTCTAATACAATTGTTATATCTACCTACATTTACTTAATTGGGAATCCGAGATGCTCGGCAATAAACACAGTTTTATATATTTAACATCTATCCAATTTATTATTGCTGCCTATAAGCCCAACTGGGGAACCTTTCTTTTTCAATCATGGACTTTAAGGCTGCATTCACACCTGAACATTTTGTAGCTCAAAGCATGAAGCTTGAAGACGCTCAACAAGAAAAATCCCATTCATTTCAATAGGCTACTGTTCACATCTGAGAGTGAACAGAGGCCATTGAAATAAATGGTATTTTGCTTGTTGAGTATCCTCGAGCTTCAAGCTTTAAGCTACAAAACACTCAGGTGTGAATGCAGCCTAAGGCATTGCTTGCTGCCTATTGTGGATTACTGCTTAAATGGACTGGTTGCCATATGCCTAAGGTACAGTCACTTCAAGGGGCACTCAAGAGCTTTGTATAGGAAAGTGTGTGAAAGATGTCTTTGAGAACTGTTACCTGCAACTACTTCAGTAAATATCTTTACTTGTTTATCTGAATTTCTTGGTCTAAAGTTTCTAAAGGGGTGCATGCATGGTGTATAAAAAGAACAGGGCTTACAACCGGAGACTGAAGTTAGAGAAGATAGAGTACATGGGTCAAATGAGCAGAATTCTGCCCAGAGGAAGCTAGATTGCCATTGACAATGACTAACTACCATATATGTGTCACTTTCAAAACATCCAGCCAACCAACATGGAAATAGGTGACATTGCCAAGGTTTTGGCTGCTCTGTTGGTGAAGTGATGTTATGCTTGGCTCCGTCACCACCAACTAATTCTCCACTTACTGAAACAGACCCCATGGCATAAAGTACCTAGGGATCTATCATGAAAACACGGGAGAGAGATGTAGAGGTGACCCCGGAAATGTGCACAAGCATAGAGTTATGAAGTTATAGAGAACTGTGTTCTAATACAACACATTAGGGTTAAAATCCCAATAGCTACATCTGGAATATTGTCACTAGGAGAAATGTGACGTGACCAGGGTAGCCAACTTTCAGTAAATTTACAAACAGTTTGTGAAATCCATAATTGTTGCGTCTGTCCATGAATGTCAGTTACAGACGTGCAGCCTACATGACCATAATGGAAATTCAAGGACAGTTGCAAAAAGTACAGATTTTACAAACTGTTCGTAAATTTACAGAAAGTTGGCAACCCTGGATATGACTGCTCAGTTGGTGGAGACCTTCACATGCTCTGCGGTACTGGCTCAGAAATGCTGCACAGCAGAAGAGAGAGGTGTTCTCTAAGGCCGCGTACACATGATCAAATCTATCTGCTGGAAACGGTCGGCCCGACCGTCCCAGCAGACAGATTTGATCGTGTGTACGGGCGAGCCGACGGATTTGGCCAGCCGACAGATTTTAAAGCATGCTTTAAAATCTGTCGGCTGGGAATCCGTCCGCCCAATATGTCTGCTGGTTAGTACGCTAACCAGCAGACATATCTTCTCGCACATGCGTCAAATGTATTCGATGCATGCGCAGAAGTAATTTACTTCCTGGTGCGGTGACGTGGCGGCGTCAACGTCACCGCCACGTCACCGCGCTGTCTGCTGGCGGGGATTTTGGTTTGATCGTGTGTACAGCGATCAAACCAAAACAGCCAGCAGACAGATTTGTTCAAATCGGTCGGTCCGACCGATTTGAACAAATCTATTTTCTCGTGTGTACGGGGCCTTAGGCCGCGTACACACGTACGGATTTATCAGATGGAAACGGTTCTCGGACACACCATCGGATCAAAATCCCCGCCGGCAGACAGCGCGGTGACGTGGCGGTGACGTTGACGCCGCCAAGTCACCGCACCAGGAAGTAAACAACTTCCACGCATGCGTCGCATCCATACGACGCTTGTGCGGGAGGATATGTCCGCTGGTGAGTGTACTGACCAGCGGACATATCCGACGGAAATGTCCCCGGCGGACAAATTTTAAAGCGTGTTTTAAAATTTGTCCGCCGGTCAGACATGTCCGCTAGCCCATACACACGATTGGATTTGTCCGCTGAACTGGTCCGTCGGACCACTTTCAGTAGACAAAATTTGATCGTGTGTACGCGGCCTAACAGAAATTGTTACTAAAATGATTAGTGTTAACAGTGCAAGTAGTATGTTTATTTTACATGACCATGGCTCCTGCCTATAGTTCAGACATTAGCAACTGCAGTTCCACAGTGTCCCTGCAAGGGCACTTTAAGTCCCACCCATGATATGGTCCCCTATTACTCCGACCACTAAAGACATTAAACAGTGATTGGTAGTAAAGATGTATGAAATTGAGAAATCTCATTCCTTATAATTCAATTTAACCGTTTTTAAGAGGGCAATGGGGCTTTAAACAGCTCCTGAGAGTTATGGAAGCATCTTTCAAATATCCTTGACCTGTGCCAAAAATGGATTCTCACTAGCCTACTCATAAATAATTTTTTTTCACAAAAAATTAAAAAAAAATGAAGCTAAAAAAAGAAAAATCATAATCAAATACATGCACCAATGAGGAACAAATGAAGCAAATACAACAAACCACTATTTAAAATAAATGACCCTACAGGGATACACAAACACACACATATAGTACCTAAAAAAAAAAAAGAGTACACCCCTCCCATCTTATTTATGTGACAACACTGAAGAAATTATACTTTGCTACAATGTAAAGTAGTAAGTATACAACTTGTAAATTGACTGCCCCCTCAAAAAACCTTAAAACACAGCCATTAATGTCTAAACCTCTGGTAACAAAAGTGAGTATACCCCTAAGTGAAAATGTCAAAATTGGGCCCAATTAGACATTTTCTCTCCCCGGGTGACTCATTAGTGTTACAAGGTCTCAGGTGTGAATGGGGAGCAGGTGTGTTAACTTAGGTGTTATTGCTTTCACTCTCTCATACTGGTCAATGGTAACTCATGGCAAAGAACTCTCTGAGAATCTGAAAAAAAGAAATGTTGCTCTACATAAAGATGGCCTAGGCTATAAGAAGATTGGCAGTTCTCAGACCATATGCCACACACTGCTTCAAATTGATCTGCATGGCTGTCATCCCAAAAGGAAGCCACATTTTGAAGCCAAATCTTCAAGATGCACAAGAAAGCCTGCAAACAGTTTGCTGAAGACAAGCAGACTAAGGACATGGATTACTGGAACCATGTCTTGTGTTCTGATGAGATCAAGATAAACATATTTCTTTCAGATGGTGTCAAGCGGGTGTGGTGGCAACCAGGTGAGGAGTACAAAGTGTGTCTTGCCTACAGTCAAGCATGGGGGTGGGAGTGTCATGGTCTGGGGCTGCATGAGTGCTGTTGGCACTATGAAGCTACAGTTCATTGAGGGAATGTGAGGGGTGTACTCACTTTTGTGAAATACTGTACATACTGTACATACAGAGCACCTCAACCTCTAAATAAAGAAAAAATGGTAGATTGTTTTTAATTCCAGTGTAATTGGTATTTTTTGTCGCAAAACCGGTTTTGCCAAATTCTCTCTTTCATACCAAATTGGTGAATAAAATATGGTAAACATCAATTATTATGTGATCTCTGATACAAATGGGATGGAAATATAAAAGATCATCTGCTATCTCAATGTAAGCAAAAAGATGAATCATACAAATCTGGTTAATGGAATTTTCCCAGACAAATGTACACTAAGGCCGCGTACACACGATCGAACTTGTCTGCTGAAACTGGTCCGCAGAAGTTTCCAAACATTCTTAGAAACCTGTCTGCTGGAAACCTGTCCATCGGACATGTTTGATGGTTAGTACACTAAATCATCGGACCAAAATCCTGCGCATGCTCAGAATCAAGTCGACGCATGCTTGGAAGCATTGAACTTCGTTTTTTCATCACGTCGTTGTGTTCTACGTTACCACGTTCTGGTCCGAGGGGATTTTGGTCCGATGGTGTGTACGCACACCAGACCAACAGACCACTTCAGCCTGGTCCGATGAAACATGTCCGTCGGACATGTTTCCTCGGACATGTCTGATCGTGTGTACGTGGCCTAAGGGTATATGCAACAGATGTTATTGTGTTATTGTTTAAGGTGACCATAAATAGAATAGGGTATTTGGACCAGCAGGCATCTGTATCTGCTGCCAGCGGTGGTATATTTAGTATATGTGCTGCCCTAGGCCTGACTAAACTTGTGCACCCCCTAATTTAAGTATAACCCATCCCTTACTGTTAAGGCCACACCCATTCCTGTTTAAGATCCGCCTTGTCAGTGCAGCCTCATCAGGTGCCACCTATGCAACCTATTAGTGCCCATAAGTGCAGCCTATCAGTGCCAATCAGTGCAGCATATCAATGCAAATCAGTGCAGCCTCATCAGTGGCCATCAGTGCAGCCTGTTAGTGCCCATTAGTGCAGCCTCATCAGTGCTCATCAGTGGAGCAAATAAGTGCTGTCTTATCAGTGTCACCTCATTAGTGTCCATCAGGGCAGCCTCTCAGTGCCCATCAGTGCAGCCTTATGTCACTGGATTAATAAGATTACACCTATCTTGTAAGATATTTGGACTTGTGTTTGCTGCCACTGATTGTATTGATAGGATTATTTTATTTATTTGTATAAGTCCCCATCTTATAAAATAGGAGTAATCTTACTAATCCAGTGACATATTGTGATTATATACAATTAAACATCTTAATTGCACAGTATATGATGCAATTCAATATGCTCACTCAAGAAAGGATGTGTAAAGAAATTAAATGAATTATACTAAAGTGATGCCATACCTGGGGGCTCCAACTTCCCTTCTCTCTGTGTCAAAAGCTTCTCTGCTCTATTGACACACATATCATAACTACTTCTCAAACATGCAAAGGAGGGGGGTAGGCAGAGCATTGGGCTTCAGTGCCACACTTAGTATTGGCGGCGGCTAGGCCAGCCATATTAAGTGCGGTCGGCGGCAGCCAGTCTGTCCGAGCATCCTCACTATCCTGTATTATCATACCAGCAGGCAACAGTGCGGCCACTTTATAGGGGGCGCCAGACTAATTTGCCTCCTGGATCCTGTCCCCCAACCCCGTCCACTCCATGAAACTGGTGCTACACTAAAAACGTAGTGCAAGCCGATGGGGACTCTTTTCGTATGGGAGCCGGGAGTAGGCTGTTCTTGTTTATGCTGGGGATGGCTTTTTTGCAGCTCCACTGCAAATTGCCACCCTAGGCCTGGGCTTTGTTGGCCTAGGCCAAGATACAGTGCTGGCTGCCAGGTCCCTAAAAGCAACCAGTTACTATATGTTTAGGCAGGATAGCATACTTCAACTATGGGACTAAATGTTCTAATCTGATAGTTAGTCCCCTCCAAAAGTCTTAGCTGATGATGTATGTGGTTGCCTTGTAGACATTAGATCTTCACTTATTCTGGCTGATATCTGCAATTAATGACACAATCAGACCTCCTAATCATAGTCTAATCATAGTCCTAATCTTGAGAGCTTTGGAAAGACCAATCAAGAACTATATAATTCCTTATTTGCAACAATCCTACTTCCAAAAATGGGGCAGGGTTGGAAGGTTGATTTATTGGTTTGTGGCATAAGGAAAATTGGAAGAAACCTATTTTGAGTATCAGCAAACTATACTGGACACAGAGTCCCTCACCACTCTGAGACTACAATTGATAGGAGAAAAAAGGGATGGACAGCCACACTCCAAAAAACCATAAGGTTGTCTTTAACCACTTAAGACCCGGACCAATACGCTGGTAAATGACCCAAGGTGTTTTTGCGATTCGGCACTGCGTCGCTTTAACAGACAATTGCGCGGTCGTGCAACGTGGCTCCCAAACAAAATTTGCGTCCTTTTCTTCCTACAAATAGAGCTTTCTTTTGGTGGTATTTGATCACCTCTACGATTTTTATTTTTTGCGCTATATACAAAAATAGAGCGACATTTTTGAAATAAAAACACTATTTTTTACTTTTTGTTAAAAAAAAATCAAATAAACGAAATTTTAGTCAAACATTTAAGCCAAAATTTATTTAGCCACATGTCTTTAGTAAAAAAAAAAAATCGCAATAAAAAAAAAATAGCTACCTAGCGGGAACAGCGACACTAATACAGCGATCAGAAAAATTATCGCTTAGTGACGCTGGCAATAGGGAGTGAAAGGGTTAACTAGGGCGGTGATCAGGGGGTTAAAACTTTATTAGGGGGGGTAGGGGGGCTATCCTGAACCTAACACTAACTGACTTTTACACTGCCTGTCACACTGACACTAAATGCAGTGATTAGATCACTGCATTCAGTGACACTGTGACAGGGGGGTGGGGGGGGCAGATTGCAAGGGGTTAAGTGTGCCTATGTGTGTGTATGTCAGTGTAGTGTTAGTGCACACTTACTGTGAGGTGTTTCTCTCGTCGCAGCGGTTGGAAATACCGCTGCGATGAGAGATTACATCACTTCCCCCTTCCTGTGTAAACACAGGAGGAGGAAGTGACAGGGCGGGGGAACGCAGCGATTGGCTGGAAGCGATCGCGGGGGGGCGGGCAAAGACGGACATCCGCCCGCTCGTCCCGGATCGCTCCCGGAGACACGGGGATCGCCGCACGCCGCGGAGGGGGTCCCGATCGGACCCCCGACCCGCTACTGGGCGAGGACGTATATATACGCCCTTGTGCCCAGCCGTGCCCTTCTGTGGACGTAAATGTGCGTGCGGCGGTCCTTAAGTGGTTAATATAAAAAAAATTGAAAAATGCACTACAAAACAAGCAGAGAATGGGAATAACAGCCTACGCGTTCCACACTCCAAATCAGCCATGATTAAGCACTGATTTGGAGTGTGAAACATGTAGGCTGTTCCCCGTTCTCTGCTTGTTTTGTAGTGCATTTAAAAAAAAAATTATATTAAAGACAACCTTATGGTTTTTTGGAGTGCGGCTGTCCATCCCTTTTTTCTTCTATCAATTGCTTCGTGCATTGCCGGCACCCTTGATTCCCTGAACTGTTGCTGATTGTTCAACATACCCAACTGGAGTGGTTACGTCCTTCACTCTGAGACTGCAGACTGAGTAAAATGTGCAACTGGGAAAATAGGATTGTATTGAATATAAGAAACATCTCTGCTAATAAGGCATAGTATGTCACCCTCATTGGTTCCATTGTTACTAAGTCTCATGGGTCCATGTATCCTAATATTCTTACATCTCTAAATTTCTCAATATCAAGGTAGTATGACTCCTCTTCTAATTTGGTGCGCAAATATTGTTATTACTTAGTTACCACTAAATTCCATCAGTGACCCACTGCTTTGACAGGGTCAAGTATGAGCAGTAAATGGAATGGGTAAGATAAATAGTTTTGTGTAAGCAATGTACAGGGTTTGAAGAATGGCATAAACTATCTGCCCCCTCTTGATCACAAGTGTTTCCTTGACCCCTTGTATGATAAATGCAGCCACCTCTGTAACAATATTTGTATTTGTCTTTGCAGGTTTCTGTATCGGGCTACATATAGTAGTGTTTTATAACCTCACAAAGAACAGTTTGTAATCAAACAAGGTCGTGATCTTTATTCATAGTGTACACAGGGCAAGGTGATTTATATACAAAAGGTATTCTCATCTGGCTACTTGATTTCTGAATGCATCTGGCATAAACTATCCCCCCCCCCCCCCCCCCCCACACACACACACACTTATGTCCCTCTCCTACTACAAATGTTTCCTTGACCCATTGTATAGTAAATCCAGTCACCTCAATAACATTTTTTGTACCTATGTTTACAGGTATGTGTACAACACATATTCAAGTAAGGTTCCATACACATATACAAAAGGTGTTCTCTAGGTAGTTAGTTTCTGAGAATTTCTGGCATTCCATTCATTCATTCTATCATTTATAACATAACATGCCACAATAAAATTGAAAGATATGTAGCCTGATGCTGGGCTACAAAAATATGGAGAAGAAGACATTTCCTTTTATTCTTTTCTTTCACTACTGAGATACTGATGTTATGCTGCACCATTCTCCTCCAGCATGCAGGAGGAGAGCTAAAGCCATGAAAGTCCATAGAGTTTTATGCAGAGCGCTGAGAATTGTGGGAGTCGTGGTTTGAGATGGCTGCTAAAAAATAGGACAAATAGGTTGACTAGGCACTGTCTAGTTGGAGTGGATAGATGATTTTTATTAAACGTCCCAAGAATGTTTTTCCTCTTGTTACCAAGGAAGTGAGAAAGAGAGAGAGAGCAGTTCTGTCTGGATATTGACCTGCCATCGGGAGACCATACCAGCTGAGATCTGAGACTGGGAGTACGGACACCTGGGGGCAGCACATTACCGCCCACATCACCAGTGTTGCTCATCTTCCTTTAAAAAGGTAATTAGTTATAGTTACAAATTACTTGACCGAAAAAGTAATTGAGTTAGTGACTCAGTTACTAAATTGGCAAAGTAATTAGTTACTCAGCAAAGTAACAGACTTTTTTTTGCCGGTGTATAGGGCAACTGGGCGTATAAGACGACCCCCTAATTTTCCAGATAAAAGGTTGGTTTTGGGATATACTCACTGTATAAGACGACCCCTCACTGTGCCATCTGTAACATGCCTCACTGTGCCACCTGTAACATGCCTCACTGTGCCTGTAACATGCCTCACTGTGCCTGTAACATGCCTCACTGTGCCTCACTGTGCCTGTAACATGCCTTACTGTGCCATCTGTAACATGCCTCAATGTGCCTCACTGTGCCTGTAACATGCCTCACTGTGCCTGTAACATGCCTCACTGCGCCATCTGTAACATGCCTCACTGTGCCTGTAACATGCCTCATTGTCCCTGTAACATGCCTCACTGTGCCATCTGTAACATGCCTCACTGTGCCATCTGTAACATGCCTCACTGTGCCATCTGTAACATGCCTCACTATGCCATCTGTAACATGCCTCACTGTGCCATCTGTAACATGCCTCATTGTGCCATCTGTAACATGCCTCACTGACTGTGCCATCTGTAACATGCCTGGACGATCTCCCTACCTTCTCCTGTTTGCAGAAATGTCAGACAGCGGCCATCCATTATTCAAAAGCCGCGCCTCCTCCTCAGGCTCTTCCGTGATAGCCGGAACAGTAATTTTCCCAGCAGAGCCTCTGTTTAGTGTTCAGCCTATCACGGATGTCCTCTCGTCCGAGGCCAAAGGCTGAGAATGAGAAGGCATCCGTGATAGGCTGAACACTAAACAGAGGCTCTGCTTGGAAAATTAGTGTTCTGCCTATCACGGAACAGTCAGAGGAGGCGGCGCGGCTTTTGATAATGGATGGCCGATGGCTTCTGCTGACACAGGTATGTAATTGCGGTAACACCGCCCCAGTAATGGGAACGACGTTGTCGAGAGGGGAAGAGTAATCAGGTAGAATACTTGTTACCTTCAAAAGGGGTATCGTTACCTAACAGCGTTTATTTTAAGACGTTAGTTATAACACTGCACATCACAGCACCTGCACTACTGCTGCAGGGAGACTGGAGCTTCCAATCACCCTCTGCTTCCCACTTCTGATCGCTGAAGGCTTTTGAAGAGAGGCGGAGGGGGCCCCTCTTCTGCACCAAGTGTACCCAATCCATACCGCGCCCATACCACATTTATTCCAAACCTAAACTGCACCTATGCCAACCCTATACTGCATTATGTCAAAACTTTAACCCATCTGAACCATATGCAGCTGTACTGAGACTATACTGTGCATGCAGGTTAAAGGGGTTGTAAAGGTACAATTTTTTCCCCCTAAATAGCTTCCTTTACCTTAGTGCAGTCCTCCTTCACTTACCTCATCCTTCCATTTTGCTTTTAAATGTCCTTATTTCTTCTCATAAATCCTTACTTCCTGTTCTTCAATCTGTAACTCCACACAGTGATGCAAGGCTTTCTCCCTGGTGTGGAGTGTCCTGCTCGCCCCCTCTCTACAGGAGAGTTAGGACGCTCTCTACATTGCAGATAGAGAAAGTAGCTGTGTGTTAGTGGGCATCCTGACTCTCCTGTAGTCCAAGGGAGGGGCGAGCACGACACTCCACACCAGGGAGAAAGCCTTGCATCACTGTGTGGAGTTACAGACAGAAGAACAGGAAGCGAGGATTTCTCAGAAGAAATAAGGACATTTAAAAGCAAAATGGAAGGATGAGGTAAGTGAAGGGGGGCTGCACTAAGGTAAAGGAAGCTATTTAGGAAAAAAAATTGTACCTGTACAACCCCTTTAACTGGGACTGTCGTTAAGTGCAAAGACACTCTTAAAGGGCTCCAATGATAGCTTTGTTCACCTGCCCCCTTCACTACCATCCTCCTTTTCTTTTGGATAGTACATACCCAGCCGACTAGCATCGCCGCCATAAATGCGCTCTGGCAGTATATTTCTGGCACTCAGTAGATTCCTTTTTACTACTGCTCACGGCTGTACTTGAGGTGGCCTTACTACAGTTTATGCTGATCTGGATGCCAAATGTCATCTTATGCCTAATACTTACTGTTAATTGCTGTGTATGCTAAATTGTGTTATTACCATTGTTAATCCATTTTATGCTTGCCTAGTTACCAGCCATATTTGTTGACAAAATATAAAATGTGCCTTTACCACCTGGTTTTTGGCCTGTTTTCTTTGATCTAGCACTACTATTGGGGACTAAGTATTACTTTCAGTCAATTCCTGTGGTAGTTTCAGCGGACATGTTCGATCGTGTGTACGGCCTATCGGACTGTTTTCCAGCGGACCAAAGTTTTAAAATATGCTTTAAAACCTGTCCGATGGAAACCTGTCCGTCAGACAGGTTCGATTGTTAGTACACAAAATCATCGGACCAAAAACCCGCGCATGCTCAGAATCAAATCGACGCATGCTTGGAAACATTGAACTTTGTTTTTTCATCACGTCGTTGTGTTCTACGTCACCGCATTCTGGTCTGATCGGATTTTGGTCCGATGGTGTGTACGCACATCAGACCATCAGACAAGTTCAGAGTTGTCTGATGAAAACGGTCCTTCGGACAAGTTTCATCAGACATGTCTGATCGTGTGTACAGGGCCTTATATGTTTGTACAACCAACCCGGTATGTCAGGGGGGCTGATGTTGAGTGTTCCTGAGAAGGTTGACGCAAAAAACAGTTGCCTCATCCTATCCAGCTGCTCTTACAGGGGTAGCGCTAAACATAAAAGAGGTAAAGAAAACTGTTTTATACCTGAATACCAACAGAATTGTGAGAATGCTTCTAGGGATAATTTTTTAACCACTTTAACCACTTGACCACCAGCCGCCGTCAAATAAACTGCATACCCTGCACAATACTCTGCAATACCCCCGCGCAATACTCTGCAATACCCCCGCGCAATACTCTGCAGTACCCCCGCGCAATACTCTGCAGTACCCCCGCACAATACTCTGCAGTACCCCCGCACAATACTCTAAACAATACTCTGCAGTACCCCCTGCACATTACTCTGAACAATACTCTGCAGTACCCCCTGTGCAATACCCCCGCACAATACTCTGCAATACCCCCGCACAATACTCTGCAATACCCCCGCACAATACTCTGCAATACCCCCGCACAATACTGCGCAATACTCCCTGCGCAATACTCCCTGCGCAATACTATGCAATTGTTTTTTTTTTTCAGGCTTCCCAGCCTAGAGGTGAGATGTGGGGTCTTATTGACCCCATATCTCACTGTAAAGAGGACCTGTCATGCTATATTCCTATTACAAGGGATGTTTACATTCCTTGTAATAGGAATAAGAGTAATCAAAACATTTATTTTTGGGGAAAAACGTGTCAAACTAAAATAAATAAAGTAAAATGAACAATAAAAAAACTAAATAAATTACAGCGCCCCTGTACCCGTGTGCTTGACTACAGACGCGACCGCACACGTAAGTCCCGCCCACATATGAAAACAGTGTTTTCATATGTGAGGTATCGCTGCAAATGTTAGAGCTAGAGCAATAATTTTGGCCCTAGACCTCCTCTCCAACTAAAAAGATGTAACCAGTAAAAACATTTAAAGCGTCGCCTATGGGGATTTTTAAGTAGTGAAGTTTGGCGCCATTCCACAAGCATGTGCAATATTGAAGGGTGACATGTTGGGTATCTATCTACTCTGCGTAACTTCATCTTTCATGTTATGCAAAAACATTGGGCTAACTTTACTGTTTTTTTTTTTAAAGCACAAAACGGTTTTATTTCCAAAACAAACGCGTTCGAAAAATTGCTGTGCAAATACCATGCACGATAAAAAGTTGCAACGACCGCCATTGTATTCTCTAGGTTCTTTGCTAAAAAAGCATATATAATGTTTTGGGGTTCTATGTAATTTTCTAGCAAATAAATGATGATTTTTCCATGTAGGAGAGAAACGTCAGAATTGGCCTGGGTGTTCCAGAACGCCTGATGGCGTTCCCTGCATGTTGGGCCTCTGTATGTGGCCACGCTGTGTAAAAGTCTCACACATGTCATATCGCCATACTCGGGAGGAATAGCAGAATGTGTTTTGGGGTGTAATTTGTGGTATGCATATGCTGTGTGTGAGAAATAACCCGGTAATATGAACATTTTGTGGAAAAAATAAATAAATAAATAAAAATCTTGATTTAGCAAAGAATTGTGGGAAAAAAAGACAACTTCAAAAAACTCACAATGCCTCTTTATAAATACCTTGGAATGTCTTCTTTCCAAAAAGGGGTCATTTGGGGGGTATTTGTACTTTTCTGGCATGTTAGGATTTCAAGAAATGAGAGATGCTGTCAGTACATCAGGTGTGATCAAATTGATACATTTTCAGTAATTGGTACCATAGCTTGTAGACCCTATAACTTTCACCCAGACTAATGGCCCATCCACACGATCCGAATATCGGCCGACGGATCGTACAACTTTTTTCGCTTAATAATCGCGAGTAAATAAAATAGGTTTTTAAACTCACGAAAATTCTCGTACGATAGAAAAAAACGATCGGAAGTGATGTCACGTGTTGTAATGTATTTGTATTGTATTGTCGGACGACGGCTGTACTGACTAAACGAAAATCGGACGATCGGACATCGGACGAGAAAAATTTTCGCGCTTGTCCGATCGAATTTAATCGGATGAACGGTCGTGATCGGCTGTCGAAAGTAGTGTACACACCATCCGAAAATCGTACGATCCATCATCGGACGATCGTTTTCGTCCGATATTCGGATAGTGTGTATGGGCCATAAATAATATCCAACATTTTTTGTTTTGTTACCAAAGATATGTAGCAGTATACATTTTAGGCCAAATTTATGAAAAAAAAAAACTTTTTTGCAAAATGTTATAATAGAAATTAATAAAAATTCTTTTTTTTACAAAATTTCCGTTATTTTTTCATTTATAGCGAAAAAAATAAAAACCACAGAGGTGATCAAATACCACCAAAAGAAAGCTCTATTTGTGGGAAAAAAAGGACAAAAATGTCATTTGGTTACAGTGTTGTATGAGTTATTGTCATTCAAACTGTGAGAGCACCGAAAGCTGAAAATTGGTCTGGTTATTAAGGGGGTTTAAGTGCCCAGTGGTCAAGTGGTTAAAGTGCATGGAGACAAAAATGTATTTGTTAGCAAGAGTAACAAAAATAAACAAATTATTAGAAATTTTCTGGTTTCCCAGAAAGGTGGAGGTGAGCACCATCTCCCCGTGGTAATCCCCATTGGATGGCTTGGGTCAGAAGAAGTGGCAAATTTCGAGGTCCGAATAGTAATAAGAGACATTTACAAACTCATCAATTTATGGTAAATTGCGCAAAGGGGTAATATAAAGCTATATTAAGTGCAATCATATTCCTGATACTGAAATAATTAAGAGAGAACATTATTGGAATAATACTGTGCATTTAAAGTGATATTAAACCAAAACCAAAAATATTTTATTACAGTTTACCCATTCTTAAATGTGATGGCTGCTTTCGTTTTATGTTTATATTTTTTTTTTTCCTTTACTTCTTTTCCTGCTTATCTGCTCAGTAAGGGTTTGTTTACAAATGTGTTGCCCCCTGAGGCATCTGGTATAATTTTACCCTAAAAAACAGCATGACCTTCTCAGTACCACCCACTGAGTATGACAGTAAGGATACGTTTTGCCAAGGCCACAGTGCCACGACATATGTACACTCCCATTTGCTGTCTTTGCAGCTTAAGGGGAAGTGGTGGGTGGGCTCAGCCACATGTTTTCCTGCCCCCCTCCCCCCGCCAACCACAAATGTAAATGAGGTCTATGTCTGTTATTTTTTAACTTCGTTTAACAGACCAAGCTGTCCAGCCAACTTGATAAACCATTTAAAATCATGTAAAACCTTTAGCATAAAAGAAAAAAAAAAAAAAACATGTTGCTGTAAGTGCTTAAAGTTGTTAGCTGGAGTTGGGCTTTAACCCTTTCGCTGCCAGAGTTTTAGTAAAAAAAAATGTGCACACATGCTTAAAAAATAATTTGAGGCCTGAAGAGTACATAAACCCCCCAAAAAGCAGACACCCTAGAGCAGGATCGGCAATCCGTTGGTTGTGATCTACTGGTCGGCCGCAGGCAGGTCACTAGTAGATCTTGTCACAATCTTGTCAATGCCTTGTGGACCCCCAAGTGGCATAACTGGGCAGCAAAGTGGAAATGGCTAATCCTAGCTGACAAAGGCATTCTCTGCCCCTCAGCTTGCCCTTTGCTGCCTATGACAGCTGCATGATAGCTCAGCACGTTCGGGCTCTTGTGCTAGGGTGCCTGAGCTCCTCCCAGGAATGTACTGTGCTTATCCCAGCGGACCCTATTTTAAGTTCATCCAGGCACTTGTGGATGACATTATGTAACATGGGGAAGGTCAAGTGGGATTAGCACTAGAACAGAGAACACAGAACAATGTGCTGCCCCCAGTGATGTGCAGTCATGACTCCTACCCATTACGTGCCTTCCAAACCCCCACAGTGGTGTACCCTCCTGACCCCCCTTAATAGTGTCCCCTCCCAACCTCTCCCACTGGTGTACCATCCTGAACCCCCCATGGTGTGCGCTCCTGACCTTCCTGTACCATGTCCCCCTGACCCCCCTGTACCATGTCCCCCTGACCTCCCTGTACCATGTCCCCCTGACCTCCCTGTACCTCGTCCCCCTGACCCCCCTGTACCGTGTCCTCCTGACACCCCAGTGGTGTGCCTTTCTTACCCTACTGTACCATGTCACCCTGACCTCCTATACCATGTCCCCCTGACCCCCCTGTACCATGTCCCCCTGACCCCTCTGTACTGTGTATTCTTGACACCCCAGTGGTGTGCCCTCTTGACCCTTCTGTACCATGTCACCCAGACCTCCTATACTGTGTCCCCGTGACCCCCCTGTACCATGTCCCCCTGACCCCCCAGTAATTTTAGGTAACACTAATGCAATACATTTCCAAGTTTTTGTGGGAAAATATAAAAGATGAGGTTGCACAGAGTAAATAAATACCCAACGTGTCACACTCACAACCTTAAATTTGCGTAGGCCCATCAAACTTCAGTACCCTATATTTTTCATATGCAATATCCCCCTATGGGTCATCAGTTTAGTGTTACAGAGGAGGGCTGGTGGTAGAAATATTGGCCTTAAATATTTGTGGGGGGATTTTATGTGCTTACATTTTTTACAATTTAGAAAAAATAATTGATTTTTTTTCATTGCACAGGGGACAAAGAGTCCCCTATATGATGATTTTTGGATGACAGGTTCTCTTTAATGAGACATCCAGGGTATGTCTACCCTGTGCTCCACTGAATGTAATGCAGTGCACATTGCATTGCATTAAATTCTTTCCTGGATATGCTGGCCGGTTACAACGACAGGTGGATCTGGAAGTGACATCAAACACATCGCTTTTGGGGTCAGCAACAAGAAGGAGAGGAG
The DNA here is from genome assembly GCA_029574335.1 of Rana kukunoris. NCBI lineage: Eukaryota > Metazoa > Chordata > Amphibia > Anura > Ranidae > Rana > Rana kukunoris. The sequence goes on from CM056052.1 coordinate 115,369,698, forward strand.
GGTGGAGATGTGCTCACTCCCCTCTACCCAGTCCCAAGACCACAGATGGGCAAGCAGAGCCTGACATACATAGGGGGGGGGGCATGCACAGGGGTACCATTACTGGGGGGGGGGTGCAAGCATTCTAGTGGCAGCACAGCCTCCCAAATGCTTCCATCTGACAGGCTGGAATCTGTCAGATTTATATATAATGTATGTAAACCACCTCCCCCCGCTGTCAGGTCTGTTAACGTTAAAGGCTAATGTGACTGACCACCTGGCACCTAGCCTGAGTGCTTCTGCCAAGATACAACTTCCTCCGCTCTGGAACCAGGAACGAGGTATTATAGTTGAAAATTTTACCCAAAAACTAGGTGACACTAGCTTAGGTTCAAAGTGGAACTCTTTATTGAAAATTCAACCAGAATTTACACCACACAAAACCAGATAAGTGCTTGATCTCATCATCCTAAACAATGCCAACTTTAACCTGTAATATGGGTCACTGGGTCTAGGAGGGAGGTTGTAGCAATCAATGCTGGTTAGGGCACAGAGGCCCCAAATGTGTATCCAGGTATTAGGTTTCCAGAGTCTGTGTGTTTTTGGAGAGACATGGACCCAAATCTATAGCAAAACCACTCCAAAGGCACACACCTCCTAATGAACAGAGCCCCTTTAAAGCCAGGGTCCATAATCTGTAGACAAGAGGCTACTCTGCAGTCCCCTCCAAAAGTCCCTACTCTGGTTGGGTCTGTCACAACTAAGTTTACATGTTGCCAAAAATAATATATGCAAATATATTTGCAGAGGAAAACAGCTGGTTTCTTCCATGCTCCCTTTTACAGTAGAGAGTAGACCATTTAACTCAGCATGTAGTTGTAGTGTTAAGGGTAGTTGAAGGTATGCTGTGCTTTTGCACATACACTAGTTGGCACCAGCAGGATCATGTGTCTTAAGAGGAGAATGCTGCCACCCTAGAATATGAAGTACCAAGGTGAGCTAATACTAGCAGTTCAAAATAAAGGAAGAGAACACCACAATCAAAAAAAAGGGATTTTTAAATACAGCTTACCTGTAAAATCCTTTTCTTAGAGTACATCACGGGACACAGAGCGGCATATTCATTACTATATGGGTTATATGGAGTACCTTCAGGTGTGGACACTGGCAATCTCAAACAGGAAGTCCCCTCCCTATATAACCCCCTCCCCTAGAGGGAGTCCCTCAGTTTTGTAGCAAGCAGTATGCCTCCCAAAAATGTTCCCCAAAAGAGGGGTGGGAGCTCTGTGTCCCGTGATGTACTCCAAGAAAAGGATTTTACAGGTAAGCTGTATTTAAAAATCCCTTTTTCTTTCTCGTACATCACGGGACACAGAGCGGCATATTCATTACTATATGGGATGTCCGAAAGCAATGCTTTAATGAGGGGAGGGAGACATCTTCTCAAAAGAGATTTAATTTAGAGGTATACTCAAATAATAATAATAAATCCAACTTAGTCAAGAAAAACTCTTTTTTTTTTACACCCAAGGGTGCCCCTGATCCCGAGGATCTTAAACCGCAGCCTGTAGTACTGCCTGCCCAAAGGCTGAATCCGCATTCCTTCTCACGTCTAGTTGATAAAGCCTTGTAAACGTGTGGACTGATGACCACATCGCCGCCTTGCATATCTGAGCCATAGAGATCTGATGGTGTGCTGCCCAGGAGGCGCCCATGGCCCTGGTAGAATGGGCCTTTACCGACAAAGGAGGAGGCAACCTCTTCAAACCGTAGGCCTGAATGATTAATTGTCTAATCCATCTCGAGATGGTGGATTTTGCAGATGCCTGTCCCTTCTTGGGGCCATCTGGTAGAACGAACAACACATCTGTTTTCCGGATCTTTTCTGTAGCTTTAAGATAGGCCTTCATGGCCCGGACAATATCCAAGGTATGCAGCAACCCCTCCTTTCTAGATGTGGGTTTCGGAAAGAAGGATGGAAGTACCAAATCCTGGTTCAAGTGAAAATTGGATATAACCTTTGGTAGAAAGGCAGGATGGGGCCGGAGAACTGCCCTGTCCTTATGTAGAATGAGATATGGTTCCTTACACGATAAGGCTGCCAACTCTGACACTCTCCTGGCCGAAACTATGGCGACCAAGAATACCAACTTTCTTGTCAGTAAAACTAAAGGAATCTCAGCCAACGGCTCAAAGGGTTGTTTCTGTAGAGTGGACAGGACAAGATTTAAGTCCCATGGACAAATTGGTGACTTGACAGGAGGATTAATACGCAAGACCCCCTGTATGAAGGTCTTTACCAGCGAGTGGGTGGCCAGCGGCCTCTGAAACCACACTGACAGAGCTGAAATCTGTCCCTTGATTGTGCTTAAAGCCAGGCCTTTATCCACTCCTAGCTGGAGAAAACCTAACACCCTATCAATGGTATATTTGCGGGAATTCCATCTTTTGGATTCACACCAGCCTACGTAGTTCCTCCACACCCTGTAATAAATCACCCTGGAGGCCGGCTTTCTAGCCCTAATCAGGGTAGGAATTACCTGCCTAGACAGACCTCTACCCCTGAGAATCAGGGATTCAGCCTCCAGGCCGTCAAATTTAGACGCTGTAATGTAGGGTGGAGGATCGGGCCTTGTGAGAGTAGGTCTGGTCGTAGAGGAAGAGTCCAAGGGTCTCCCACTGCCATCCTTAGGACTAGTGAGTACCATGTCCTCCGGGGCCAAGCTGGAGCTACTAGAATGACTGGCTTGTGCTCCACTCTGATCCTGCGCAACAGGCGCGGAAGTAACTGTAGCGGAGGGAATGCATATAGAAGTTTGAATTGATGCCAAGGGCAAAACAACGCATCGGTTCCGCAGGCCATAGGGCCCTCGTTTGAGACACGAACCTGTCTAGTTTCTTGTTGAACCTGGATGCCATTATATCTACGTCTGGCATTCCCCACTTCTGGCAGATTGTCTGAAAGACCTGGGGATGCAGAGACCACTCCCCCGGCGACAGAATCTGGCGACTTAAGAAGTCTGCCTGCAGGTTGTCCACTCCGGGAATGAATATCGCCGAAATGCAGGGTACATGAACCTCTGCCCACTGAAAAATCAAGCTCACCTCCCTCTGAGCGGCCTGACTCCTGGTTCCCCCTTGGTGGTTTATGTATGCCACCGCTGTGGCATTGTCTGACTGGATTCTCACCGGGGACCCCTGTAATCTGGAGGTCCATGCCAGGAGGGCTAGGCGAGCAGCTCTGATCTCCAAGACATTGATGGGTAGCTGCCTCTCTGCTTCCACCCAAGTTCCCTGGCGAGAGAACCCCTCCAAGACCGCCCCCCAGCCTGCCAGGCTGGCGTCTGTGGTAACTACCTTCCAGACAACGGGGCTGAAGGACCTTCCCTTTAGAAGATTCTGAGGGTTCAACCACCAAGCCAGGCTTTGTCGGACCCTTGATGATAGCGTCAAAGGGGACTCCAAGGCATGTGCTCTCTTGCCCCAGGCTGCTAGAATGGCTGCCTGTAGGACGCGAGTGTGGATCTGAGCGTATGGTACTGCCTCGAACGTGGCCACTAGCTTGCCTAGTAATCGCATACACAGGCGAATAGTTGGTTTTTTCTTGCTTAGAACCAACTGAACCAACCCCATGATAGCCTCGATCTTTACAAGGGGCAGGAACACCCTTTGCTGTTCTGTGTCTAACCTCATGCCGAGGTATTCCAACTGCTTTGTGGGCTGGAACGCTGACTTTTCCCGGATAAGGACCCAGCCGAACCTTTCGAGGTACTGAACCGTGAGGTTTACTGCCTGTTGCAGACACGGCCGTGAGTGATCTATGATTAAAAGGTCGTCCAAGTATGCTAGGACTGTGACCCCTTGGATCCTTAGATTGGCCAAAACTGGGGCTAGGATCTTCGTGAATACCCGGGGGGCCGTGGCTAGCCCGAAGGGGAGCGCCCTGAATTGGAAGTGTCGCTGCCCCACTGCGAAGCGTAAAAATCTTTGATGCGACTGAAAGATTGGTACATGAAGGTAAGCATCCTTTATGTCTATGGAAGCCAGAAAATCGTCCCTCTGGAGCGTGGCGACTGCTGACCGGATGGATTCCATCCGGAAGGAACGAACCTTTAGGTAAACGTTTAAACTCTTTAGGTCCAAGATTGGCCTGACATCGCCGTTGGGCTTTGGTATGACAAAGAGATTGGAATAGAAACCTAGCCCCTGCTCTTGGGCTGGCACCTCTATTATCACGTCCTGGCAAAGCAGGTGATCCAAAGCTGCCAGCATCGAGGCCTTCTTTGCTGGATCCTTTGGTAGCCTTGACTCTTGAAAATGAGGCGGAGGAAACTTTAGAAACTCCAGTCTGTAGCCTGTGGTTACAGACGCCCGGACCCATTTGTTGGGGATCTTGGCTTCCCAAACTTCTGAGAAGAAACAAAGCCTTCCCCCCACCCGCGAGAGTGGGGGCGCCCCTTCATAAGGCAGACTTAGGGGCTGGTTTTGTCGGCTTGCGATACCATGGTCTCTTACCCCCAGGGGCCTGTCCCTGTGATCTACTGTTAAAGTTGGATCGCGCAGGCGGCCGTCGATACTGCCTGGAATTTGAGGGCCCTGAGACAGGAAAGAGCTGCCTTTTAAATGTAGGACCCCGGAATGTCTTTTTGACTGGTAAAAGGGTACTTTTGCCACTTGAAATAGTCTGAATGTATTTATCCAGATCCTCTCCGAAGAGTCGTCCTCCATGGAAGGGAAACCCTGCCAGAAGATTTTTGCATGGGGGCTCCGCCGCCCAGTTCTTCAACCACAAGAGCCTTCTCATGTGCACCAAAAATAGTGATAAACGAGAGGCCTGCTGGATGGAATCCTTTATAGCATCTACCGCAAAACACAGAGCTCTGGGAATGTCAGAAAACTCTTCTGCCTGTTGGGTAGGCATGTCTTTTAGCATTTCTTTTGTCTGGTCCTTTAACGTCTGACAAACTCCAATCGCAGCCACAGCTGGCTGCACCACTGCTCCTGCCGTAGCAAAGGATGCTTTTAAAAGTGTCTCTAACCGTTTATCAACCGGATCTTTAAACATTTGTATGTTTTCCACCGGGCAAGTTAGTGATTTATTCACACATGAGATGGCTGCATCCACCACTGGGAGCTTCCACCTCTTCGAGAATTTTTCCTCCATAGGGTAAATGACCGCAAATCTCTTCGGCGGCAGAAAAATCCTATCCGGTCGTACCCAATCCTGAAAGATCAATTCCTCCAAGAGAGGATGGACCGGAAAAACTGCGTTGCTTAAAGGAGCTTTCAAAGAGCCCAGAGAGGATACCGCAGGAACCTGAGGCTCTGGCTGAAAGATCAATTCCTCCAAGAGAGGATGGACCGGAAAAACTGCGTTGCTTAAAGGAGCTTTCAAAGAGCCCAGAGAGGATACCGCAGGAACCTGAGGCTCTGGCAATGGTAAATTAAATGCCGAGCGGACCATGTCCGTCAAAGACTGCACCCACAGTCTCTCTGTCTGGGAGTCTGAAAATGGTTCCTCAGAGGTAGATCCCTCAATCCCTGAACCCTCTTGGTTCCGGTCTAGTTGATCCTCCTGCGATTCCAATTCCTCCAGAGAGAGAATTTCAGCATCTGAGGATACACCTTTTGGTGATGGGGATCTAGCCCGTTTCTTGCCAGGAATAGATCTAGCGATCAACGCTGCTATTCTCTCTTCTAGCCCCCCTAGGGATACAGCTAGCATCTCCTCTGTGATAAACACAGGGCTGGGCTGATCTGGGCCAGCCTCAGCACCAGACCCCCCTAATGGCTCATCCAAGGCGACCTTCATGGGAATAAGCTGCGGGGAAAGTATCGGCATATCATCAGAATCAGAGGGGGAACCCCTTTGTTTTTTGGTCTTTTTTGTACCCTTTGACCCCGAACCTTTGGAAGCCATAATACAAAATCGAGGGACTCCGCCTACAACAGCAGACAGTAGAGGCCAGGAGTACAAAACTAGGGTTTAGGGGACAATAGATCACTAATGCCCAAAAACTGATGGGGCCCCGTATGTTTTCTTTTTTCTTTTTTTTTTTTTTTTTTTAAATATATAAGTCTTTTTCTTTTTTTTTTTAAAACATACAGCGACCCCAAACTTAGTTTGCCAGCCTCCAACCTGTTGCAAAAAGGGGGATTTTTTGGCTTAACAGAAAAGCATTGGAACCAAGTCCAGCATGTACTACCCCTCTTCCGCCACCGGGAGTCACTGTTCTGCCGCTCTGCGTCCTCTCCCTTTCAGATCAGCCTCAGACTGAGCACTGACTATAGCCTGCTGATGTATAACAGCACAAGGCGCGCCCCTGATGACGCTGCAGGCACGCCCCCCCGCCCTCCCCTCCGAACGGCGCGAAAAACGTCTATAAGACGTGCACGCGCGCGCGTATGCCGGAGCAGGAAGAACATGGAGGAGCCGCGCTGCTGGAGACCCAGGACTGCAGTACCAAGCGGCAGAATCAAACCCCCGGCCAGGTAGGACTCTCCAAAAGGCCCCATAGGGGTCCTTACTTAGCCCTAGGAAGAAAGCAGCAGGTAGCTAGCAAACACAATTGTTTCTTAGACAGGGGAACCTAGTGATGGGGGAATGAGATCATCCTGTCTTCTCAGACATAGTGAGCAAGGTTGCCAATGCAGAGCATACTTAGGCTACCCCCCTTTTAGGTTACCCCGGAGAGCCTGCTGTCGAACCAAGTCCCGCAGGCTCCCCTCTTACCTGCTCCATGCTGCAGGATGTTTGTCTAGCAAAACGATGCAATCTTCTCCCATCTCCGTGGGTAGCGTAATAGACCTTCAGGCCCTGGGGTCCTATGAAGGTACCCACTGTCCTGGACCTATATAGCACCCTGGCAAACAGGAACTTATGGTCTTTACGAACTCCAAGTCCTGGGCCCAGGGTCCAGCCCTCCAAAGAGGAGCATTATAGGCAAAACCCCACGGTTTGGGGCCCGGGTACTGTTCACTTTGGCACTGAGGCTCCTTGGACAGATCCGGTTAGCCCGCCCTTAATCCCAAGGATGTGGAGCAAAGCTATTCCGTGACCAACACCTAAGACACTGGCGAAAAAACTGAGGGACTCCCTCTAGGGGAGGGGGTTATATAGGGAGGGGACTTCCTGTTTGAGATTGCCAGTGTCCACACCTGAAGGTACTCCATATAACCCATATAGTAATGAATATGCCGCTCTGTGTCCCGTGATGTACGAGAAAGAAAGAATACCCTCACAAAAGCTAAGGTGAGGTAAGTTTGCAAACAGCTTTTCTGAATTTTGTGCTTGCATGCAGCTTTGTGACCAAGAAGAGAAAGAACACCGACCTAAGAAAACTAAGAAAGGTATAACTCATTCTTGACTTGTCAGAGCTCAGAAATATGATTGTTTGCCTTTCAAGGGAAAATAATAACCTTTAGCATTCAGCTTTGTACTAATACAGGCCTATCGGCTGCACATAGCTTGTATGCTTCTTTCATTAGATAATAGTGAAAACTTTGAGACTGTAGAAAGAATGGGTTAATAACTGAGTCTTTAATTCATTTGTGAAATTGAAATGTCTTTGCAATTAGTAATTGCTTCAATATCAAGAAGCTTTTATTCATTTCATGGTTACTCACAGGCCTCCAGAGTTCTGCCCTTGGGCTCCATGGAGATGTGTCTGAAGCACCAAAGAAGCAGGTCCAGAAATGGTAAAACCTTGAGTTATTTGTGTGTATGATTATTATAAAAAATGATGCCAGAGGAATAAAAACACGACCAAAACAAACCTATCCTCCTTTGTTGTTTCTTTTTACATTTTTGGGGATTTTAAGCTTGTATTGTATGCACTAAAACTTTTTAAGGGGTTATAAAGGTAAAAAAAGTGTTTCCCTAAAAAGCTTCCTTTACCTTAGTGATGTCTTCTTTCACATACCTCATCCTTCGATTTTGCTTTTAAATGTTCTTATTTCTTCTGAGAATTCCTCACTTCCTGTTCTTCTGTCTGTAACTCCACACAGTAATGCAAGGCTTTCTCCCTGGTGTGGAGTGTCATGCTCGCCCCCTCCCTTGAGGGGGAAGGGGACGAGCAGGAGAGTCAGGATGCCCCCTAACACACAGCTCCTTTCTCTATCTGCAACGTAGAGAGTGTCCTGACTCTCCTGCTCGCCCCCTCAAGGGAGGGGGCGAGCATGACACTCCACACCAGGGAGAAAGCCTTGCATTACTGTGTGGAGTTACAGACAGAAGAACAGGAAAGGAGGATTTCTCAGAAGAAATAAGGACATTTAAAAGCAAAATCGAAGGATGAGGTAAGTGAAGGAGGACTGCACTAAGGTAAAGGAAGCTATTTAGGTTTTTTTTTTTTTTTTTTTACATTTACAACCCCTTTAAGATTCATGCACAAGGTCTGTAGTTTTTCAAAGATTTCCAATAGCAGTCTAGTAGATCCTAGAACAGTAAAGTGTTTGCATGTTGCAGACAGTTATGGGGTCTTATAGGTGTGGGATTACATTAGGAGTTTAGTTAGGGATTAGGTTAAGGGTCCAGGTCAAGTGATAGGAGTTAAACCCCATGGAATGTAGCCAAAATAGGTGAATAATTACCTTTGTGATGTAACTGGGTGTCCCTGTCTGGCCTTATAAGTTTTTTTTATCGATTGGTTTTTCAGTTATTTATCTATTTACATTGTTCCATACTTGTCATATATTATTATTATACAGCAATATTTTTTTTCTATTTCATTTATTTTGCTTACTTTACACAGCTTTGATGAATTGTTTATTATGAATTACATTTTTTCACATGCACATACATGGGAGTTCACTTCATTTATTTGTTGCTATTTAAGGGGACAATGCACTTTTTTTTATTAATTAAAAACCTGGCATGAATGCAAAGTCTATCATTGTTCTGTCCAAAAAAACAAAATCAAAAATATTTTGGTCAAAACTTTACGCAATGTCCAGGGACCAAATTCTCTCTCTGCGACATTTAGCTGCAATCCTCTCCTAAAATCCTGATCCGACAGCAAATAACCCAAAGGTCCTCCACAAGTTCTACCCTATCTCCGATACATGCTGGTGTCGTAATGCTGCCAAAGGTTTGATCCTCCATATACAGGTATTTTGGTCCTGACTGAAACTGATGCCTTATTGGACTAGAGTCAGAGAAGTTTCTCAGAAATTAACTGACTTTACCATACCAGACAACCATTATTTTATGGGGGTAGCCATTCCACCATCCTTACAAAAACATACAAGAAATCCATCCTTTGCTACCACTTTCCACTTACTGTCTGTAAAAGCTTGCAAAGCTTACTTGTTAAAGCTGCAAGTGTCAATTCACTAAACTCTAATGCCACGTACACACGATCATTTTTCGGCATGAAAAAATGACGTTTTTTTAAAAAAAATGTCATTTAAAATGATCGTGTGTGGGCTTCATATTATTTTTCATGTCAATTTTTTTATTTTGAACATGCTGCATTTTTTAACGACGTTTTAAACTATGCCGTTTTTTTCGGGTTGTAAAAAATGATCGTGTGTGGGCTAAAACAACATTAAAAACCTGCGCATGTTTAGAAGCAAGTTATGAGACGGGACGGCTTGTTCTGGTAAAACTACCGTTCATAATGGAGTAAGCACATTCATCACGCTGTAACAGACAGAAAAGCGTGAATCGTCTTTTACTAACACAAAATCAGCTAAAGCAGCCCAAAGGGTGGTGTCATCTGAATAGAACTTCCCCTTAATAGTGCCGTTGTACGTGTTGTACGTCACCACGCTTTGCTAGAGTATTTTTTTTTAAACTATGGTGTGTGGGCAATGTCGTTGTAATGATAAGGTTGGAAAAACTTTGTTTTTTCTAAATGCCGAAAAACATTGGGCCAGATTCACAGAGCCCTTACTCCTGTCTAACTCGCGTTAGACTGGAGTACTTTCAAATTACGCGCGTTTTTTCACTACTCTGAAACCTCAAACCATGAAAATACGGCTGCGGGCTTCAATCCGACTGGCTTACGTGTTCGTACGCCTTCAGATTTACGCTGCAATAAAATTGCGGCCGCTGGGTGGAGTTCCCGTCGTTTTCCGCGTCGGGGTATGCAAATGAGCTTTTGCCGACTATCCACGAAATTACGAACGTCTATCGCAATCTCTTACGGCATCTTTAGTCATCTTTTTGCTGCGTAATACTATACCAGCTTTTTGCTGGTCTAATATTAGACAGCCCATGTTAAGTATGGCCGTCGTTCCCGCGTCGAATATCAACGTTTTCCGACGTCTTTTTTTATTTTTGACGTAAAACGTCCGGGAATAGGAATGTCCGTAAACGACGCTACTCAAACAACGAATGACGTATCAACGTTATTTCGCGCAATGCACGGCGGGACATTTCTGAACGGAGCATGCGCAGTTCAATCGCCGCGGGGACGCGCCTAATTTAAATGCTTCACGCCCCCTAATCGCGTATTTCGATTACGCTGCGAGAAATAGACTATGCCGCCGTATCGTATGGGCAAAAATCTACCAGAATTCGTTAGACAGCCTGGTAAAATACGGCTGCGTAGCGTATCTCGGATACGCTTCGCAAATGTACGTGTACCTGAATCTGGCCCGAAGTTTTTAAAAAAAAATGTCATTTAAAATGATCGTGTGTGGGCTTCATATCATTTTTCATGTCAATTTTTTTTTTTTGAACATGCTGCATTCTTTAACGACGTTTTAAACTATGCCGTTTTTTTCGGGTTGTAAAAAATGATCGTGTGTGGGCTAAAACAACATTAAAAACCTGCGCATGTTTAGAAGCAAGTTATGAGACGGGACGGCTTGTTCTGGTAAAACTACCGTTCATAATGGAGTAAGCACATTCATCACGCTGTAACAGACAGAAAAGCGTGAATCGTCTTTTACTAACACGGAATCAGCTAAAGCAGCCCAAAGGGTGGCGTCATCTGAATAGAACTTCCCCTTAATAGTGCCGTTGTACGTGTTGTACGTCACCACGCTTTGCTAGAGTATTTTTTTAAAACTATGGTGTGTGGGCAATGTCGTTGTAATGATGAAGTTGGAAAAATTTTGTTTTTTCTAAATGCCGAAAAACATTGGGCCAGATTCACAGAGCCCTTACTCCTGTCTAACTCGCGTTAGACTGGAGTACTTTCAAATTACGCGCGTTTTTCACTACTCTGAAACCTCAAACCATGAAAATACGGCTGCGGGCTTCAATCCGACTGGCTTACGTGTTCGTACGCCTTCAGATTTACGCTGCAATAAAATTGCGGCTGCTGGGTGGAGTTCCCGTCGTTTTCCGCGTCGGGGTATGCAAATGAGCTTTTGCCGACTATCCACGAAATTACGAACGTCTATCGCAATCTCTTACGGCATCTTTAGTCATCTTTTTGCTGCGTAATACTATACCAGCTTTTTGCTGGTCTAATATTAGACAGCCCATGTTAAGTATGGCCGTCGTTCCCGCGTCGAATATCAACGTTTTCCGACGTCTTTTTTTATTTTTGACGTAAAACTTCCGGGAATAGGAATGTCCGTAAACGACGCTACTCAAACAACGAATGACGTATCAACGTTATTTCGCGCAATGCACGGCGGGAAATTTCTGAATGGAGCATGCGCACTTCGATCACCGCGGGGACGCGCCTAATTTAAATGCTTCACGCCCCCTAATCGCGTATTTCGATTACGCTGCGAGAAATAGACTATGCCGCCGTATCGTATGGGCAAAAATCTACCAGAATTCGTTAGACAGCCTGGTAAAATACGGCTGCGTAGCGTATCTCGGATACGCTTCGCAAATGTACGTGTACCTGAATCTGGCCCGAAGTTTTTTTTAAAAAATGTCATTTAAAATGATCGTGTGTGGGCTTCATATCATTTTTCATGTCAATTTTTTTTTTTTTTTGAACATGCTGCATTTTTTAACGACGTTTTAAACTATGCCGGTTTTTTCAGGTTGTAAAAAATGATCGTGTGTGGGCTAAAACAACATTAAAAACCTGCGCATGTTTAGAAGCAAGTTATGAGACGGGACGGCTTGTTCTGGTAAAACTACCGTTCATAATGGAGTAAGCACATTCATCACGCTGTAACAGACAGAAAAGTGTGAATCGTCTTTTACTAACACGGAATCAGCTAAAGCAGCCCAAAGGGTGGTGTCATCTGAATAGAACTTCCCCTTAATAGTGCCGTTGTACGTGTTGTACGTCACCACGCTTTGCTAGAGTATTTTTTTAAAACTATGGTGTGTGGGCAATGTCGTTGTAATAATGAAGTTGGAAAAACTTTGTTTTTTCTAAATGCCGAAAAACATTGGGCCAGATTCACAGAGCCCTTACTCCTGTCTAACTCGCATTAGACTGGAGTAGTTTCAAATTACGCGCGTTTTTTCACTACTCTGAAACCTCAAACCATGAAAATACGGCTGCGGGCTTCAATCCGTCTGGCTTACGTGTTCGTACGCCTTCGGATCTATGCTGCAATAAATTTGCGGCCGCTGGGTGGAGTTCCCGTCGTTTTCCGCGTCGGGGTATGCAAATAAGCTTTTGCCGACGATCCATGAAATTACGAACGTCAATCGCAATCTCTTACGGCATCTTTAGTCATCTTTTTGCTGCGTAAAACTATACCACCTTTTTGCTGGTCTAATTTTAGACAGCCCATGTTAAGTATGGCCGTCGTTCCCGCGTCGAATGTCAACGTCTTTTTTTATTTTTTACGTAACTCGTCCGGGAATAGGAATGTCCGTAAACAACGCTACTCAAACAACGAATGACGTAACGATGTTATTTTGCGCAATGCACGGCGGGAAATTTCTGAATGGAGCATGCGCAGTTCGATCGCCGCGGGGAGCGCCTAATTTAAATGCTTCACGCCCCCTAATCGCGTATTTCGATTACGCGGCGAGAAATACACTACGCCGACGTACCGTAAGGGACAAAATCTACCAGAATTCGGCGTATAGCCTGGTAAAATACGGTGGCGCAGTGTATCTCTGATACTCTGCGCCAATGTAATTGTATCTGAATCTGGCCCATTGTTTTTTTCATGCCAAAAAATGATCGTGTGTACGCAGCATTAGTACTTTACTGTTATGTTTACTCCTCAGTGATGATCCTAAAATATAATCTACTTTTCCTGTTGTGGATTGTTATTTGCTCGGTTTATTAAAAAATTGAAAATAAAGAATTTACAAAAAAAGTTTTGCTTTGAATTGGGCTTTAACCCTTAACTTAACCCTAAAGATAACCTTTATCATTTAACCTGACACTAACTTTGTGTGTCAGTAAAATCTCCCTGTATTAGGGTGCCTACACTATGGATAAAAGAAAACATACATTAATCTGGAGAGGGTAGTATTGGATGTACTAGTCGATTTAGATACACTAAACAAATTGAAGCTAAACTCCAGCTAACAGTTTTAAATAGTTATGCTGCGTACACATGACCTATTTTCGGGTTTCACGATCTAAAAAATGGGCATTAAATATTTTGAACATGCTCTATTTTTTCACAACGTTTTTAAGGTTGTAGCACATAGTCGTGTGTGGGCTTTAACAACGTGAAAAACCCACGCATGCTCAGAAGCAAGTTATGAGACGGGAGTGCTCGTTCTGGTAAAACTACCGTTCGGAATGGAGTAAGCACATTCATCACGCAGTAACAGACTGAAAAGCGTGAATCGTCTTTTACTAACACAAAATCAGCTTCCCCATTATAGTGCTGTCGTACGTGTTGTACGTAACCGTGTCACGATCGTGTGTAGGCAAGGCCGTTTTAATGATCGGGTTGAAAAAAACGTTGTTTTATTTAGACCCTTAAAAACGTCATTTTTTAGAACCCGAAAAACGGTTGTGTGTATGCAGCATTACAGCAACAGTTTTGTTCCTTTTGGGATTACATAAATTAATAAAAGTTGATCATTGTAAGCAACTCGGTCGGTGTTAAAAGGCTTGTCTCAACTGTCTAACTGCTACAGCTGGTTCTTTTAAAAGAACACTCATATACAAAAATTGCCCATGGGACTTTACAAGGACTGCACCAAACAAAAACAAATTAATACATTCTTAAAACATCCAAGTTTTTATTCCCATACATAGTTAAAAGAGAAATATGTTTTTTTTTTTTTGCTATTCATAATTACCTCCATGGATGGAGCATCAGGCTGATGCTGCCGCTGTCCCCCCGGCGTCTCTGCACTGAGAACCGAGCCACCGAACATCACCGAAGGCTCGGTTCTCACTCCTCCCTGTGCAGAGCTCATTGGAGCGCCAAGCAGTATAGGGGCGGGGAGAGGCTGTCTCAGGGTAGCTGGCGGATCCCGACTTGGAAGGGTCAGGAATGGATATTTGGGGGGAACCCTACGTCATTTTTTTAAAAATTTGATGTCCGGTTCCTCTTAATATCCATACCAGACCTGAAGGGCCGGGTAATTAAATTTGGGGGGACCCCCATGCATTTTTTTTTTAATGAATGACTTTTCTCTGTATTGCCGGGGCCCGACAATTCTATACTCAAGTCAATTAATAGATTGACTTGTGTAAAACCAGAAAGCCCATACATAGATTGACTATGGCTGGTCTCTGCATAATTGGTGTAATTTCAATCCATGTATGACCCGCTTAACCACTACGCAGTCCCTAAACATCCTTCCACTCCAGTACATAGTGCTCACTGTCATAACCTCCAAACTCCTCTCCTGTACATAGTGCCCACTGTCATACTCTCCACACCCCTCTCCTATACATAGTGCCCACTATCATACCGTCCACATTCCTCTGCTGTACATACTGCCCACTGTCATACCCTCCACATTCCTCTTCTGTACATACTGCCCCATCATACCCTCCACACTTCTGTCTGGTACATACTACCCTCTGTCATACCCCCATACTCCTACTGTACATACTGCCCACTGTCATACTCTTCACACTCCTCTCCTGTACATAGTGCCTGCTGTCATACACTTCTCTCCTGTATATACTGCCCACTGTCGTACCCTCCACACTCCTCTCCTGTACATACTGCTCACTGTAATCCCCTCCACACTCCTCTCCTGCACATACTGCTCACTGTCATACCCTTCACACTCCTCTCCTGTACATAGTGCCTTTTGCCGTACCCTTTGCACTCCTCTCCTGTACATAGTGCCCACTGTTAGACCCTCCACATTCCTCTTCCTCACCTGTACATACTTCCCACTTATATACCATCCATACTCCTCCCTGATGTCGCTTACCATCAAAAACAGTTCTTTAAAATTATACTGAATATCCTCAATGTTACCAGCTCTAGAATGGAGACACTTTTGTTAGTTCAACTAAAGGAAATCTCAGTTCACATATTTGTTCTGCCCATTATTAGTACTTATTTAATTTTGTGATTATAACTGTGATGTACAGAGAAACATAGGGGATCTCAGCTACTCTAAATATAGCACTTGTATAAAAAAGTGTCCCTGAAAATATTTTTTAAATGTTGGCAACTATGCACTTAGGCACTGCCCAAGGGCCACTGGGTCAGTAGGGGGCCCCATTAGAGGCTCCTGGGATCCTGTGATATTAAAGCGGTAGTAAACTTTCCTGACATTACTACTTTTTAGAGGCCCTTAGGTAGGTTATGCCACAATGTAAAAGTATGCACAGCATATTAGCACATTAGGGTACACTTACATTTTCAGACTGAGCCCTCCAGTGCTCCACTGTAATGAATCTGGTGGGTCCCGGGCGCTTACATTTTCACCCGGTCTTCCTTCTGGGTTCTGCTCCTTTGGTCACTTGCCTTGGCCTGGCTGCGTTGATTTATTATTCATAAAAGGCCCCACCAAAATCCTCAGCACCAGGCCCATGATGTTCTTAATCTGGCCCTGGGTGGAATAGTCCGCTTTCGTAGCTGCGGTGGAAGGCAAACTAGTATTAAGATGAGAAGGATGAGGATGGCTTAGTTATCCACTCCACCAACTCTTCTGCATGTCGTGGCTCAATAACACGGCCAACAGAGGGAAAAAAGGACAAGCGTGCCATCTGCAAAGGATGTCTTCGACCACCGGTCAGCCCAGAAGTGAATATTTCTACAGAATCCAGCAGTCTGCGCATTGTGGGACATACTTCAATACAGGTAAGTAATGAAACTAATGCTATAGAGGAAGTAAAATAATTTTTAGCTAAACTTCAGCTTTAAATACATGAGTTTTGTCTATGGCCAACTTCAGAATAGATATTTCCCTGACTTAGATGTTGTAATTATTAGAACAATTTGAAATAAGTGGATTAAGCTCAAGTGACAGGTATTTAACTTTGTAATGTATGCTGTTGATTAAAATAACAGGCACTGTGAGATTTTAATGCCTTTCACCATGTGATGTGTAGTACATCACACAAACATTAGCTCTGACAATGATCATTTTTGACACACATAGCTGCATCTTGTTGCATAGTCTTGACAATGTCACTAATCCTCTTTATTGAGCTCTCCCCATATGTTAATTTTCCCCATTGTCTCTTCCATTATATACAGCTTTTTCTTTGTGTTAAACATCTCACGATTAATTTCTCAAAGCGAAAATAAGAATATTATTGGGAAGAGGGAGCCAGTTTTGTAATTGTTTTACTTGTTATCCAGAACAACTGCAAATGTCCCTATTGTTAAGAAAATATAAACCAAAACTGCACACTTTAAAGCTATTTGTCTTTTCCATAGTATGCTGTCTTATCATTTTCCTATTGTTCGCTCTTCACAGACACTTTTTTTTGGAGACTCAAAAAAACAATAAAGCAAATATTTTTGTGGGTATTAAAAATGTAACTTGTATAGAAAAAGAATGTCGCTGATGTCTTTTGATAGAAAATATGTTTATAATGCAAGATTAATAACTTCCATAATTATTTTTAATTCTTTTATGTGAGATGCCTAAATATAACATGCTAGTTTGTTTTTCTTTTTTTGTGTGTTTTTTTTTTATACGAACAATAAAACTTTTTGGTTGGAATTCATTAACTACTTTTGTTATTCTTTCAGTATCTGCAGATAAAGCAGTATGAAACTTTTGTTAACAGAATGGTACAAAAAATAATTGTGCGCTGTAATGAATTGACAATGCTGTTGCTCAATGGATATCACTGATATTACTGTTGTCTCATGTCACTGGGGGTCTGGATTTATTTTGGCATTTTATTTTGTTTATTTATACAGCATCTATGAACACATTTCTTTATAGGCAACACATTGGAACATGCCAGAAATACTTTTTAGTCTAATGACCAGTCATGGAGACACAGGCCAAGACTATTGAATAAATTATGATGTTGGGTTGTGGGACAAGACTGGTGAATATGATCATCTTGTACAACTATATTAAAAGTCTATATAATAATCTCATGTATAAAAAAGAGGGAGTTTGGGACTTTAGATGAGGCACATAAATATGTGCCTCCATCCCTGGTTCAGGTAAACAAAGAAGGGAGTTTGGGACTTTGAATGAGGCTATTGACTGGTAGGGGTTAAATAATGTATAATTATGTATAATTACCATGAGTAGTAAATACAATGCAATAGTACAAAACATGTATAAACCGTATCATATACAGTATCTCACAAAAGTGAGTACACCCCTCAATTTTTGTAAATATTTCATTTTATCTTTTCATGTGACAACACTGAAGAAATTGCACATTTCTACAATGTAAAGTAGTGAGTGTACAGCTTGTATAACAGTGAGAATTCACTGTCCCCTCAAAATAACTCAACACACAGCCAATTAATGTATAAACCCCTGGCAACAAAGTGAGTACACCCCTAAGTGAAAATGTCCTAATTGGGCTCAATTAGCAATTTCCCCTCCCCGTTGTCATGTGACTGGTTAGCGTTACAAAGTCTCATGTGTGAATAGGGAGCAGGTGTGTTAAACTTGGTGTTATCGCTCTCACTCTCTCATACTGGTCACTGGAAGTTCGTTCAACATGGCACCTCATCGCAAAGAAATCTCTGAGGATCTGAAAAAAATAATTGTTGCTCTACATAAAGATGGCCTAGGCTATAAGAAGATTGCCAAGACCCTGAAACTGAGCTGCAGTTCGGTGGCCAAGACCATACAGCAGTTTAACAGGACAGGTTCCACTCAGAACAGGCCTTGCCATGGTCGACCAAAGAAGTTGATTGCACATGCTCAGCATCATATCCAGAGGTTGTGTTTGGGAAATAGACGTATGAGTGCTGCCTGCATTGCTGCAGAGGTTGAAGGGGTGGGGGGTCAGCCTGTCAGTGCTCAGACCATGCACCGCACACACTGCATCTAATTAGTCTGCATGGCTGTCGTCCCAGTAGGAAGCCTCTTTTAAAGATGATGCACAAGAAAGCCCACAAACAGTTTGCTGAAGACAAGCAGACTAAGGACATGAATTACTGGAACCATGTCTTGTGGTCTGATGAGACCAAGATAAACTAATTTTTTTCAGATGTGTCAAGTGTGTGGCGACAACCAGGTAAGAAGTACAAAGACAAGTTTGTCTTGCCAGGCATGGTGGTGGGAGTCTCATGGTCTGGGGTAGGGATGAGTTCGACTCGACTCGAACATTGCCTGTTGGGCGAACAATTTGAGGTATTATTGGGCCCTGTCATCCCTGAACGACCAGTGGTTATCTTCAGAGGAGCACCCTCTCTCCGTCAGAAAATTGCTCCTAACATTATAGATCCTCCCAAGGTATTATCCTTTTTTCAGACAATAAAAGTTTTTTTTCCCATGTCGTAAATGTAAAATATGTGAACTTAATTCCTTCAAAGGACGGAGACTAGAAAGTTTCCAGTCCACACAAACTGGTAAGGTACATGGCATTGATTCATTGATCACGTGCTCTAGCGAATGTGTGATATACCTTATTCAATGTCCCTGCTCCAAGCAATATGTGGGTCGTACCAAGAGAGTTGTACATGTCCGATTGGAGGAACATGTGGGCAATATAAATCGGGGATATCCTAAACATAACTTATCCAAACACTACGCAAAATACCATGATCGTCAAATTAAAGGTACTTTGTTTGTCCCAACAGGGTGCAAGCTATTTCTAAAATTGAGACAAAATGGATATTTGATATGCGTTCTTATGTACCTCATGGGTTAAACGTGGACTGGGATATTAATTGTTTTATAAATAATTCCTGATTATCTTTTACTAACTTGTAGTCATATTTTTTAGTCATTATTTTAATGGCATAATATACCAACATTTTTAACAAAATTGGTCATATATATTTTTTAATATAAAAGCGTTTTTATTATCATAGTATTAATGTGTCACTAATCAAGTATGTTTATATGTAATTTATTGCCATATGTTAGACTGTGTGCCTTCCGTAATTGTATCTCACATAGTTAAGGTTGCGGCTGTTCTGTCCTTCATCCTTGCTTGCGTTGATGCTCTTTGCACTTCCTTATTATCGCCACAAGATGGCAGTATTGTTTTTACGTCCATTAAACACACTCTCCATGCTCCCAAACAGCCGTCAACTACGTGCTGTTTGTCGTTCGCTCTGTATCCCTTACTTCCGTCTCCGATTTCCCTTACTTCCGTTTTCCTATTTAAGGGAAGGCGTGATGACGCGTTAATCGCAGCCAATCCTAGACGACGTCCGTGGTGACGAAACGCGTAGGAGTGGCTTGCTGTATTGTCGTCATCACGCTGTTCCTATCGAGGAAGCTTTGAATGAACACGAGCAGGAGAAGGACGTACAGCCGCCAGTCTTCCAATACATTTGGACACACTGCTGTTGATACCAACGTAAATGTGAGTGCATCAGCTTTACTTTGCTACATTAAATTTACCTCTGGTAATATGCTATGGTCTCTTTCTCTGTTGTCTTGTAAACACTGAGCCATATCAGAGAACACCATAGAGACAGTACAGAGGGTCAGGAGGGAGACCTTAAATTCCCACGCCCAGAGTGACCAGCATAGTGGTCAGTATACATGGTAAGGAGACTACATCACCACACTTGGGTGTCTCTTCAGGTGGATCAAGTTCACTCTATCCCCCTTTCTTCTATCCATGGACGATTAATTGGATTCTCTTTCTGGGACTTTTTTCTACTTTTTGGATATTTATAAAGGACTCTTTCACATGTGTTCATACTCATTTCTGGCATATTCCCATTGTTCACAAATATAACTGGTGACCTTTTGATGTTTTCCTTTTGATGTTTACATGTATTAACTTTTGATGTTTACACTAATTCCTTTGGAGCTTGATCGGATCATTCGATCTTGCCCTCAATTTCACTAGTGCCGTATCTCTCCTTTTCCAGAACAATTTGCGGAAAATTTCGAAAAGCCGCGGAACACCATGTAAAAGTCTATTGGAGAAATCTAAAGTGCTATGTTTAAATGCAAATATGCAAGTTATTGTCCTAATAAGTGTTTGGGGACCTGGGTCCTGCCCCAGGGGACACGTATCAATGCAAAAAAAAGTTTTTTTGAGAGCAGTGAATTTAATAATGCTTAAAGTGAAACAATAAAAGTGAAATATTCCTTTAAATTTCATACCTATGGGGGTGTATAGTATGCCTGTGAAGTAGTGCATGTTTCCAGTGCTTAGAACTGTCCCTGCACAAAGTGTAATTTCTGAAGGAAAAAAAGTCATTTAAAATCACTCGTGGCTATAATGAATTGTCGGCTCCCTCAATTCAGAGAAAAGTCATTCATTAAAAAAAGCGTAGGGGTCCCCCAAATTCAATTACCAGGCCCTTCAGGTCTGGTATGGATATTAAGGGGAACCTCGCCGTCAAATTTAAAAAAAAATACGTGAGGTTCCCCCAAATATCCATTCCAGACCCTTCAGGTCCGGTGTGGATTTTAAGGGGAACTCCACCCCAATTTAAAAATAAACGAGAAAGCGCCCCCCTCCTGAACCGTACCAGGTCACATGCCCTCAACATTGGCAGGATGCTTTGGGGGTCTTTGACCCCTCAAAGCACCATGTCCCCATGTTGATGGGGACAAGGACCTAATCCCCACAACCCTTGCCCGGTGGTTGTGGGGCTCTGTTGGCGGGGGGGCCTATCGGAATCCTGGAAGACCCCTTTAACAAAGGCGACCCCCAGATCCCGGCGTCCCACGTAAATTGGTAATGGGGTACATTGTACCTATACCATTTCACTAAGGAAGTGTAAAGAATTGTAAAAAAAAAAACACACACCGTGGAGAAAGTCCTTTATTAAAAAATAAATAAAAATCCAGCGGTGGTAATCCACTCTCGGTCTCTGCTACAACGCTGTTGGTATCCTGCGACGGGTCATCTCCTCTCTCCTCTCTGCGTGCGCTGGATCCTGGACCTGGATGAAGAGATCTTCTCATCGATGGACCCCAGCGGAGAGGAGATCACCTGTCGCAGGATACCGATAGCGTTGGAGTGGAGACCGAGAGTGGATTACCACCACTGGATTTTTTTTTAATAAAGGACTTTCTCCACGATGTGTGTGTTTTTTTTTTTTACAATTCTCTACACTTCCTTAGTGAAATGGACAATAACTTGCATATTAACCTTTAAAATTAGCACTTTAGATTTCAAACGTTCGAGTACCATAGACTTTAAAGGGGTTCTAAAGTTCACACAAACTTTTGCTCTGTTCTTTTGGGGGTGTTCGGCTCATCCCTAGTCTGGGGCTGCATGAGTGCTGCTGGTGAATGCCAACATGTACTGTGACATACGGAAGCAGAGCATTATCTTCTCCCTTCGGAGACTGGGCCGCAGGGCAGTATTCCAACAAGATAATGACCCCATACGCACCTCCAAGACGACCACTGCCTTGTTAAATAAGCTGAGGGTAAAGTTGTTTGACTGGCCAAGCATGGCCCTATTGAGCATCTTTGGGGTATCCTCCAACAGAAGGTAGAGGAGTGCAAGGTCTCTAACATCCACCAGCTCTGTGATGTCGTCATGGAGGAGTGGAAGAAGACTCTAGTGGCAACCTGTGAAGCTCTGGTTAACTCCGAGCCCAAGAGGGTTAAGGTAATACTGGAAAATAATGGTGGCCACATAAAATATTGCCACTTTGGGCCCAATTTGGACATTTTTACTTAGGGGTGTACTTAATTTTGTTGCCAGCGTTTTAAACATTAAGGGCTGTGTGTTTATTTATTTTGAGGGGACAACAAATTTACACTGTTATACAAGCTGTACACTCACTACGTTACATTGCAACAAAATGTAATTTCTTCAGTGTTGACACACGAATAGATAGAATAAAATATTTAGAAAAATGTGAGGGGTGTACTCACTTTTATGAGATACTGTATATACAGTACACATGTACCCATGGCATGGACATCAAAAATTCATAGATATATACATAAACAGAACATAGCAAAAATAGATATTGTTGATATAAAATATGTAAATTCATATATGTACACATGTAAACTTGGCAACACAAACTGGATTAAATGAGTTGAAAAAGTTGATAGAGATATGTATCTAGATATGAATCCTATTGATCACATGATGTATACACCCATTTAACTGTTCCCTTGCTACTAAGAAGATATGGACATTGATTGGACTAACTATACAGTCACACCTAGATTACAGCCTAAAACACGCCTAGGCCTTATGCATATTCAAAGGTATAAAAGTGTATAGCCTGTATATTTAACCTCAGAAACTTGCTTATGTTGCTGGGAACTGTGTTGTATTTCTCCACCACAGTGAAATAAAATTGCACCTATTTGGATTTACTATCTGAATGGTCTTGTTTGGAGACTCCCTAACCTGATTTAACACAGGTATACTGTTCCCACTTCCGGGAGCCACAGCTGCAGCTGTTAACATTATGGCTTGGCTCCCTTCTCCTCCCTCCTCCTTCCCCTGCTGCCGGGCCAGTAGGAAAGAGGAGCAGAGTTTTTACGCATGTGCAGTAGGATTCCTGGCGTGAAGCCGTAAGGAGGAGGAAGCACCTGAAAGCTGATGAAAACATCAACTGTGGTGCCGTCATCGCTAGACTCCAGGACAGGTAATTGTAAAATTATTAAAGGTGTGGATGTGTGGGGGTGATGGCGCTGTCACTAGTATGTTGTTTGGACTAGCCCACAAGTGTATGGGTGGGGTTAAAGGGACAACATTCCCTACGGTGTGTGGTAACACAGATGAGGCGGGAGTGATGGTGCTAGCAAATGTTAGCGATGTGTCATTAATTAAAGTAAAAATAAACACATGTGCATAATAAACGTGTGGTGAACTATACTGTGCACTAACATCAATCCATAAATGAAATATTAGGTTCTGTTAGCAGACCGTGCAGTAGGTAAATTTACACAAAAGATATATGTAATATAAATGAAACAAATAATGTACAAATAAAATAAAATAAACTATTGTGACAATAAAAGTGTCAACACTATATCTTCAATATTCGAATGCTAAGATAAACAAACAGTGAGGCGACCATATGACAAATCAGCTGGAAATAGTCCATCAATAACAGTCAGGTGACTCAGTGTGATGTGACAAGTGAGGTGCACCTATATGCATAGGTGTTACGTCAGGTGAATATCGCGGTGACTCCGGTGCTCCCCCTCAAGGGTCCCCACTCACCAAATGTAGTCACCCCTGCAGGGGTAAGAGGCGTGTAGGTCACAGTAAGTGTTCCTCCCGTATTGTAGCACCTTCTCCTGTATTCCAGAGATGGTCACCAGGTTCCTGGTATATTTCCTTGGTATGGATGGTTATTAACACAGCTCATCCATTGTCTTCTTATACTGCATCTGTTTCTGCTTGTGCATTACGTCCATTGCAGCTTCTATTTTTTACAAGTGCAGACTTCAGTGGTCTTCTTTGCAGTAGCGCACTGTAGGCAGGCAGGCTCCTCGTGAGTAGTCCTTTCAGCTCAGCAGCGCCGACACAACTCAGCTCCCTGTGCAGTGCTCCGGGTCCTCCGGGGAGGACCCGGAGCACTGCACAGGGAGCTGAGTTGTGTCGGCGCTGCTGAGCTGAAAGGACTACTCACGAGGAGCCTGCCTGCCTACAGTGCGCTACTGCAAAGAAGACCACTGAAGTCTGCACTTGTAAAAAATAGAAGCTGCAATGGACGTAATGCACAAGCAGAAACAGATGCAGTATAAGAAGACAATGGATGAGCTGTGTTAATAACCATCCATACCAAGGAAATATACCAGGAACCTGGTGACCATCTCTGGAATACAGGAGAAGGTGCTACAATACGGGAGGAACACTTACTGTGACCTACACGC
Source organism: Rana kukunoris (assembly GCA_029574335.1). Classification (NCBI taxonomy): domain Eukaryota; kingdom Metazoa; phylum Chordata; class Amphibia; order Anura; family Ranidae; genus Rana; species Rana kukunoris. The sequence continues at coordinate 115,393,912 of CM056052.1, forward strand.
CTCTTACCCCTGCAGGGGTGACTACATTTGGTGAGTGGGGACCCTTGAGGGGGAGCACCGGAGTCACCGCGATATTCACCTGACGTAACACCTATGCATATAGGTGCACCTCACTTGTCACATCACACTGAGTCACCTGACTGTTATTGATGGACTATTTCCAGCTGATTTGTCATATGGTCGCCTCACTGTTTGTTTATCTTAGCATTCGAATATTGAAGATATAGTGTTGACACTTTTATTGTCACAATAGTTTATTTTATTTTATTTGTACATTATTTGTTTCATTTGTTTCATTTATATTACATATATCTTTTGTGTAAATTTACCTACTGCACGGTCTGCTAACAGAACCTAATATTTCATTTATGGATTGATGTTAGTGCACAGTATAGTTCACCACACGTTTATTATGCACATGTGTTTATTTTTACTTTAATTAATGACACATCGCTAACATTTGCTAGCACCATCACTCCCGCCTCATCTGTGTTACCACACACCGTAGGGAATGTTGTCCCTTTAACCCCACCCATACACTTGTGGGCTAGTCCAAACAACATACTAGTGACAGCGCCATCACCCCCACACATCCACACCTCTATCCATATACTCCTATTGGAGTCATATTTAGGGGGGGCTGCAGTCACAATATCTATTACCTCTACCCTTGACTAAACTATCCTGAGCGCAGCTTTCAATCCCATTTGTAAAATTATTAAAAGCCAGCAGCTGCAGTCTTTTAATTTTTGCAGTGGTGGGATTTAATAAAATTAAATAAATAGCTAATGTTTCCCAATATAAATTCAACACCAATCATGTTGTCCAACCATTTAGATCAACATCAGTCACAACAAGTGATGCTTGACAATGTGGACCTGTCAACATGATTACCTTCAGACACAAAGTTATTGCCTTGATGCTACGCCCATTGCAAATGTCAGCTTCTCAGTGCCACTTGGATATAAACAAACAAGCTGGGGATCTTGGGTAATGTCATATTTGGTCAATCACAACATCCACAATCCCAGCCGGCTTGATTACATTTTAAAACTACCCATTGGAATTTGTAATTTAGAGGTGGTACTGCCACTAAGTGACAGACATTGAGCTGCATCATCCAGAAGTTCAGATGGGTTGGCAAACTGGCCATATCTGGTGAGTTTGTTTGCCTGTTGACATAACTGTAAACAGATGGTGTTTGGGTCTGGGTTTGTAGCCAGGAGTGTTCAACATTTGGCTGTCCAATAGAACAGCATATTTTAGAGCTATGTGCAAGATCATTTCATTGTAACCCAAAAAGTCAAAATGTAGGTGCCACTTAGGTAAAGAGGTGAAGTCCAACTAGACCGCTGTGAGTGCAGGCAGGGACAGGGAGCTTATATCAAAGGAAAAGATCCATAAGCTGCACATCATGAAGCAGACCCATGTGCATGAAGTGTAATGAATGTCAGTCTCAGCCTGGACTCCACCCAGGCCACCCAGGCCACGCCTCCAATGCATTTGGATCCACCCCTTGGAGCTTAATACATCCATGCACATGGGTCTGCTGCATGACATGCAGCTTATGGATCTTTTCCTTTGATCATATAGTTGTAGGCATAGCATAATGTATCTTTATGAGGTTGATTTACTAAAACCTAAGAGTGCAAAATCTGCAGCTGTGCATGGTATCCAATTAGCTTCTAATTTCAGCTTGTTCAATTAAGCTTTGACAATAAAATCTGGAAGCTGATTGGTTTCTATACACAGCAGCACCAAATTCTACACCCTCTATTTTTAATAAAGCAACTCCTTTGTGACTACAGCAATATTATCTTTATATGTAGGTAGCCTTCACACCTAGGGAGGCACACATTGACACTTTGCTCATACATGGGGCCATCAAAAACCTCTACAAATAGAGAGAAAACTGAGAAAGAAAAAATTCCCACTGCTGTTGGAGGAAAGCCAGGTACAGTTGGTTACAAAAGACATCTAATTTGTTCAACTAAAAGTTCTACTCAGGGGTGGGGCTCTAAACATCACCCTACAGGCACATTAATTGGTTTCAGTTTTTTTTTTTAATTAATGGGCATCAGGCAATGAGCCTCTAATATTTTTAGTTGCCTTAGGGGTACATTTAGTTTCTTATGCAAGTACTGAAGCAATAATCATTGTTTCAAATAATTTCTTATAATTTTTCAAACCCTAAATTATTCCTTTGTCTGTAGCTCTCTCCCCCTAGATGTATTGTCATGCTTTAGAAATAATTTACTTAATTCCAACACATATTGATACATATTACTTTGTTCTTCCCAGAACAAGTATGCATGTTTAAAATAGTTAACTTGTCAGCTTTCAACTTGCTGGCCACATTGATGTGCTCCTCTCTTCTCTTCCTCTCAAATCTTTGTTAATGATTTTCTATTCGAGCGACCTGAACATCAGATCTTCACAGTGTATGAGGAAGAAAAGCCAGCAGGAGAATGTGTTAGGAACTTCATTTTGAAGATGTTTCCATTTGCTTTCTGCACTCGATCATGTGTTTGTACTGTTTGATGTAGCAATATCATTGAAGTGTCAAAGGAATTGATACGACACTTTTCAAATAGTTTGCATGAAAAAGATTTGCAAGAAGTCTCTTTGGAGGAAGGGTGGGGTTAAAGAACTCTCATTTTAACGCAAGAAAAGGACTTTTTAACAATTAAATGAATAGTAATTAGTTCTATGTACTAATCTGTTTGACAGACAGCTACAAAAATGCTAAAAGGAATCATTTTATTCTGGATCTAGTTAAAAAATGAGTTAGGCCCTTTTCTGTGAAGTTTTTGTTCGGCGTCTGTTATCAAAGCTGCTTACTCCCTTCTAATTTTTATACAATGTACAATATACATTTTATACAATTTTGTCTGTTATACATTTGTGTACTCATCCAGCCTTTTTTTTTCCAAGTCTACAATTTATATTTCTGTAAGAAGGCCAAGCATTGGTGTATTAAAAAATGTATGCTATGACAGAAAGTAATACAAAGTATTACAAAGGTAGCCAGGGTGCTAGGTCCAGGTCTCACTTAGGTCTTAGTGCATATCAAAGAGCTCTTGTTACACTTTTTTGATTGGTTCTTACTGTGCAAACATGACCAGGAAACACTAGTGTAGCACGCTCTAGAAGTGTGCTAGAGTTAGTTTCGGTTTGTTAGTGTAAGCCTGTTAGGGCAGGCAAAACATAACTGGCTCAGGTCTAAGCCTGAGCTGTTTAATCTGGGTCAGGGTTACTTAAAGCTGAGTTCCATCCAAAAATTGAACTTCCGCTTTTTGGGACACTCCCCCCCTCCGGTGTCACATTTGGCACCTTCCAGGGGGGAGGGGGCACAGATACCTGTATAATATAGATATTTTCACCCACTTCTGGGGAGAGACTCCCACTCCCCCCACCGCTGCCTTCTGGGAAACACACTGGTCCCAGGAGACAGTGGGGACAACTGGGAAGGCGCCACGCTAATCGTACATGTGCAGTAGGGAGCCGGGCAGTGAAGCAGGCTTCACTTCCTGATTATAAAGGAGAAGACCTGCGCTTAGGATGATAGAAATAGGGGTATGGGAGTATGCAACTGCAGCCCCCCCTAAATATAGCTCCCCTAAGAGAGTATAATAAGAAAAATAAACAGGATGTTGGGGGTCGTGGCGCTGTTGCTGGTAAGTTGTATTAATGAGCCGATAGTCACCCTTCCAGGTTTAAATGATAGGCTCTGTTAGGGCAACTGTCCCTTAATGTGTGATATAGAGGTGGCCACCCTGGGCAGGGTAGATCTAAGTGTACAAGAATAGTGGTGGTACCCTCTAGAAGCCACTAGAGGCAGTGGTGCTCCTGGTACTATGTGGCATATGTTCTAATAGTGATCTACAATATATCAAGTCCACTAATCACATTACACATAACACAGTGTAGATATAACAGGAATAAGCCTTATACACCAACTTCTATGTACATACAGACAACATAGTATTCAAGGCCAAAGGTCTAAGAAATATATATATATATATTAAATACATGTCAGATATTTCATATCAGGTAGATAGTCACAAGACTTATACTAACTGTGCTGCGCTTAGCATGCAATACAAAAAATACAAAAAGGAGACATGGCAGATATACATAATAAAATCAATCAATTGGACAACATATATGAGGTATGAACATGTGATTAGTGGCATCTGGTGGCACTCTACGCGTTTCCTGGCATTTCAGCCAATCATCAGGAGTGTTTTAAAGCAGTATACTGAAAAAGATATATAAAATAAAAAATAAAAAATAATAAATAAAAAATAAACAAAAATTCATGATAATGCATTAAAAGTAGGGAGGTGCAGGGACTACGTCCCAGCAAAGTGGAAACAGTAAGGGGACTTACTATTAACCTCAGTATCAATCCGGTATCTGCCAGGGAGAAAAGGGAGGGGTTTTTCGGGCATGATGTCTCCTCCGGGGTTGAGATGGGGCATCCAACAAGGGCGAGGAAAAGCAGCTGGAGCATAGACCGGTGGTCACAGCCTGATCCAAAATGCTATGTGTGCACATAAAGCGCATAGTGTTCCTAAAACAGGTGTGGCAAGAATGACATAAATAAATAATTAAAGAAAAGTAATGAAATGGGGATATCAATGTGTTCCCATAAGGGGAATGTGTGGGGAAGTGTATAAGGAACAAAGCCAAACAAGGGAGGAAATACATACCAAAAAGTGGTGACTAAGCTCCCAGCAGTGAGGATGACCTGTGTGTAAGATCAAGTGTGGTTCCTTGTGATTGAATCAGGCAAATGAACAAACGGCTGCTCCAAAGCTGCTATAAAGCCCATCCCCGGGAGGAGCCCCATCAACGTCATGTGTGATTGGCCAGTTGCACAGGGGAAGGGGAAACCCAGCTGCGCATGGTGGAGCCATCAGCAGGGGGCTCTCCGCCCTCTCTGTGCATGGTCAGAGATGGAAAAGGGGACATCGATGGATGTCCATGACGCTGCAATGCAGCATCAATGCATGGCACCGATGCACAGGAGTACAGCACCCGCCCCTACCAGAGGGCAAGGGGGGGGTGGTTCGGGCTGCTGCGCATCGCAACCCCGGAGCCAGAGAAAACGCACAATCAACCCCTCCCCCCAAACCCCAGCTGGGCCGGACAAAAGATTGAAAAAAAATGGTCTGGTAAAGTAAAAAAATATAAAAAAATTAAAAAAGTTTGAAAAAATAAAAAAATATATGAAATGAAAAATCGGGTTGAGCATAATATATGGGGAAGTTATATTATTGAATCTATTGCTGGACATTAGTATAAGGGTAATGAACAAGGTTAATGCATTATCATGAATTTTTGTTTATTTTTTATTTATTATTTTTTATTTTTTATTTTATATATCTTTTTCAGTATACTGCTTTAAAACACTCCTGATGATTGGCTGAAATGCCAGGAAACGCGTAGAGTGCCACCAGATGCCACTAATCACATGTTCATACCTCATATATGTTGTCCAATTGATTGATTTTATTATGTATATCTGCCATGTCTCCTTTTTGTATTTTTTGTATTGCATGCTAAGCGCAGCACAGTTAGTATAAGTCTTGTGACTATCTACCTGATATGAAATATCTGACATGTATTTAATAATGTAATAAATATATCATGTACTGTATATCTGATTTATGGTTTTATTCCCCTTGACATGGCGCTCCCTCATTTAAAGTCCCATTCACCCTTCTTTTCCATATACCAAATTAGGGATGGAGGCCGCCATGCGTTTTATTTTATTTTGTGTGACAGATCACATCCATTCACTGTACAATATATATATATATATATATATATATATATATATATATATATATATATATATATAAAATAATTAACATGCAGGAGTCCATATGGCAAAAATACAGGCTGGTAGGTAAAAGTGATGTGAGGATCAGGGTGCACCTAGCTAGGTAGGTGGTCTTTATACTGTACAACAGGTGTTGCTCGCTGTGGTCCCGGTGCTCCCCCTTATGGGTCCCCACTCACCAGAGGCAATCACCCCTGCTGGGGTAGAGTGCGTGTCAGACGGACAGCTGCTCCTTCGTACCGTGACCTTTTCTCCTGGTATGTCTCCTGGGTTCCTGAGGTATATCCTTGGTGTGGATGGTTTGGAATTCAATTGTTTCTGAGTTCTGTTGTGTATGGTAGTCTGTACTCCTAGCCCCATTTCCGAACGATTTACGCAAACTACGTAACCGACGTACAATTCGACGCTGTCCCGACGTTTATACTTAACATTGGCTGCGCCTGCTATAGCAGACTAACTTACGCAAACAACGTAAAATACAACGTCTGGCCGCAAGTACGTTCGTTAATCGGCGTAAATAGCTCATTTGCATATTTTACACATAAAACGCTGTAAGCGTCATCTAGCGGCCAGCGTAAATATGCAACTAAGATACGACAGTGTAAGTGACTTACGCCGCTCGTATCTTAGTAGAAATTCGGTGTATCTTGTATTTTGAATACAGAAAAAAGATACACCGGCTATTCTTAGTATTTACGCGGTGTATCTCTAGATACGCCAGCGTAAATACTTTCTGAATCTGGCCCTATATCTATAGCACTACTCTTTAGCGGCACAAATATCCCTGTTTCTTTCATACTATTGATGATTGCCCTATTTGGACTCATTTGGCAGAAGAAGCTTGCTGCCCTCTGCCCATATATATCTTGATTTGGACTCCCCATCCTCTAGACCCAAATTCACCAATCTTTCTTTGCGTCAACGCAAAACCTTATCTGTTACATACCTTGTATCTCCAACCCAAGTCCCACTGAGAGTGAAACAGAGGGAGCAGAGAGACAGGAGGAACATCAGTGCCTGCAGGTGTAAACCCAGAAACGTGCAGCAGGAGATGCGACTTTGGGAATGCAGAAGAACCATCAGGTCAGAAGGGGCAGCTGTGTACCATAGTTCAGCTGGGATTAAAGAGGCACTCTGCTTGTACTGTGAAACTGGAACATCTGGCAATGTAGAGCTTCTGGCGGTCTTGCAGCAGGAACTGGCAGCAGGTTGCAGGACCATAATCGCAGACAGCTGGGTAGTCACTCAGATGAACTGGGAAGCTGGAGTCAGCAGACAGAAGCATGGTTGGGGAATAGCCAAGGTCATTAACATGCTGGCAGCGAGGTACAGAATCAGAAACAGAGCCTAGTCAGGGACGAGCCGGGTCAGGAGGAGGAGCCAGGTAGAAAAATCCAAGATCAGGTCTGGAGAAAACCGAGTCATAAACCAAGGGAGAATATCAGAAGTAAGCAGGATTCAGGGAACATCTGAAGACCAGTCAGCATTAAAGCACAGACAGAGTCCTCCTTAAATAGCCTGCCTAGCACCAAGATGCCTCATGCATGCGCATCTTTGTGGTGTCCATGGTCCCCAGCATATTTTTGAATTTTTTTCGTTCAATATTATTAAGTCATTTACTCAATTTCATAAAAAAAAAAAAAATTGCCAATAAAAGAAAATGTTTGTTTTTATCTGCTACAACATTACCTCTTAGGCCCCGTACACACGAGCAGACAGATTTGTTCAAATCGGTCGGACAGACCGATTTGAACAAATCTGTCTGCTGGGATGTATTGGTTTGATCGTGTACACACGATCAAACCAAAATCCCCCCTGGCAGACGGCGCTCTGACGTGTCGGTGACGTGGCGGTGACATTGACGCCGCCACGTCACCGCACCAGGAAGTGAATTACTTCCGCGCATGCGTCTAAACCATTCGTTGCATGTGCGAGAAGATATGTCTGCTGGTTAGCGTACTAACCAGCAGACATATCGGGTGGACGGATTCCCAGCCGACAGATTTTAAAGCATGCTTTAAAATATGTCGGCTGGCCAAATCCGTCGGCTCGCCCGTACACACGATCTAATCTGTCTGCTGGGACGGTCGGGCCGACCGTTTGCAGCAGATAGATTTGATTGTGTGTACGCGGCCTTAGACCTCATTGCGGGCCGCACACAATCATCACTACAACTAACTCCCTTTGAAACCAAATGTAACAATGACCCATTCTCTACAGTCTTAATATCTGTCCTTTATTCATCACTTACAAAATCCACTAACTCTTCTAATATTACCTACATGAAAACATGGGAAGATGATTTATGTTCTACAATAACTTTACATGACTGGAAAACCATTTGGTTGGCTACCTCTAAATGTTCTCTTAACATATTAGCACAGGAAAACACTTTTCAAATATTATCCCGCTGGTATAGGAATGAGCTGAACGACCCCATGTTTGGTTTTCACCAGAACTTTCGAACATCGCAAAGCTTCGGAACTGAATAACGAACCCCATTGAAGTCTATGGGAACCGAACTGTAAAAAAACAAAAGTGCCCAATTTGAAGACTTATATGCAAGTAATTGGGCATACAATGGTTATGGGGATCTGGGTAATGCCCTGGGGGGACATGAATCAAGGAAAAAAAGTTTGTAAAAAATATAAGTTTTTAAATGAGCAGGGATTTATTGATGCTTAAAGTGAAGGCATGAAAATAAAATATTCCATTCAATATAGTGCCTGGGGGGTCCCATTAGTCTACATGTAATGTGGCACATCTTTATTGTGTATAGAAGCTTCTGCAGCAATAATTGCTTTTAAAAAGCCAAAAAAAAGGACATTTTCCCTGCAAGCTTTCTGGGGAGCCAGTTTGCATGATGAGGCCACAATGTAGTGCACTGGGAACAAGATTAGAGATTTTTTGGATAACTTCTGGTGTCTCTTCCACAGACAGACTTTGTACAGAAGTAACAGGTCTGGAAAAATTGGATTTCGGGTGGCGTTGGTGCCTTCACACCGTAAACCCTATAGAGATACTCTTGATGAAAGCAAGAATTGGCATGCCTGTCAAAAATTTAAACGATATGTACCTGTCAAACTGTTTTAGAAAAATTGATCTTTGGGTGTTAATTGTGTCCATGAAACCTACACCAAAAACATTCTTCCAGATTAAATCAACACCCACAACGCTAGGCAGCCTAGAGGTCCTGCAAAGATTCCACATCCCAAAAACACCTTATCAGCAACATCAGCATCAGGGGCTACATAGCTGCTGGAAATCCAGGGCTGATTCATTTTGATAAATGTCAGATGGTCCACAGAGTCTGTGGACAGACACATTCTTTTATCAGCAACAAAACCTGTTGCAGCACTAAATGCCCGTTCAGAAAGTATGCTGGATGCAGGGCAGCCCAGCAGCTCAATTGCATAATGGGAAAGTTCTGGCCAGTAGTCTATTCTTATGATCCAGTAAGCCAGTGGATCGTTGACTGAAATGCTCTCCATCTCTGTTTTTGCCTCTAGATAATCGTCCACCATGGGATGCAGACGCAGTCGATGGGATGTGAAAGCTAACAGCCCTGGGCAGCGAGGACTAAAAAATGTACTTACTTTACTAATTACTTAGGCGACTGACTTCTCCAACGCTCCTCTCTTGACCAACAGAAGCCTCAAAACTATGTTTTCCATGACACTGTAACCTACCAGAGTTAGGAAAAGTGTTCTTAAGGTGTCCTCAAGAGATAAGCCTGTCCATCACCTCCTTTTCATGCTGTGGCTGGATAGCACGGGCAACCTCACTAAACAAGGGAAATTATGCCCTGTCTGAGGACTGACCATGTCCATCTTTGCCTCTGGACGTATACGCTGCTAGCCCACTTACAGTGCCATGGAAACGTCTCCCTTTCCTTGCTGTAGGCAATATCGTTTTTTTAAATGAAGTTTGAAAAACGTAGTTTTGTTTCGTGAAATAAAACAAGGTTTTTTTACATCACAAAAAGTGATCGTGTGTACGCAGCATTAGTTTTTGTTATAACATTTTGCAGTGAATTTTAAGCATTCTCTCTTTGGACAAGGTGGAAAGGTGGAGCAGGGATAAAGGTACCACAAACAGGATCCTTAAGCTAGTAGAAATCAATGCCTACTACAATTTCCAGCTTCTAGAGGTATCCTACAAATATGAAATATGTATAGTTACATTGGCTAGACCAATGTAATTCTGTAAAAATATCTATAACAGGAATAATTTTTTCCCTTTATTTATTTATTTTTCATTGTTTTTTATATATATATATATATATATATATATATATATATATATATATATATATATATATAATATATATATATATATATATATATATATATATGGCACTGCAGGAGGAACCTACAACACAACAAATAAGCAGACCCTAAGTTTTAGTGTTGTATGTGCTTTATATAGGCTGGTTTTGATCTACTGTAAATATGTTACTATAGTGAAAAAGGTAAACCAATCGTATTTTCACGTACCTGGTCAGTGAGCTGAGCAAAAATTCACACTGTTCGCCTGTTCACCCTTTTGGCGAACACCCGAATTTGCAGGGTGCTCAGCGGGATTATCGCCTGCCGAGCGCCCCACAATGCACTGTGTGCTGCAAAGCTGATTGTTAAGGAAGCCGTCTGCTTTGCCCTTATAAACGGATGATTCAGCAGCTGATAATGGGTGTCCCTGTTGACAGCTGAATGAGAAAAAAAACATTGCCTGCAATAGAAAAAAGTGAAAAAAAATACAATTGGGGCCCCCTCAAATTCATGCCGAAATAAAAAAAAATGGCATGGGCCCCCCAAAATCCAAAGCAGACCCTTATCCCAGCATGCAGCCTGGCAGGTCAGGAAAGGGGGGTGAGCGAGCGCCCCCTCCTGAACCATACCAGGCCACATATCCTCAACATCTCCTTAACCAGTTAAGGACCCCCGCACGCCTATGTACGTCCACAACATGGCTCGTACAGGCACAAGGGCGTAAATTTACGTCCTCGCCTTAGTGCGGTTCGGGGGTCCCATCGGGACCCCCTCCGCGGCGTGCGGCGGTCCCCCTGGCTCTGGGAGCGTTCGCCGACGAGCGGGCGGATGTCCGTGTTTTCCGCCCCCCCCGCGATCGCTCCCAGCCAATGGGAGCGCGCTCCCAGCCTGTCACTTCCTCCTCCTGTGTTTACACAGGAAGGAGGAAATGATCATTTCTCTCATCGCAGCGCTGTTTCCCAGCGCTGCTGATGAGAGAAGACATGCCAAGTAAGTGTGCACCAACACAACACTGACACACACTCACATAGGCATATTAACCCCTTGTGATCGCCCCCCCCTGTCACAGTGTTACTGAATGCAGTGATTTAATCACTGCATTTAGTGTCAGTGTGACAGGCACTGTAAAAAACAGTTAGTGTTAGGTTCAGGATAGCCCCCCCACCCCCCCTAATAAAGTTTTAACCCCCTGATCACCGCCCTAGTTAACCCTTTCACTCCCTATTGCCAGCGTCACTAAGCGATCATTTTTCTGATCGCTGTATTAGTGTCGCTGTTCCCGCTAGGTAGCTATTTTTTTTATTACGATTTTTTTTTTTACTAAAGACATGTGGCTAAATAAATTTTGGCCTAAATGTTTTACTAAAATTTAGTTTATTTGATTTTTTTTATAACAAATAGTAAAAAAATAGTGATTTTTTTCAAAATTGTCGCTCTATTTTAGTTTATAGCGCAAAAAATAAAAATCGCAGAGGCGATCAAATACCACCGAAAGAAAGCTCTATTTGTGGGAAGAAAAGGACGCAAATTTTGTTTGGGAGCCACGTCGCACGACCGCGCAATTGTCTGTTAAAGCGACGCAGCGCCGAATTGTAAAAACACCTTGGGTCATTTAGCAGCGTAAGTGTCCGGGTCTTAAGTGGTTAAAGCATCTTGTCCAGATGTTTAAGTGGATAAGGGCCTCTTCCCGACAACCCTGGGAGGTGGTTGTGGAGGTCTGCAGGCAGGGGGCTTATCGGAATCTAGAGGTCCCATTTAAGAAGGAGGCACCCAGACCCCGCCCCCTGTGAATAAATATGAGCTACATTGTAACTGTGTGTGTTTTCATTTATTTTTGATACTTTTTTGTAGGATGGATAGGGGTACTATGTACCCCACACTCATTCACATAGTGGGGGACCGGGATCCGGGGGCCCCCCTGTTAAAGGTGGCTTTTGAGATTCCAATAAGCCCCCTACCCACAGACTCCCTCAACCACAGCCCAGGGTTGTCGGGAAGAGGCCCTTGTCCCCATGACATGGCCTGGTATGATTCAGGAGGGGGGTCTCTCACTCGCCCCCCTTTCCTGACCTGCTGGGCTGCATGCTCAGATTAGGGATTGTTCGGATTTTAACTACTTGCCCACTGGGCATGTATACCTCCTTCCTAAACAGGCCAAATTTCAGCTTTCAGTGCTCTCACAATTTGAATGAAAATTACTCAGTCATGCAACACAGTACCTATATCAAATTTTGAACTCTTTTCACACAAATAGAGCTTTCATTTGGTGGTATTTAATCGCCACTGTTTTTTTTTATTTAAAATTTAAAAAAGACCAAACATAAAGTTTTGCAAATTAGTAATTTTTCTTAAGAAATTCTGTCCAAAATTTATACTGCTACATTTCTTTGGTAAATATAACCCAATCAGTTTTTATTATTTGGTCTTTGACACTAACAAGCCAGGACAGTACAAATACCCCCAAATTACCCTTTTTTGGAAAGTCATTTTAATAAGAGGCATGGTGAGTTTTTTTAAACATGCAGGGAGCACCGTTAGGTGTTCTAGGGACATAAATTACACATCTAGGGCCAGATTCATAGAGAATTAGATTATCGTAGCGTTTCCCAAATACACTACGCCGCCGTATTTTACCTGGCTCTACGTGGAATCCAGGTAGATTTTGTCCAGTAAACGATGGCGGCGTAGTGTATTTCTCCCGGCGCAATCCATCTACGCGATTAGGGGGCGTGAAGCATTTAAAATAGGCGCGTTCCCGCGGCGATCAAACTGCGCATGCTCCGTTCAGAAACTTCCCGCCGTGCATTGCGCGAAATCACGTCGTTACGTCATTTTTTCTTGAGTAGCGTCGTTTACGGACATTCCTATTCCCGAACGAGTTACGTAAAAAAAAAATTTAATTCGACGCGGGAACGATGGCCATACTTAACATGGGCTACGCACCGTTAGACCAGCAAAACGCTGGTCTAACAGTACGTAGAAAAAAATTGACGAAAGCGATTGCGAAGACCGCTCGTATCTTCGTGGATCGCCGTAAAAACTAATTTGCATATCCCGACGCATGAAAACGACGCAAACTCCTCCCAGCAGCCGCAAAAATATCGCAGCGTAGATCCGAAGGCTTACGAAGACGTAAGCCTCTCGGATCGAAGCCCGAAGCCGCCGTATCATGGTTTGAGGATTCAAACTAGTGATACGGCGCGCGAAATTTGAAATTACTCCTGTCTAACACCAGTTAGACAGGCGTAATTGCTCTGTGAATCTGGGCCCTAGTTTCTTGAATACCTATTACACTTTTGAAGGTCCTGGAGCACCAGGACAATGGAAATGTCCACAAAATGACCACAATGCTGCTTCTTAAAGGGGACATATATACAGGGGCGGACTGACCATTGAGTCACTCGGGCACTGCCCGAGGGCCCCATGCCACTAGGGGGCCCCATTAGGGTTGCCAGTCTCAGTAAAACCAGGGACAGTATGTAAAAATCTGTGTTTTTTTTACATCTGTCCCTGATATGTCCGAAACCGACATGCTTTTGATGTGAAAATCCAGAGATTTTAGCTGCCCCGCCTCTGTACTGCCTCCTGGCATGGTGGCCATCTGTAAGCCCAGGGGCCCCATAATCTTCTATTGCCCGGGGGCCCCATGAGTTGTCAGTCCGCCCCTGCATATATATATACATCCTTTTGCTTGTCTGTGCCATGCTGCAGACGTATATCTGTGTGCAGCGGTCGGCAAGTAGTATTTCATTTTTATTGTTTCACTTTAAGCATCATTAAAATCACTGGGCCAGATCCACAAAGCACTTAAGCCGGCGTTTCACGAGATGTGCGGCGTAAGTCTAAATATGCGCCTGCGTATCTATGCGCCGTATCCCCAAAACGATATACGCCTGAAATCCAGAATTTTTCGACCGGCGTAATTTCGATAGACCGGTGCATCGTGCGCGCAAAAAATGCGCTAGACACACCATTGATTTGCTATGCAAATATGCAAACGAGGGAGATACGGCGATCCACAAAAGTAATTTTGTGCGGTGCAGGCTACGCGATGTGCGCATCAGCTGCACGTCCTGTCTAAAGTTAGTCCTTATAAAAGCAGGTTTAAATTTGGACAATCCGTCTACATGTCAGCTAAAGCAACACCGTTAGGGATGAGCTGAGCAGCCACACTTGCAGGACAACAATCTGTATGCCAACATGCCAGGGGCATCCTTGCTCATAGCTATACTACTGACTTTAGATGGAGGAGGGCACAGAGGAGGGCACGAAGGAGGGCACGAAGGAGGGCACAGGAATGGATATACCGCACATGCATAGACATCTTTGGCATGAATGATTCTGAGGTGTATCGCATCTTCAGATTCACCCCTCATGCCATCACGGAATTAACCACAATCCTGCAGGAGGACATCACCAGCCCAACACAATGCTCACATGCAGTGCAGCCACTGGTCAAGGTCCTGGCAACTCTCCATTTCCTTGCCAGTGGCTCTTTTCACCCAAATGGGTAAATATATATTTTAGATACATTTTTTCTGTTTAGTATATATTTTATATTAGTTAATATAATAAATATATAATTTTATTTTTTATATCTAATATAAAATGTATATTTAAAATATTATTATAATTATATTATTTAATATTATTATATACATTTTTATATATATATATATATAAAGTAGTTCAACTTCCAGTTCCTCTCTGACATCTCTCAAAAAAACACAATCCAAAAAACACAACGACACAACACAAACCTACAAACGGCAACAGACAACGGAACAAAAGCACCTTTCTGTAGGAAGGGAAACAAATGGATGTACTTTTTAAGCACTGTGCATAGCTCACTAAGTATGCGGGCCTAGTTCTTATCTCACTGATTACACCAGGCCGAGTTCTGAGCATGAGCAGAAAGGTGCTGACCATAGTCTGCTTCATGCGCGCATGCGCAATCTGGCCGTCCCTTCATTTGCATGGGGTCACGGCTCATTTCAATGGAACACGCCCACATCCTTCCCAATTTGAATTACACCGCCTTACAGCTTGGAATTTACGTTGCACCGGCGCAAATTTGTGCGCAAATACTACGAGGATACGGTACTTGTGCCTCTAAATTGAGCCGGCCTAACGTAAAGGAGATGCGCTACGCCGGTCAATATATGCGCCAATGTACGTGAATCTGGCCCACTGTGTCTTTAAAAATTATCTTTTTAAAAGTGTTTTTTGCATTGGTACATGTCCCCCAGGCCCTCATACACTTTTTATGACCAATAACTTGCATAGAAAGCCTTCAAAAATTAAATTTTTAGGTTCAAGTCCGATTGACTTCAATCGTGTTCGCAGTTCGAGTCCAAACTTTTGCTATGTTCGGGAGTTCTCGTGCAAACCGAACAGGTGGGTGTTCGGCCTATCTCTAGTGGTGAGACAGCAGCCAAAGAAGCACTGCTAGGTATGAGTGCCTGTAATCAGTCCAGTAGTCTGCGTGGCAGCAGGTTGATGTGGCAGCAGAGCAGGCTGGCAGTAGATGAGCTGGCACGGAGCTTGGCAGGTAGCAGACACACACAGGTCAGAAGTAACCCAGATCAGGATCAAAGGTCACATGAATCAGGAACAACACACAGAAGCTGCAGACCAAACAGCAATGAGCCCATACTGAAGCCTGTTTAAATAACCCGCTTGGCACCAGCCAGTGGCATCTGGTGTTTACATTTTTTTGGTGGGGGGGCGCAAACAAACTGAAAAAAAAACACATAAATTGCAGCCACTGTGCCCATCAAACACAGCTACTGTGCCATCAAACACAGCTACTGTGCCCATCAATTGCTGCCATGGTGCCCATCAAGCGCAGCCACTGTGCCATCCAATGCCTCCACTTTGCCAATTAAACGCAGCCACTGTGCCCATCAAACGCAGCCACTGTGCCATCCAACGCCTTTACTGTGCCCATCAAGCGCAGCCACTGTGCCCATCAAACGCAGCCACTGTGCCCATCAAACGCAGCCACTGTGCCCATCAAACGCAGCCACTGTGCCATCCAACGCCTCCACTGTGCCCATCAAACGCAGCCACTGTGCCTATTAAACGCAGCCACTGTGCACATCAAACACAACCACTGTGCCCATCAAACGCAGCCACTGTGCACATCAAACACAACCACTGTGCCCATCAAACACAGCCACTGTGCAATCAAATGCTGCCACTGTGCCATCAAACGCAGCCACTGTACCCATAAATTGCCGCCACTGTGCCATCAAACGCAGCTACTGTAGCCATTAATTGCTGTCAGTGTATGCATCAATTTCTGCCAGTGTGCCCATCAATTGCCGCTACTGTGCCCATCAATTGCTGCTAGTGTTCCCATCAATTGCTGACACTGTGCCCATCAATTGCTGCCAGTGTGTGCATCAATTGCTGTTACTGTGCCCCATAAAATGCTGCCAATGTGCCCATCAATTTCCATTACTGTGCCCCATCAAATGCTGCCAGTGTGCCCATCAATTGTCGCTACTGTGCCCCATCAAATGCTGCCAGTGTGCATTGCCTGGCACTTACCTGTTTTGCAGCGGGTCAGCGGTGGTGTCCTGCATTTCCTCGAGGTCTTCTTCCGTCCTCTCTATCAGGCGTCCAATCATAGCGCCTGACATTTCAGCCAATCAGGTGACAGGTAACAGACCCGAGCACATGATTGGCTGAGTGGCGGTTCAGTGTTAGCAAAGTGAATTCCTTTGTTTTGCTAACAGAACGCTGAGTGCACAGCGAACGCACAGCATGGAGCCCGCTGTTCACCTTTTTCGGCGCCTATTAGAGCCAGCAGCTCTAATTAGGTGCTTCCAAAAAACACCACTGCCGCTGTAATTTAGGTGCCCGGCGCCCGAAAAAGGGCCGGACACCTGAATAGGGGGTGTCAGCGGCTACCATAGATAGATTTATGCAATGCATTAATCTATTTATGATGATAGAGCGGAGCTAGGAGAGAGAGGGTGGCGCCCACTCGCCCCTTATGGATGCATCAGCGTTAGTGACAGATGCGCGCAATGACACGTAAGTTTGCATACACGTGCACAGTGATGCGTGCGCCTATGCCCACCATTATGCACATCTGCCCAGCCAGTTGCTGGTCTATGTGTGCGCCAAGAGACTTTATTTGCAACTAGCCAGGAGCGGACAGGGCCAAGTGGAAAAGTGGATATTTCCCCCCAGGCCGCTTACATTATCTTTAAAGCAATTGGCCGGCTGCTGCTGCACAGACTGCGCTGCATTGTGGGAGTTGTAATTTGGCCACGCTAAAGTTAAGGAACTTATCAGCGCAGCAAACTACAACTTCCACCTCCCAGAAGTCTCAGAGGCAGCCAGACAGGTAGATCATTTTGCACGTCAGTAGAGGGACTCAACCAGACTCAGCAGACTCAGCCAGCCACCTCCCCTCCCCCCCGCCAGCAGACTTAGCCAACAACCCCCCCACCAGCAGACTCAGCCAGCCACCTCCCCTACCCCCCGCCAGCAGACTCAGCCAGCCACCCCCCCGCCAGCAGACTCAGCCATCAACCCCCCCGCCAGCAGACTCAGCCAGCCACCTCCCCTACTCCCCGCCAGTAGACTCAGCCAGCCACCCCCCCCCCCCCGCCAGCAGACTCAGCCAAGAACCCCCCCGCCAGCAGACTCAGCCAGCCACTCCCCCACGCCAGAAGACTCAGCCAGCCACCCCCTCCCCCTCACCAGCAGACTCAGACAGCCAATGGGCCACTTGACTGGACTTGCCCCCCAGGCCTAAGGCTGCCAGCCCTCCCCTAGAACTACTGCCCAATTCTCAATAGGCCCAAAATCTAAGCTGAACACAATGCCGATCCACACTATGGGCCAGATTCTCGTACATTTGCCTTTTTTTGGCGTATCCCCTTTATGCTACGCCTTTGCACTTTTTACGGGCAAGTGCTGTATTCTCAAAGCACTTGCTCCATAATTTGCGGCGGCGTAGCGTAAAGGGGACAGCGTAAGGCCACGTAATTCAAATAGGGAAGGAGGGGGGGCGTGCTGTATTTAAATTAAGCGCGCCCCCATGCCAAACTAACTGCGTGTGCGCCGGCCCTAAACGTAGCCCACTGCGCATGCTCCATAGTACGCCGCAAATACATTGATTTCGACTGCAACGTAATTAACGTACAGGCCTATTCACAACGAGTTACGCAAACGACGTAAACGACGGAATACACGACGCTGTCCCGACGTCCATACTTAACATGGCTTACGCCGGAGCTACGTAAGGTTACCCCTCATATAGCAGGGGTAACCTTACGCATACGCAAACAACGTAAACTACGTCGACGGTGCGCAACTCGGGTATCGGCGTATCATGCTCATTTGCATATTTGGCGTTGAAATCAACGGGAACGCCACCTAGCGGCCAGCGTACAATTACATCTAAGATCCGACGGTGTAAGTGACTTACGCCAGTCGGATCTACCCCAAATCTATGCGTAACTGATTCTAAGAATCAGTCGCATAGATACACAGGGCTAGAAACAGAGATACGACGGTGTATCTGGAGATACACCGTCGTATCTCTTTTGAGAATCTGGCCCTATAACTGCATGTGTATGGATAATTAGCTAACAAATGTGGTTTGCTAAATAGCATACTCATCTGTGTCCCAACATCTTGTAATGTTGTGGTGCTATCTGACATTCATTTGTGCATTGCTTTTGCATTGCAGGCATTAAGATTTTAAAAATTACGTCTGCCTTTAGAACCACTTTAATCAGCCAGTCAGTCAGTCAGTCAGTCAGGCAGCGGATTAGCAGCAGGAGCCCACATCGGCACTCGCCTCCTAGGAGTAGGAGCGTGCTGCTTTAGCTCCAGGCAGGTGTAGGCAGCAGGCAACCAGGCAGGGTCTCTCCAGTCCAGCCCAGCTCCAGCCTCAGCTTCAGCCCGCATCTGGATCCGGATCCCCTCCAGCCTTTTCTCCAGCAGACTTTTCCCCTCCTTTGGGCATCATCTGACAGGTAAAACATGCCTGTCCCCCTGGGATCAAGGACGGCCGTCCTTTTCAGGATAAGCCGCAGCTTTTTCGAGCCCAGGAATCAGGCCACTGACACCCCAGACCACAACCGAGGCATCCCCCCCTCGCCACCCCTCCCCACCCCTCCCCCGCAGCTGGTTCCCATCTTTTTCGACGGTCCACGCCAGCCTGTGCTAGGTCCGCGGCAGCCGCAGCTTAGGAAAGGCCGCGGCTTTAACCGCGGCCTAGCGGCGCACCACATCGGCACCCTGGATCACCCCCAGATTCGCCCAGCATACCCCCCTTCACCCGTGGAAGACCCCATCCACCTCCGATTCAACCAACCAGCCTCTTTCTGGTGTTTCCAGCCAGTTGATAGCCCCCTGGCCTGGGCCCTGTGTCAGGCCGAAGGCCATCTTGGTACACCCCCCCCAGCATCAGAAACACCTTTCACCCCATCCCCTCACAACTCATTAGCATTTGATCCAGGGTTTGTACCGATCGCCTCTTAGGGATCAAGAAGGAATTTTTTTCCCTGCCCAGCACATTGGCATAGCTCGGCCAGGTTTTTTTTTGCCTTCCTCTGGACCAAAAATAAAGCTGGGAAAGAGGATTCAAGGAATTCAAGGAATCCCCACCGCCATCTGACCACCAACTCCCCCCCTCCCCTGGTGACGGGCCACTATGGCCAATCGGCAGTACTCTGCAGAAACCATTTGGGGCCTGAGGCAATTTGCCACAATACTACCAGCCGTCACCAAAAAAGGCCCGAAGAATTGAGCAACTTTTAAAGATCGATCGAATATCGACTGTCAAAAAAATCAGTCACCCACCTCAACCCAAGCACATATCATGTGCTTTGATCAATACTAGATCGGCAGTAAGGCACCGATTAGAAATCCATGATTTCATTCTACAACACGATTTAGACTGTCTCTTTATTACAGAAAGCTGGCTCACAGCCGACTGTAACACCATTCTAGGAGAACTGGTGCCAGAAAACTACCGTATTATCACGGAAAACAGAATAGGGCAAAAAGGAGGAGGCCTGGCGGTGATCCACAAGATTCATCTTGTGCTCTCTAAACCAGCCCTTCAGTACTCGCTTTCATTCATGGAAACCCTTACTCTACAGCTGCAAACAAATCCCCAGGAGACCATCCACATTCTTCTCTGCTATAGGCCACCTGGGCCAAAATCGCAGTGTTTGGCCTGTACTGACCACCTTGAAGGATTAGGGCTACAGCAACTAGTATGTGGCCCCACACATGCTTCAGGTCACACACTCAACCTAATTTGAGACAAAATCTGAAAATAAGTATTTTGGAAAATGAATCGTTGCCATGGACAGATCACCATGCAATTAAATTCATAATTTCCAAAACTCCCCCATTGATAAAAACACCCAAGCTGGTGACAACACACTGGACGAGATCTCAGAAGAAGCTCCATTCAGAACTCTTCAAATCTACCTTGGGAAATAAAATTAAAACAATTCAACCATTTCGAACAGCCTCAGATACACTGGATGCCATAAATGCGGCCCTACTACAGTCAGCAGACTTAGTAGCGCCGAAACGCAAAGCCCTTATCCGGAAAAACAAGGCCGGCTGGTTCAACAACCAACTGTCGCTACTGAAGCAAGAGCGTAGAAGGGCAGAAGCCGCCTGGAAAAGAAGCGATTCTGAGGAGAACCTCTCCATCTACAAAGTAGCAACAAGAAAATACCACAAAGAAATCTTCAAAGCCAAGAAAAATTATTTTTTCGAGGCTATCAACAGCACCCTAAACCGCCCCCATGAACTCTTCAAGCTGGTCACGCAGACCATGAATCCAGGCTGTCTTGAAGCCTCCAATTCAGATACCCAAGAATTTTGCAATGAATTGTCGGATTTCTTCATCAATAAAATTGAGAGAATCTGGTAAAGCATTCAGCAAAATAATACCTCCCTCAACCCCCCCCCCCCCCCGAACAACCACACAACACCCATAGAAACTATCTACAACCAACAAAGTTCATAGGCATAGTGCCCTCCCTACTGAAAGAGGGCACAATCCAGCCCATCTTGAAGAAACCTACCCTGGACCCCAGGGACCCAACTCACCCATAACAATGCTAAACGTTTTCTCCAAGGTAATGGAGAAAGTAGTTGTACAACAGCTGCAACAGCATCTAGATACATGTTCCATACCAATCGGGCTTCCGTCCCGGACACAGGACAGAAACGGCATTGCTCAAAATATGGGACAACACTCTAGAGGCCGCAGACGAAGGGGAATCTTGTCTTCTGGTTCTGCTGGACCTAAGCACAGCCTTTGACACAGTAGACCACAAACTTTTACTGACTCGGCTGGCTGAGGTAGCCAGAGTCACAGAAGGTGATTTACCATGGTTTTCCTCTTTTTTGGAAAACCGATCACAAACAGTGAAATTGGGACCTTTCACTTCTGAAAAACGCACAATGTCATGTGGAGTCCCTCAAGGATCACCCATGTCACCGGTGCTCTTCAACATGTATCTTCGCCCACTTTTTGAAATCATCAGTAGTCAACAACTACTTTATCACTCATATGCAGATGATACGCAACTATATTTTCGCATCTGCAATAAAAAGGATCATCATCTCAGTTTAGAGAATTGTCTCTCTTTGATAGAAAACTGGATGACTAAGAGTTATCTCAAACTCAACAATTCCAAAACAGAACTTCTTCGCAAGAGTCAACTGGCAACAACCTGGACACCTCCGCCCATTTTTGGCCAGATCATCACCCCTAGCTCCAAAGTCAAAAGTCTCGGTGTCATCTTTGACACCTACATGACAATGGACGCACAAATAGGGTCAGTAGTCAGCGGATCTCACCATCTGCTGTGCCTACTACGCAGACTTATTACATTTATTCCCAAAGAAGATGTAGCAGTCGTGGTGGCAACAATTGTGAACTCCAGACTGGACTATACAAATGCCCTTTACCTTGGACTCCCCAAGTACCAAATCAATCGTCTGCAAGCCGTTCAAAATACGGCCGCCAGACTTGTGACTGGGAAAAAACCCTGGGAATCAATCTCACCTTCACTAAGATCCCTTCATTGGTTGCCAGTAAAAGACAGAATTGCTTTTAAAGCACTCTGTCTGATTCATAAGTGCATCCATGGGAATGCCCCGCAATATCTTTGCGAAAAAATAGAAGCCCACAATCCCAATCGCGTTCTGCGATCCACCGACCAAAATTTGGTCAAGGTACCCAAAGCCAGATACAAGTCCAAAGGAGAAAGAAGGTTTGCTTTCCAAGGTCCCAGACTATGGAACGCTTTACCAAACAGCATTCGGTTGGAGGAAAACCACCTGACTCTCAGAAGACGGATTAAAACTCTGCTCTTTTGATGTCAAGAGAGAAAGGAACAACGAGTGCCCAGAACCGATTCAGTTCTCATGTGTCGCGCTATATAAGTTTTTCATTCATTCATAAATTCAATCAGGCCCAACAAATCAAAGATTCAGAACAATAAATGCTCAGAACAAGTTTAAAGCTAGTGAAGTCAGAACTTGTGACCAGTGTATTTGTTCCAAATTAGGGGCATCATTTAGTAAAGAAATATTTATTTGGCAAAATAAAGTGTAGCTGTGTTCACTTTAATCATTTATTCACGTTCAAGGTAAAAAAATGTTTTTACCATACTCTGCTTATGATTGGGTATTAAAGGGGTTGTAAAGGTTCGTGTTTTTTCACCTTAATGCATCCTATGCATTAAGGTGAAAAAACACCTTGCTGTCACGGTCCCCCCAGCCCCCCATTTTTCTTACCTGAGCCTGTTCACCTACTGTGCGTGTCCCCCGACGTCCTCTTCTCCACAGACGGCGTTGATTGGATAGATTGATAGCAGCACAGCCATTGGCTCCCGCTGCTGTCAATCACATCCAATGACGTGGCCAACGGGTGGCGGGAACGAGTCATACATTCGGCATCTATGGACGCCAACTGTATGACACGGGAGCACGCCCGCAACCTAACCACCTCGGGAAAGAGCTTCCTAGAGGGGGTTATCTCTTGCAGGGAGGAGCCGCGAGAGCTGTCGTTGGACCCCAGGACAGCAGGATGGGGCCTTTCTGTGCAAAACGAACTGCACAGTAGAGGTAAGTTAAAAAAAAAAAGAAATCGAACCTATACATACTACAGTATATGTGAACATTCTGTACATCTTTAATAAATCTGTACCAGGGAGTTAGCTGGGCGCAGCTGGAAAATTAACATGAAAGCCAGAAAACTAACATTTTCAGTAAGTGGTTAGGAATGTAAGTGAGGAGTGAGGACCTGTTAAAATTCTTATAATAGGGATTGGGTACAGAGCGGTTTGATCATTCTGACTTCTTGCAGCTCTTGGGAAAAGCATAAAGGAGTTAAATAAAATGCATCAAAACAATTTTTACTCTTGTTAATTAATTAAGAATTGCAGTGCAAATGTATAAAATAAGGTATTTCTGAAACGTCTGTCAAATTTGCAATGATGCAAACTTTAATCACACGCAAGAGGCTCACTTTAAGAAGGTTTGAAAGCTTAGACCTAGTCTAGGGATTTTTTTCTATAATTGTATACTGTGATGGAATTTAGTCACCCCACAATATTATATTTTTTCCACCTGGAGGCTCTGTATAAAATTTGTAATTCTATATCTGAGACCTGGCAAAGTCTAAATGAAGATGAAGGAAATGGTGGCTGGGATTAAAGACTGAAATCCTAGCCATTATTTTCTTACAATGGGTGAAAAAAATTAAATATGGTTTACATGTAGAAAATTCTGATATAAATAAGACATATATATGTAGCTCTGGAATACAATCACTTACAGTGGTGTGACTTGTGTCATAATCATATAAAATCAGTCTTCATATTTTTAGGGGCATATTTATAAAGCAGTGCTTTATACATGCTCTAGGAATATTCACCTGCAGTGAATTTTTGGTGACTGTCACCAAGGCTGCTGTTAGAAATCAAGGGGCCCCATACAGCTCTTTCTTTGCAGCCTCCGTTGCAAAAATGAATAAATTGGAAGCCCTTTGAAGCTTCTTGCTTATTCACAAACTGAAGCGAAGTAAACACAGTTTACTAAGCTTTAGTTTGTGAATAGACACAGGAGTGATTAGAACCAATCAATCACTGTGTTCATTCAGGAAAGAAAGACAAATTACATATTTACTAGCCCCTTCCCAAGCTCTCCATCCTGATACATCCCCCTGTGTGCCTGCAGCATCCGGCAGAAGAGGGGACTCGGGAAGCCAGAAGAACTGTGGTGGGGGGGACAGAAGGGGGGACTCGGGCAGCAGATGGAAGGGGTGTATGTGCTAGAACCACTCCACTGCAGTGCAGCAGGAAGGAGAAGCTGGCAGTGTTGCAGGGGAAAACAGAGCAGGATTGGTAAAAAATCTATCCCCCACGCTAAAGGTACTAATTAGTGATTAGGCCTGCTGCTGCTGTACATGACATAGCTCAAAACATGTAACAAATGGTAGCCTGAATAAATACAAAGTGCAACTATAGTGCATACAAAAAGAAGTGGAAAATGAATCAAAAAATGTATATCAAGCATGTGAAAACTTAAAAAACTTAAAAAACACATGCAAATAAGCATAAACTTCTAGTTGGAAGGTTACTTTCGCAGGTGCCTTCCTAGAAATAGTGCAAATTATGCATTATTAAGCATGTGACCAGTGAAAGTCCAAAAAAGAAATGCACATGAAAAGTTCCTTTCCCAAGTTCTTTTCAAAAGTGCTGCTGTGCTAAAAAAAAAACATATGATGCTGTAAACAGGTGCCTACAGGATCCACCCCACCCCCTCCCCTTATGGTTGAACTCACCAGATCCAATGGACCCCCAAGCAGTACTGCATTTTGGGTCAGATAGGCTTAGTATGGTGAGCGGGGTGATGAAAACGCCAACTCCTGGGTGCGATCCTTCATGGGGTGTTTTTAGGCACAAACATATGGAGAAAGAGCTTGCATAGTAAAGTATGTCTTGTTTAAATCATTAAAATCAAGCCTTACAGAGTTCCAATCATAAAATCAATCTTTACAAGATTCCAAGGTGGAGAACAAACAGATGAACATAAATTACCAGTCTGTTGATCAATAGGTTCTCTAACGGGCATCGGACGTGATGTCACCACGGTGCCGCAAGCTGCATCCAACGCTGCGTTTGTCCCTTCCCACAGGCTGTCCCACAAGCTATAAGCGCTGTGGTACTCATACCCTTTTTTTCAGAAGAGGATTGGTGTCTGCAATAAGACAGTATAGCCGGCACTCCTGCTCAGTAGGTGACTGGGCCCCCCTTTTGAACTGATATGGCCCGGGCCCAGTACAGGAGGGCTGGCTGTACTGCCTTATCAGGGGCCCTGACTGTCACATTCACTGCTTTAAAAATATGCCCCTTGCTGTCAGTGCAAGTATTGCAAACATATCAATCACTTAATCATAGACTTGAATCATAGAATCACTTGAAGCACAGAAAAATGTCTCCTTATGGAAAATAGTCCCAACAGTCATACCTGTTGAAAAAAAAAAAGCCCACTTTGTTTACTCCCAGTCACATCCAAAATTATTACTTGAAGTATTTTAGGTATGACATCTGATCAGAAAGGTGTAATTTCACTATAAACACAGAGGGCCAGATTCTCAAAGACTTATCGTACGCCATCGTTAGTCCGAATCTGCGCCGTCGTATATGCGCGCCTGATTCTCAGAATCAGTTACGCATAAATTCGGCCAAGATACGAGCGGCGTAAGTCTCCTACGCCGTAGTATCTTGGGTACATATTTACGCTGGCCGCTTGGTGGCGCTTCCGTTGATTTCCACGTCGAATATGCAAATTAACTAGATACGCCGATTCTCGAACGTACGTGCGCCCGTTGCAATTAGTTACGCTGTTTACGTAAGCCATACGCCGGCTTAAAGATAAAGCTGCTCTCTAGGTGGCGCAGCCCATGCAAGGTATAGACATCGGAACAAGCGTATCTTTTTACGTCGTTTGCGTAAGTCGTATGCGAATAGGACTGTGCGTAAGTTACGTTCACGTCATAGGCAGTGTGCGATGTATCTTATGCATTCTATCTGACACATGCGCACTGGGATACATCCACGGACAGCGCATGCGCCGTTCGTTAAAAGCGTCAATTACGTGGGGTCACGATTAATTTACATAAAACACGCCCACCACTTCCACATTTGAATTAGGCGCGCTTATGATGGGACATGTACGCTACGCCGCCGTAACTTAGGATGCAAGTGCTTTGAGAATACTGCACTTGCGTTCTAAGTTGCGGCGGCGT
Organism: Rana kukunoris; assembly: GCA_029574335.1. Classification (NCBI taxonomy): domain Eukaryota; kingdom Metazoa; phylum Chordata; class Amphibia; order Anura; family Ranidae; genus Rana; species Rana kukunoris. Next base: position 115,420,349 of record CM056052.1, read on the forward strand.
AAAGTAAATACGATATGCTACGTCCGCTCAGAGTAAAGTCGCCGTACGTGAATCTAGGCCAGAGACTTTCATGCCTAAGCCTATTACTGATATTTGTTGCTTACAAGTTAAAATCCGTATTTGTTGCTAGAAAATTACTTAGAACCCGCATTATATATATATACCGGTATATATATATTTTAGCAGAGAATCTAGAGAATAAAATGGCAATCATAATATACCGGTATATACATTTTAGCAGAGAATCTAGAGAATAAAATGGCAATCATAACAATAGTTTATGTCACACTGTATTTGTGCAGCGGTCGTTGAAACACAATTTGTTTGGGGGAAAAAAGACACTTTCATTAATTTAAAAAAAAGAAACGGTAAAGTTAGCCCAAATTTTTATACAATGTAAAAGATGATATTATGCCGAGTAAATAGATACCTAACATGTCATGCTTTGAAATTTGCGCACACTCGTGGAATGGCGACAAATTACAGTACCTAAAAATCTCCATAGGCGGTGTTTTAAAAATAAATAACAGTTACTAGGTTAGAGTTACAGAGGAGGAATTATTGCTCTCGCTCTGGCGATCGCGGCGATACCTCACATGTGGGGTTTGAACACTGTTTACATATGCGGATACAACTTACGAGTTTGTTTTCTTTGCTGCACGAGTTTCCAGGGGCGGAGACACTTTAAAATTATTATTTTTTCTTATTTAAATTGTAATCACAAATTTGATCACTTTTATTGCTGTCACAAGAAATGTACACATCCCTTGTGACAGTAATAGTTGTTGGTGACAGGTATTCTTTATGGATTGATCGGGGGTCTAAAAGACCCCAAATGCCTCCTTTACACTTCAAAAAATTCAAATCTCCAAAAAGGGCGATTCTGAATACTGGAACTTGTAGTTTCAAAACAGCCTACCCCCGGTCTAACCTGTCAAATTCACTCTGGTGTAACACCTTCACATTTTACAGCAGTCACATGGGGCAGCAACATCCAATTGAATAGCTTCCCCAGTAACCCTGGAACCCATAGAGGAACCAATTTTAAACAACATTGTAATAGATGTTTTCCCTAGTCCAAATTCAGGATGCTTTTATATTCTGCCTCTGATCCAAATCTATGATGAAGAGAATGCATGCATGCAAAATAATCACACTGGGACACACTGGTTCAGTGCTAGCTCTTCCTTATCAACAGGAACCCTTTATTCAGGTTACAGCTCTTTATAGTCAAAGTGACATAAGCAGACATCATCACATGTGTGTATATGATTGGTTCATCCTTTTCCTGTCACATCTGTTCCTTGCCACGAGGTGCCATTCCATAGCATTCTTTGCACGGTGGGAGGGGTAGGAAAAGGAGGGGGTCAAGGAGTGAGGAGAACATCTGTTTCTCGTTTTAACTCCAGGATGAATAATACTAATGTTTCTCATGTGATTACTAAGACATATATATATATATCGCAACATGAAAGGAAAATAAATAATAAAAATAATAAAAGAAAGAAAATAAATTAATAATCAAAAATAATAAAGAAGAACAATATTTGAGTAGTTAGAAGAGAGAGATAACATAGACATAATAGTCATTTTATCAACTCCATCACAAACTCCGCAAAGGGTGCCGTCTCTCTTTATTCTTGTAGAGTCACTTGGTAAAGGTTCAACTGCAAACAGTGACATGGGGGCCTCAGGTGAGCCCAAGGTTGAGTCCTCGGATGAGTCAGTACAGTCTATGGTACTGAATAGGGTAGATGGGCCTTCCGGGATCCCAACTCCAACATCGTCAGGTTTGAGGCTATGAGAGGCCGGAGACTCGAGCACAAGGGTTGTCAGGATCCAGTCAGTTGGGGCTTCATCCACCAATGGAGGATTTATGACGTCAATTGCCTCCCAGCCATTGGTAGGTTTCCTGACACAGTTCCCACCCTGCACACACGCTCTCAGCATATTTTGATGTAGTCGCTTCTTTAAGATAAGATCATAGACAGGGGTAGGTGAGAAAGGCTGCCATACCACCTGGTATGGGGTACTCTACCACTTGGGCTCCTGTTTGTTTCCTAATGCATGCTTGGCATTCTTTACCAACACCCTGTCCAGATGTTTAACGTGTACTTTAAAAGTCTTGGAGGTAAACTAACACAGTCTTGAAATTGAAGTCTCCAAGACATCTTTCTATTAGGTGTTGGAAGGTACTTGGTGTATTACCAAGGTTATAGGGCATTCAATTAAATTCAAATAGTCCTCTAGTCTCTTATCGGTTCTTGACCCGCACTGGGACTTGCCAGTAGCCGCCGGCCAGATCCAAGGTGGGGAAGAACTTGGCTTATCCAAGGGCAATTTAAGGATTCCTCAAACTGAAGAAGTGGGTAGGCATTCTGTTAGGTGCATGCGTTAAGCTTTCGATAGTCCACACAGGATTGTAGACTGACATCTTTCTTTCGCATCAGAGCGACAGGAGCAGCCCATGGACTGAGGCTTTCCTTGATCACTCCACTCTGAAGCATGTTGTGGAGTAACTCCTTAATCCCCTTAGCACAGTGTTGGGAAAATGTGACACTACCACTCCTGGATGAGCAGTGCTTCCCCTGTGTGTATAGGGTGGACGATGGCTTTGGTGAACCCTTAGTCCTCTGGACTAGTCTGGTGGCAAACACCAGCAAATGTTTTTCTAGGTGAAGCAGTTTTTGCTGCAGTATAGAAAAGTATTTAAAGGGGATAGCCAGCTTCTCTAGTAGGGGCCTGTACTAGTTCTTGTCCCAGGAGGCCATAGCTCCCTGTAGAGGGCTAAAGACTGCTTCCACCCTGGGTTGGGCCTCATAAAAATAGTGGCGATGTCAGGACCTAGTTTGCCTGCTGGTGGCACTGTGCTTTCTGGGTGAAGAGCTGCAGTTTTAGTGTCCACCAGCAGTTGTCTCCCAGCAGTCAGTGGGTTCCAGCAATCAGCTCCACCTGGCCACACTTGTCAGGAGTGTACTTTAGTAAGTTCCACTTCTACAATTAGTTCTTGTGTCAGTATTTTGGCTGCTCCTGCCTTGTACCCCATTGAACATTCTACTGCCAGTCTCTGTTGTTATTAACTCTTAGTCTTGCTCCTGTCCTGTATCCAGTACCCTGTTGAATGCTCCCTGTACCTTGTTGTTCCTATCTCATTCGTGTTCCCCCCCCCCCCCCCCCCTTCCCATCCGCTCCTCCGGTTTCCCCCGGCCTTTCACATTTCATATTTGTATATTTTAAAAAAGATTGAGTGAGATTGTTGCACATAAAATATATGGAACACAAAAGTAAAAATATACAAACATGTCAGCAATATTTCATAATATTATAGTTTTGGGCTAACATGATCGCTCCCTTACTCAGATAGGAACACATCCAAATATTGATTCACATACAAACATTTAAATACATTTCAAAACGTCTGGAATCAATTATTCAATTATCAATCAATCAAGATAACATCAGCATGGTATATTCATGATTCACAAAGCAGGGAAGTGGTTAGCGAGATAGGTGCACTGCACAAATTCCTCAAAGAGCATCCAAGTGTTTTACCAATTACTGTATTGAAGAATACAATACAACAGTTATTACAAATGTATAAAAAGAGCCACAGTAGGATCAGAGTTAAATATATTTACAGAGACCACTATACAAAACCTTATAAAAATTTAAAGAAAAATTATACAAAAATTATACAAAAACATACAAAGCAAAATTTGAATTTAATCCCAGTTTATCTAAAGAATGGATCCACTGTACCTCACGTTTTCTTAACAATAGTTCACGATTACCCCCTCTCCTATTCTTATTTTTCCCATTGATGTCCAAAATTTTAAATTGGGAAACTGCATGTCCCCTTTATATAAAGTGTCTTGAAAAAGGCACTTGGACAAGTTTATCCCTAATTGAATATTTATGACAGGCAATGCAATCTTTTATTTTTTGTGTTGTCTCACCCGCATAAGGCAGTTCACATGGGCATTTATTCACATACATTGCATATGAGGACTGACAGGTAAAATAACCCTGAACACTAATATTGTATCCTTTGTGTGTAGGTTGCAGCATTTTATCTTTCAATTTGATTTTGATGCATTTCATGTTTATTGCTTTTCTGGTGTGTAGTTATCTTACATACACTGTAAATAAATCTCACTTTAAATATATATACATATGGCCTGGTCCAATTTTCTTTGTGTATCTACACATATCTGGTCATCCCAGCTGCTGATTCCTGACTGGTGAGATTCCTGACGTAGAGATCAAAATGGCAAGTCTGGGCAGCCATATTGGTGTTGTTCCTAGATTGATGAGTTTCATCAAGAATCTTCCCTGATGGACCTTGAATAGGGTACGGCCCACCAGCCACTCCCCTGATGTCACAGGATCCATGTGGGGTTTTACTATAATGGTGGTCCCCTGTCATTTCTGGTAGGTCACAACTTCAAGTGACCAGACCACCTCTTGATGCCAAGAGTAACTTTTTCTTGGGGGGATAGACCACCCCTACTTGCTCTTGTTGTCTCTTAGTTGCCATGCACTGGGCTTCATAGGCCTACAGCAGTCAGAGCCACACAGCTCGCAGGCCACTGCCATGCACCCGCTGGCCCAAATAATCATATTTGCCTAACAGGTGGGGTGAGTGCGAGTCTATCATGACATTCATGCCCAGCATGACAGGCACTGCTGTGTTGACTGGGCCATGGGTCACCACTACCCCTATCCACACCACCACCTGGTCTTCAATTACACAGGCAATGCCCAAAACCAGGATTGGTAGAGTATTTTTCCGCTCTGAGGTACAGCCAACAGTGGTCTAACTGTTCTTGTTCTCATGCTCAGAATCTCTGCACATAGAATTGAACTCCATGACCGTGACTTCTGACCAGATCTCGGTCAGGCATGGGATTTCTTCCCCTTTAACTAAGGCAACTACCATTGAGCTTGGTGTGACTATTAGTGATGAGCGGAATACGCCATATTCGATTTCGCGATATTTTACGAATATATAGAAGAATATTTGCGAAATATTCGTTAATATCGAATATTGGTGATATTTTCTAAAAAAAAAAAATTTGCGAAATTTCGCTAATGCGAATGCGAAATTTCGCTAATGCGAATGCGAAATTGATTGCGAAATTCTCGGAGATCATTTCCTGGATTACTAAACTAATATGCACTAAACACTAACTCTACTTACACAAACTTATATGACTAAACTAAAGCAATTTTTATTTATTTTTTATTTTTTTTATACACAAAACACAGAAGGGCAGAGATAGTATTCGCGAATATTCGTAATACGAATATTCGCATTGCGAATATTCGGCAACATAAAAGGATCGCCTCAGCTACTCGGCCCAGGGTCTCTAATCATACCAGCAATGCTTTTAGACGTCGATGGAGATCACTAGGATGTGATCTGTTTTAAAAATAAATTTGAAAAATAGCGGCGATATTTGAGTTATTCGCGAATACTCGAATATGCAATATTCGTAACGAATATTCGCAATGCGAATATTCGTGAGCAGCACTAGTGACTATGTCCTCTGACATGCTGGGACTTTGGACTGTTGGTCCTGGAGGTCATCTCATTGCCCCAGGCATCAGTAGTTTAAAATGGTTCTAAAGGCTGAAGTTCTTCTATGCATGAAGGTAAAAAACCTTCAGTGTGTAGCTCCCCCCCAGACCCTCATTATATTTACCTAAGCCTGATATCCATCCAGCAATGTGCATAAGGGCAGAAACTCTACTGGGTCTCTCCCTCCTCATTGGCTGTGATTCAGCAGGAGGAGTTATTGGCTCCCACTGCTGTCAATGACAGCCAGTGAGGAGGGAGCAGGGGCGGAGATGAGCAGCGCTTTCTGTGTCTTATAGATGCAGAGAGCAAGCGGGGATTGAGCTTGCACAAGTACCCCCATAACAAGTGTCAAGTGCACACGGTAAGGAGGAGGGGGCTGCTCTGCATAGAAGACTATTGCACAATGCAGGTAAGGACATGTTTGTTTTTTATTTCCTTTACAAACACTTAAAAGATGGTCTGGAGGGGTTTCTGAATCTAGAGTGCCCACAGTTCTTGGATATAAGTCTGTGGTGGCCACACCGTCAGCATTTTTGGTACTCATCATGGTTCCTGCGCAGTGGGTTCTCACACATATGGAGTTGGGGTGAGTCCTTCTTAGAGGAGGCTACCTCCTGTTTCAAGGCAGCAACATCCTGAGTAGGGATGAGCTCCGCATTCGATTCGAACGTATGTTCGACTCGAACATTGTATGTTCGACGAAATTCGAACAAAACGGGTCGTTCGCGCCAAATTCGAGTGAGGCGCAACGGCCCATAATTCACTGCGGCATTGCGCGCTGATGATTGGCCAAACATGCACTATGACCCTGCATGCTTGGCCAATCACAGCGCGCAAACGGAGAGCTGGGCGACCTCGTGTAGTGTGTTCCAGCGCTGAACAGAGATCAGTCAGAGAGACAGAGATATAGTCTTTTCATATAGCTAGATAGAGCAGGCAGGCTAGTCAGTTTAGCTTAATTTACAGTGTGTAGAGGATATATATACATCCCTAGGAGTTGTACATATATTTATACACTGTATAGCTTAGCTAGATCAGCTATTCCTATTTGTCAGGCAGTAGATTGTGCTAGCTGCAGTCTTCTAACGTGTTGTATTGCCAGTGTGCTGTGTAGTAGCACCTAAACCTACCCGGTGTTACTGTACTTGTCCAGTTTAATAGCACTTAAACCTAGTTGCTGTTACCGCACTTGTGCTGTGTAGTAGCACCTAAATGTACTCCGTGTTACTGTACATGTCCAGTTTAATAGCAATTAAACCTAGTTTACTGTTACCGCACTTGTGCTGTGTAGTAGCACCTAAACCTACTCGGTGTTACTGTACTTATCCAGTTTAATAGCACTAAATCCTAGTTGCTGTTACCGCACTTGTGCTGTGCAGTATCACCTAAACATACTCGGTGTTATTGTACTTGTCCAGTTTAATAGCACTTAAACCTAGTTGCTGTTACCACACTTGTGCTGTGTAGTAGCACCTAAACGTATTTGGTGTTACTGTACATGTCCAGTTTAATAGCACTTAAACCTAGTTGCTGTTACCGCACTTGTGCTGTGTAGTAGCACTTTTACCTACTCGGTGTTACTGTACTTGTCCAGTTTTATAGCACTTAAACCTAGTTGCTGTTACCGCACTTGTGCTGTGTAGTAGCACCTAAACGTACTTGGTGTTACTGTACTTGTCCAGTTTAATAGCACTTAAACCTAGTTGCTGTTACCACACTTGTGCTGTGTAGTAGCACCTAAACGTATTCAGTGTTACTGTACTTGTCCAGTTTAATAGCACTTAATAGCACTGGAGCAGTGATTTTAACCACTTAACCCCCGGACCTTATTGCTGCCCAATGACCAGAGCACTTTTTGTGATTCGGCACTGCGTTGCTTTAACTGACAATTGCGCGTCGTGCGACGTGGCTCCCAAACAAAATTGGCGTTCTTTTTTCCCCACAAATAGAGCTTTCTTTTGGTGGTATTTGATCATCTCTGCGGTTTTTATTTTTTCCGCTATAAACAAAAATAGAGCGACTATTTTGAAAAAAAATCAATATTTTTTACTTTTTGCTATAATAAAACTCCCCCAAAAATATATATAAAAAAAAAAATTTTTTTCCTCAGGTTAGGCCGATACGTATTTTTCTACATATTTTTCGTAAAAAAAAAATTGCAATAAACGTTTATTGATTGGTTTGCGCAAAAGTTATAGCGTTTACAAAATAGGGGGTAGTTTTATGGCATTTTTATTTATTTTTTTTTTTTTACTAGTAATGGCGGCGATCAGTTTTTTTTTTCAGTACTGCGACATTATGGCGGACACTTCGGACACTTTTGACACATTTTTGGGACCATTGGCATTTTTTTAGCGATCAGTGCTATAAAAATGCATTGGATTACTATAAAAATGCCATTGGCAGTGAAGGGGTTAACACTAGGGGGCAGGGAAGGGGTTAAGTATGTTCCTGGGTGTGTTTTAACTGTAGAGGGGGTGGACTCACTAGGGGAAATCACTGATCTTCTGTTCATACATTGTATGAACAGAAGATCAGCATTTCCCCCGCTGACAGGACCGGGAGCTGTGTGTTTACACACATAGCTCCCGGTCCCCGCTCTGTACCGAGCAATAGGACACGGGGGCGTGCGCCGGCCATCGGAGGCGTGCACGTGCCCCCTAGTGGTCGCTAAACTGCCGACGTAGAGCTACGGGCTCTCACCCAGGAGAGCCGACCTACCGCCGTAAAACGACGGTGCGCGGTCGGCAAGCAGTTAATGATGCTTAAATTTAAAATAAAAAGAAAATTCCTTTAAATATTGTACCTGCTGGGTGTCTATTGTTTGCCTGTGAAAACGTCTTTGAGAACCCGGGTCTTGCCCGAGGGAACATGTATCAATGGAAAAAAAGTTTTAAAAACGGTAGTTTTCTCAGGAGTCCTGCTCCTGAAAAAACTATCGTTTTTAAAACTTTTTTCCATTGATACATGTTCCCTGGGGCAAGACCCGGGTTCTCAAAGACGTTTTACGACAATGACTTTAAAATTAGCACTTTTGAATTCGAACGTTCGAGTTCCATAGACTTCAATGGGGTTCTAAATGTTCGCGCAAACGTTCGGTCCGTTCGGTTCTGGTGCGAACCGAACACGGGGGTGTTCGGCTCATCCCTAATCCTGGGCTAGATTTGTCAGCGTGGTTTGCATTGCTGACAGGATATAAAGGTGCCAGGGCATCCTCTTTAAAGTGTGCAGATTAGTCGGTTAAGGACACTGTTACGGTCGTTCAGGATCTCATTAAACAACTAATACCAAATATACCTCCTCATAAATTGGAGATTGATCGAGCCCACAGATCCTTAGGTCCTCCTAGACAAGATGGTCTCCCTAGGGACATTGTAGTAAAGCCTCATTTCTTTTCCGTCAAAGAAGAGGTGATGAGGCTGAGTCGCTCTCAATCTTTCTTGTTGTGTCGTGGTCATGCTATTTAGATCTTTTCCGATTTATTACCGTCGACTATACAAAAGAGGAGATCCTTAAAACCTCTACTGAATGTCCTCACACAGCGGGAGATAAAATTCAAATGGGCTTTTCCTTTTGCCCTGAAGTTTGACCTCAAGGGCAAGACTTACTCTTTTCGCAGCCTACAGGAAGGTGAACGTCTTTTGCTCGATCTGCATTTCATCTCGCAAGAAGCACTGATGGATGTCGCTAACTCTAATGCCGCAGGGGCGGACTGACCATTGAGGCTCTCAGGCACTGCCTGAGGGCCCCATGCCACTAGGGGGCCCCATCAGGGTTGCCAGGCTCAATAAAACCAGGGATAGTATGTAAAAAGCTGTGTTTTTGTTACATCTGTCCCTGATATGTCCGAAACCGACATGCTTTTGATGTGAAAATCCTGAGATTTTAGCTGCCCCGCCTCTGCACTGCCTCCTGGCATGGTGGATATCTGTAAACCCGGGGGGCCCTAGGATCTTCTATTGACCGGGGGCCCCATGAGTTGTCAGTCCACCCCTGTAATGCTCTACAAAACGCCCATCTCCTGTGAGCCCTCTCACTGGTACCTGGAACAAGCCTAAAACCAAACGATCCAAGGATGCTAGACCACCTTAATTCCTCAAGTCCTTGAAGATTTCCAATGTTTCTCTTTCTTCTTGGTGTCCGCCGAGAAGGAGGTCACTTGTGACCCTCCCTTTTGTCCCGTCCAGCTCGGGAATACTTACTTTGAATTTCCTTTTTCTTTTTACAGTTGTGGGTTGCTGTTCTTGAAAACAATTTTTTTTATTTTTTTCCTTTTTTTGATTTTTGATTTGTTATTACTGTTCGGATGCTCCCGCCCCCCCCCCCCCTTTTTTTTTCTTTTTTTTTTAAAAAGGAAAAAAAAAATCGGGGCTGATATGATGCTTTCCTAAATCACTGCCCTCACGTAGTATGATCTTGTTCCCCATATCCTTGTTTTTGTGTAATCTTTTGATTTTTTTTTAGGTGGCCTGTAGCTGTGGTAGTTCGGCTGTGCCTCCTCCCAATCCATGGTCTGGGTTTCCCCCTCCCTATGGATTCGGTTTCCACCCCTAATGCTGGGTGTGATTCTGTTTTGCCCTTTTAAGGGTGCCAGGCTCTTTTTATCCTGTTACCCTATCAGGACGACAGAAGTCCTGAGATTTTCACTCTTTTTTCTCTTTCTTGCTCTCTTTCTCATTCTCCTTTCTTTTTCAGCCCTCTGCCGGTCCTCGTCCAAGAGATTGCTATCCCAGAGAATGCTTTCCTCTTCAGTGGCTACGTTTCGCAGCAGAATTTTGATTTCCACAATGGTAAGTGACGTTTATTTGTTGATGATTCTTATGCCACGTACACACGGTCGTTTTTTGTGATGAAATAAAAACGTTGTTTTATGTCTTCAAAAAAACGACCAAAAAAAAATTCGAACATGCTTGAATTTTTTATGTCGTTTTTCAGAATATCGTCTTTTGTTTCACAAAAAATTATCGTGTGTGGGCAAAACGACGTTTAAAACAACGTTTTTAAACCCGCGCATGGTCAGAAGCAAGTTATGAGACGGGAGCTTCAATGGAACAGAGTGCCATCGAAAGTGTCTTTTGTAACCGCACTTTGCAAGAGCATTTTTTCAGAAAACGATGGTGTGTATGCAACGTCGTTTTTTAAAATGATGTTTGAAAAACGTTGCTTTGTTTCGTGAGATAAAACGACGTTTTTTACATCACAAAAAGTGATCGTGTGTACATTACTGTGCATTACTCCTAGGCTCCACAAGTCAGTTTATGTCTGCCACTACTCAGAGGTCCAATTGGTCGGACTGACCATGAGAAAGAGGCCCAAGGCTGCTTTCGGTTTACCCACTCCACGGGTGCAACACAGTGCAGCTTTTGGCTTTCAGTTTCCTGCACTTTGCAATAGACTTCTATTATATACTGCAGGTGTGGTGCACTTTCAGAAAGCTCACCAAAATCACAGGTAATAACAGAAATCTATGGCTCAGTGCAGGTAACCAGCTCTGCACCTGCTGATCAGTTTAAAAGCAGCCCAGTAACCACTGCAGAACAGATATGTCAATATATACGCTGTGATTTTAGTAATAAACTGACCTTTAATATCAGTTTTCTATTCTATTCTATCCCAGCGCAGGAGGTCGCGGGCCACATCAGAGGGTTCCACGGGCCACATGTGGCCCCCGGGCCACTGGTTGGGCACCCTTGTTCTACCTATTCGCAAAATGCGTGACAAGCCTAGGAGACAGAGCCTTAACCACTTGCCAACCAGGCCAATTCTGACACTTCGCTCCTACATTTAAAAATCATAATTTTTTGCTAGAAAATTACCCAGAACCCCCCAAACATTATATATGCTTTTTTATCAGAGACCCTAGAGAATACAATGGCGATCATTGCAACTTTTTATCTTGCATGGTATTTGCGCAGCAATTTTTCAAACACGTTTTTTTAGGGGAAAAAAAACTATTTGAAGCTTTAAAAAAAACAGTAAAATTAGCCCAATTTCTGCATAATGTGAAAGATGAAGTTACGCCAAGTAAATAGATACCTAACATGCACACACTTGTGGAAAGGTGCCAAACTTCGGTACTTAAAAATCCCCATAGGCAACTGTCACGGAAGGTCCCCGCATCCAGACCGAATGCTTCCGTCAGATACTGCTTCCCATAGTCTGGACATACTGGATATTTCAGCTACATTGAAACACACAACGAGACGAGACTTGTATGTGTGCCAAGTATGGAATGTTTAATAGGACCAAAACCACAATCTTATATACAGCAAAGAGGAGGCAACCAGAACAATAATCAACATGAACTAATTATCTAATCAGTAGCTAGACATTTCGGCACCGCATAGCTTGTCAAGCTCCCCTGAACATAATTGACATGCTAATTCAATACACCTGACAGGAGACTGACTCAATAATTCACAATAGTCAATTAGCTGGAGAAGAGGGCATTAGCATTTACAGTATGAAAGAGTCACTCTACAATTAACCCTTTGAGCTCAGAATTAACAAACTTAAAATAGCCTATCAGAATATAATGTGGATAATCCATACCTAATAATCCTATCTCAGGGAGTCTAAGATATCATTCTTCCATTCATCCTATGGCCCTAGTGGTCATAGGATGATTTTAGACATAGGAGAATCTGAGTCTGTCACATTTCTCCTCCATCAGAAGACGACTAACAAGGTCCCAGATCTCCACCTGGTCTGTGTTAGTCGGACAAGGTGAACTCACATAGTCTGTCCGCATGACCTCCAATCTTGGCTGCAAGGAGTAGTTAACCCCAGTAGAGGGAACCCCAAACGGGTTCACTCCAAAGTTAGTCAGTAGTTCCGGTCTACCAATGCTGGTATCCATACCATACCCCAAATAAATTGCTCCAAACAGAGCATTACTTACCCCGCCAACCTCTGCCTCTCTCAGAGAACATGTCTGCCGCTGGGGAGAGGCCTGGACTGGCCCTTCTCCCTGGAGTCCTTTCAGCCACTGGAGAAGAGACAGGGTGGCTGGGCTCAGTCCATCATGCTGTTGGGGTTCTGGGCCAACTGTCCCCCACCCCTGGGGTATACCAGTGGAGACTGAAGTCCCATCCACTGGTGGTAGGTGAAATCTGAGTCTGTCACAGCGACGCTTTAATTTTTTTACTGGTTACATGTTTTGAGTTACAGAGGAGGTCTAGGGCTAGAACTATTGCTCTCGCTCTAACGTTCATGGCGACACCTCACATGTGTTGTTTGAACCCCTTTTTCATATATGAGTGGGACTTACATATCCGTTCGCTTCTGCGTGCGAGCACACGGGGACAGGGGCACTTTAAAAAATTATTTTTTAGAAAAAAAAAATATTTTGACACAAAAAAAAAAATTATCACTTTTATTCCTATTACAAGGAATGAAAACATCCCTTGTAATAGGAATATGACATGATCTGACCTCTTTACAGTGAGATATGGGGTCAATAAGACCCCACATCTCACCTCTAGGCTGGGAAGCCAAAAAAAAAAAGAAAACGATGACCGCTTCCTAGCCGAAGCGGCGCTTTTTTTTGGAATGCAGAGGCCAGGCGTGACGTCATAACATTGCGTCCGGCCTCCGACAATCATAGAGACTCCGCTGTTCGACTCAGCGATCCCTCAGATGAGTCGGTAGAAGCACCGGAGGGTGGCGGGAGAGCGCGGGATGTCCCCTCTCACCACTCGTAAGAACGATCAAGCAACGGAAGTAGCTGAAGGCATCATTCAGATATACCCCCACAAAGCCGAGGATGTCTATAGACGTCCAGCCATCTGCAAGTGGTTAAATAGGCTCTCCCTGACACAAGATGGATGCTAGAGTCACATGGGGCAGCAACATCCAATTGGATAGTGTCCTCGAACAATGTTCCTCTTGACTTCCTGTCAGGTATGTACTCACCGAGGCCGAGATGCTGAGGGCGGCTCACCTTTGCGACTTGGCGCACTCCGCCCACTAGAGGTGAGACAGAGGGGGGAAGGTGCGAAGAGGCACCAGTACCAGCGGAGCAGCTGAAGCTTGATAGGTGGTATGGAACAGGAAGCTTTAGCAGGTGGTGGATCACTGGAGACAGGCTGTGGATCAAGTAATGAGACACTGCCGATAAACTGAGAGCAGGTTTCAAGGGCTAGGACTGAAGGCGGATCCAGGGTGCAAGCAGGAGGTCAAGGGCTGGAGAAGGTAACAAGTCCGAGGTACAAGCCAGAGGTCAGGGGTTGGAGACAGCAGCAAATCCAAGAGGCGAGCCAGAGGTCAGGTAGGAGAGAGAGCAGAGTCGTCGAGGCAATCCAGGTCAAACGAGGTCAGGTACAGGTACAGGAAGTTCAGGAGCTGACAACAAACCAGCAACCTGTCATGAGACAGGGAAGAAAAGAAAGGAAAAAGCGCCTCTAGGTTATCTAGTATAATTTTAGTAACAAATAAAAGTATCCAGCACTTACATATGGTATAACAGCAGCAGAAGATTAAGTGCTGGCAGTCTACTGAACCAGGAGGTGTCGAGCGTGTGCAACATCCACCGAGTATGTCACAAGCAGGGGATCGGATGCTGGCGATCCAAGATAAGACGGCAGCTAATACAGAAATGTCTGTGGAATGTGTTGATTATTAGTTCAAAAAGCCGGTGGAGAGCGGTGTCCACGATCGATAAGCTGGAGGAGGAACTCATATGCCGGGTGTTGACGTCAGGAGGACGGTGGAGGACGGTGGCCGATCAGGGTCAAAACATAACACAGCGCGTTTCAGAGCTGGCGCTAGTCCATAGGGAGAACCGCACGCTCCTTTTTCAAGTGTGGATAGGGGCAGGATTTAGAGGACTTAAGAAGAAGTCATGGAGTGTTCACCGACCAATAGGAGGTCTCAAAACACGATCGGCTTGCGTGCTTAAGAGACCATATAAATAAAGAGAAAATAAGGAGGAGGAGCAAGAGGACAAAAAGAATAAATTGAAATAAGAAAAAGAAAAAGAAAGAGGAGAACAATAAAAATAATTTTTTACATAAATGGATTTAAATGTTTGGGATTTGGAGAAAGGCAATAATTAAAAGAAGGGGGGATCACAATAATGAATATGTATCGCTGAGTGAATTTTGCACAAAGCATAAAAAAAGGGAATGAGGTAGTCCTATCTAATTGGATACCTAAATTATAAAGAGGAAATATGAGGACAAGAGCGTAGCTACCTGTCACTTCTTATAAAACTATTTTGAACAAATAATGGGGCAGGATTAATATGTAAATATACATATATGGATGCATACACATTATTGCATATGAAGTAAGGTCCTCTATGAGCATCTAATATAAATTACAATAGAACAGTGTGATAAATAACATTCGTAACATAAATAATAACATTAAAATACATTATAAAAATTCATTATAAAAATTAAGGTATTATTATTCGATGAGTAGATGATAAAATTTGATGGAAAATTGATTCGAAAAGGAGAATATCAAAAAATATACATATAATTTATCTTAGAAAAATTATTATATAGAAAACAGTATATTGATAAGATGGAGAGGATGTTATATAGAGTAATATGTGATGTTACAACTACTATATTTTTATAGTTGTTTCTTTATTATTAATATTTAATTTTTTTCATTGTTTTCTTAAAGGATGGTATTAACATCCAGTTCCTCGCTGAGATCTAATGGGGCAAGGCAATTTAAAGTGAAGATCCAGAAGGTCTCACGTTCACATAATCGCAAAAAACGCTCGGCCTCAGATAGCTTGTTGTGTATCGATTCGATTGCCAACACCCGCAAGCAATCAGTGGACTGGTCATGGTGTTGGAGAAAATGGCGTGGTACGCTGTGCTCATCGCAACCAGCCTCTATGAGGCGTCGATGAGTACCAAAACGTTGCCTGAGTGGGTTGATTGTGCGGCCCACGTATAATAAACCACAGGAACATGTAAGGCAATATACCACATGATCAGTGGAACAATTGTAGAAATTTTCTAGATGGTAAGTTTTTTCTCTATGGGCAAAAAAATTTTTGGCCATGAGTAACAAAGTGGCAAGTTTTGCAGCGGGATTTGTTGCATCTATACATCCCTTTGAGGGGGATCAGGCAAGTGGAATTTGATGTTTTAGGATCTTTAAATTTACTTGGGACTATTTTATTTTTGAGGGTTGGAGCCCTCCTATACGTAATCTTAGGCTTGTCGTGTAGGGTAGTAACCAAATAGGGGTACTGTTTTAAAATATTCCAATGTTTGGTCAAGATGTCTTCCATTTTTTTATGTTGATGGTGATAACCAGTTATAAAACGAACAGAGGGTGTTTCAGGTGTTTTTTTCTTTTTTTTTTTTTTTTTTTTTTTTTTAAATTTAATCCTTCTTTATTTAGAAAATTTTGGTTTTACAACATAGGTTACTTAACAATTACATTGGAATCGACCAAATACACCAAAACCTTAATTTCTTATCTCATAGTCCTTTGTAATCGTTTAAGACTCAGGGGTGTATTTGAGGGTAACAGGGTAGGTGTGAAATACAGATAATTATTTACATCCAGGGTTAGCCTAGTAGTAGTTCCCTGTATTATCTCCTATAGTTCCTGCTCCAGGTTTAGGTTCTCCATCTATGATGGGGTGTTATACTCCCCTGTTCCCTCCAACCTTCCCATATTATCCATTTTAGATTGTCTCTTTTCTCTCTTTTTTCCTTTTTTTCCCCCCTACCCTTCCTTCCCCTCCCTCCTCCCCCCTAATAATACAAAAAAAAAAAAAAAAAAAAAAAAAAACCCCACAACTCCCCCCCACCAATTTCTCTCTTCTCTCTCTCCCCTCCCCCCCCCAGGCCAGAGCCCCCCATCTAGTTCCTTGGAGCCTCCCCCACTCCCGTTCCGTCACTCCCCTCCCATCAAACTCCTCCCTTCTTCTGAGTGCATAAATACATTCCATGTTCCCCAGGTCAAATTATATTGTTCCTTTCTATCTTGGGCTGATAAGACCATGTCCTCTATTGCACAAATCTTACTCACCCTATGGAGCCAGTCGGTTATCCTAGGGGGGTTATCTTTTTTCCAATTTTGAGTTATCCCAGCTTTAGCTTCGTTGACCATATGGCATATGATCGATTTCTTATATATTTTTATTGGAATCTGCGTTAGATGCAGCAAACAAAAAGCTGGGTCATCCTGCAGTTGGTATGTTGTAAATTTTTGGGTTATCCTTAATACTTCCTGCCAGTATTTCCTGATCTTTGGGCAGGTCCAAAATAAATGATATATGGTTCCCCTATCTTCCTTGCATCTCCAACAGATATCTAGGGTTCCCGGGAACGCCCTACTCAATTTCTCTGGTGTATAGTACCATCTATTTAATATTTTATAATTTAATTCTTGGAGCCTAGTACTTATTGATGATTTCATGGTTAAATTAGTTATTTTTTGTTGCTGGATCTGTGAGAAGTTCCTCTCCATATCTCTGGCCCATTCTCTTATAGATGGTATCTCCTGGCCTTCTAAAGGTGTTATTCCTAATCTATACAATCTAGATAATAGTCTATCCGGGGGTTCCTGGTTTTCACAATATTTTTCAAATTGAGTTAATTCCCTTTTATATCTGTTTGTTGATCCCAAAGAGTTCAGAAAATGGGACAATTGTACCGCTTGCCAATTTTTTATCCCATATTTTCCTTCCTGGAGTATCAATGAGGGTACCGTTGGCCATCTGTCTTGTTCTAAGAAATGTGATATCTGTGTAAGGCCCTTCTCTCTGAGACTCCTGTATGCTCCTTTCTCCATGCCTGGTGGGAAGCAGGGATTTCCTAGTACTGGATACAAGGGGGAGAAGCTTGAGGTGTGTTTTCCTAACTGACATGTCTTATGGCCTATTGCTAACGTCGCCCCTATAATTGGATGGTTTTTTAATTGTTTCGGCAATATTTGATAGCACCATATTGCTCTTTGCAGTGGGATTTGGCTAATTTCTTGTTCCAGGTCTACCCATAATTTTGTTCCTATCCTCCTACCCCATTCTATAATCCTACCCATATGGATCGCTTGATAGTATTTGGTTACATCTGGTATTGCTAAACCCCCATTACTCTTAGGTAGGCACATCCTGCTCCTACTAATCCTAGGTTTTTTCTTGGCCCAAATGAACTCAAAAAAAAGCCTATTTACTTGAAGTAAAAAAGCAGGGGGGATCTTGATTGGTATTGTTTGAAGGAGGTATAATATTCTAGGGAGTATACTCATCTTAATGGCATTACATCTCCCAAACCAAGAATGAAATCCCTTCTGCCATCTCTTCACAGTATCTTTAATTATGTTCATCAATGGAGGGAAATTTACTTCAAAGATCTTACCTAGTTTTGGTGGGATATAGATCCCCAGATATTTCATAGCTATCTTAACCCACTTAAATTTAAAATGAGGTTTTAAGATTTGTTGTAGGCCCCCCGGTAGTTCCACACCCATAGCTTCTGATTTCTCATAGTTAATTTTTAAGTTTGCTAATTTCCCATATTCCTCTATTTCTCTCATCAAATTCTGTAACGATTCCCGGGGATGAGATATGGTAAACAGCATGTCATCTGCAAATGCAGAAATTTTATATTCTCTGTCTCCTACTTCCAATCCCCGGATCCCCGGGTTTTGCCTTATCCTATTTAGCAGAGGTTCCAGTGTCAAAACGTATAGTAGCGGGGACAATGGGCACCCCTGTCTTGTTCCATTTAATATTTTAATAGGCTCTGAGAGGATCCCATTTACCTTGACTGATGCTTGAGGTGTAGTATACACCCCCATAATCCATCTGTACATGTGTTCTCCTAAACCAATCTGTCTCAGTACTCCTGCCATAAACTTCCAGTTAACTCGGTCGAAAGCCTTTTCGGCATCTGTACTGAGGAAGATCGAAGGTGTTTTGGTTTCCCTTGCCCAGTGTACCAGGTTCAGTACTTTAATGGTATTATCCCTGGCTTCCCGGGTCGGGATAAAACCCACCTGATCTAGATGTATTAGCTGTGTCAGGAACGGTTGTAATCGAGCTGCTATTAGTTTTGTAAAAAGTTTTAGATCTGTATTCAACAATGAGATCGGGCGATAACTACCGCACTCCGCCGGGTCCTTCCCCTCTTTGGGAATCACCGCGATATGTGCCATAAGGGCTTCCGGGCGGAACGCGGTAGATCGGCCGATCTCATTGAACATCCCAATCATGTATGGTCCGAGGATGGGGAAAAAATTCTGGTAGTACTGAATAGAAAACCCATCTGGGCCCGGGGCTTTCCCTTTTTTAACCATTTTCATAATTCCTTGGAGTTCCTCCGTTGAGATAGGTCTATCAAGAATCTCCCTTTCGATTGAGGGTATTCTTTTAAGTTGTGTTGAGGACAAATAGTCCTCAATCCTTCCTCTAGGGATATCTATTTGTTCTAGATTGTATAGAGAGGAATAGTATTCTCTAAATCTCTGCGCTATATCTTTAGGGAGTGACATTATCTGGCCGTTCTTACCCTTGATATGTGGTATATACACCGTGTTCCTACTATCTTTTAATTTCCCTGCTAGTACTTTGCCGCACTTGTCACCTAATTCATATGTTATCCTTCTACCTACTTGGATAATCGCTTTAGCTTTATACCTCAGTAGTTCAGCTAACTCCCTCCTTTTAAATCCTAATTCTTCTCCTACTTTGGTTGATTGTATACCTTTATGTTGAATTTCCAGGGTTTGGATATCTGTCGTTAATTTCCTAACCTGATTCTCTCGGATTTTTTTTATTCTTGTCCCATGCTTTATCAATATACCCCTCATCACCGCCTTGTGGGCCTCCCACACCACACTTGGGTCGCTCCCCGGGGTATCGTTGGTCCGGAAGTATTCTCCTAGTTCCTTTTCTACTGCTTCTTTGACTTCTGGGGTCTGTAGTAGGCTTTCATTCAGACGCCAACGATATCCCGTGGAGAGAGCCTTACCTGATGTTATTATGTCAATTGTCACTGGGGCATGGTCTGACCAGGTTATATTTCCAATTTTGACTTCCTCCACTCCCGTCAATAAATAGTGGGGGATCAAAAAGTAATCCAGCCGTGAATATCTTTTATGCGGATTGGAGTAAAAGGTATAATCTCTCTCCTCCCCATGTAGTATCCTCCAAGCGTCGACCAGATGCATTTCTTTTAACTTTCGCAGGACTCGCCCCCTAGATTTACCTGA
Organism: Rana kukunoris; assembly: GCA_029574335.1. Lineage (NCBI taxonomy): Eukaryota > Metazoa > Chordata > Amphibia > Anura > Ranidae > Rana > Rana kukunoris. Next base: position 115,440,123 of record CM056052.1, read on the forward strand.
TAAGGAAGAAGATCCTAGAGATGTATCTAGTTTGGGGTCTAATGTCATATTAATGTCTCCTCCTAGTATCAACTTCCCTTCTATAAATTTATCTAATTTAGACAGTACTTTAATCAGGAAAGTATCTTGATTCGTATTAGGTGTATATATAGTGGCTAGTGTTACTTTCTCTTCTCCTATAGTGCCTTTTAGAAAAATATATCTTCCATTTTCGTCTATCTGTTTTTCCGTTAATGACCAAGAAATCTGGTTGGATATTAATATAGCCACTCCCTTAGATTTAGATGTTGGACTAAATGAGTGGTAGGCCCATGGAAAAAATCTATTTTGTAGATAGGGTAACCGACTAGCTCTAAGATGGGTTTCTTGGACAAAGGCCACATCTGAGCGCATTTTTTTTAATTCACAAAGGAGCATTCTCCTTTTTTCTGGGGTATTTAATCCCTTGACGTTAAAAGTGGTAATCCTTATATCCCCCATCCTTGCAGCTCAGAGTCCTCTCCCCTCTCCTCCCTACCTTGAACCCGGGACACAAGGCTAGATAAATAGGTGAGGAAGGAGGGAACCCGCGCCCAGGTACGGAGAGGGAAGCGAGAGAGAGAAAAAAAAAAAAAAAAAAAAAAACCCCCCCACCCAATCCCCTTACTTATTGACCGTGGGTGTCGAGAGGTATGGTACAGAGACCCCCCCCTCTACCCCAGAGCCAATTTAGCTCCTACTTACTTACTCTATACTCTATCCCCTAAGTATCCCCCTGAGTAATTCCCTATCGGGGGGTACTGGTTTGCGCACTCCTATATCGTGGTGCCCCCGCACCCTCCAGCCCTCCTTCCACCTCCACTTTATTTAAATCATAATGTATTGCCCATCTCAATTAATCCCTGGATCTCCAGTATTCCTGTCTAGCTTCCACCCCCCTCCTCCCCCCCCCCCACCCGCCCACCCCCATACTATTGCCCCATTGAGGGGTTACTAATTCTCCCTAGGCACCTAAATGTTAATAACGCCAGGGTATTCCCCTCCCAACCCCAAGCGTCTTCGTCATATAGATATCTCTCCCCCCCTTCCCAGAACTGGAGTTAAATCCCTCTATAGAGTATGGGTGGTAATTGTTTCTATAGTCTTCTCACAGTGCATGATACATAGTAATCTGTAATATAGTATTCTTACAGTAGTTCGGGAAAAAAAAAAAAAAAAAAAAAAAGCAAACCACAGAACTAATTTTATACTGCATACTAAAACATCATGCATAGCGTGTCTCAATAAATGTACTATCTAAATGGTTTCCCTCAAGTCTAATTCACGTACCTATTCATACCTATTCATAATACAACTTTTTTACTTTAACAAAACCTTAATAATACGTTCCAAATAAATTATACATTATATTACTCCTTATATCCAGGTTCTCGATAGATCTGCTTGGGATCTGAGTGTTCCCTCCCCCTCCACCCACCCTCCACCCACCCTCTCCCTCCCCCTCCCCTCCCACCCCTCCCCTTACGTGCCTGTTCCTTAATGTGTATTACTATTGGTATTGAATATGTGTAAAATCAACCTACTTTATTACTGTGAACTGTGAATTGTGACTGATATATATAGTGATATACCTCCCTCAATAATATGTCCATTGGGCTTTACTATTGATTCCCACCCTCCTTAACCTTGTGTAGGTGTGTAGGTGTGTATTGAGTATTATCTCTATTTATAGTGTATTATAGTGTATTGTAGTGTATTATTGTGTTTTATAGTGTATAGTGTAGTTATATTACCCCCCCTTTTTACCCCCTCCCCTCACCCCTCACTCCCACTTCCCTAACCTATTCCTCCCCTCTAATCTCTGTTCCCCCCTACCCCCCACCCCCCACCCCTCACCCCTTTCCCCCTTCTTAGCACCCCTTACACTCTTAACACCAGCTACTCCCCTCTGGAGTTTACATAGAAACAAGAAGTCCAGAGGAGGAAGAGCAAACAACAAAAAAAAAAAAAAAAAAAAACAGTCCGAAGAAAAAAAGGGGAGGCCCATATTAAGAAGGCACCAAGGGGCAAAAAAAAGAAGGGGGCCAATCTCTCTCAAGGGTCCAAACCCAAAAAAAAAAAAAAAAAAAAAAAAAAAAGAGAGAGGGGGGGGGAGAAAGGGGCAGTCAACAGGACCTCCAGTTTCAACTATTCCTTAAGATTGGCTGTCTCCAGTCCACCACCTCCAGAGGGTTGATCCCCAAGAAGGAGAAGAGTTCCGGCAAGTCATTTTTGGAGCGCAGCCAAAATGTACCTGTATCTTGTTTCCTGATTAATACAGATATTGGATACCTCCATTTGTATGTTCCCCCTAGCTCCCTTATTTGATCTAATATGGGGCGTAGCATAGCTCTCCTTTGCAGAGTAGCACTTGATAGGTCTGGTAGTATCTTCAACTGGGCTCCATTAAATTCTATGGTCCCCATGTCCCAGGATTTCCTTAATATTGCCTCTTTTTGTCTAAAATAATGCAGTCTGCAAATCACATCTCGAGGCCGAGAGCTATCTTTGGGCTTGGGGCCTAGGGCCCTATGCACTCTGTCCATCTCAAGGTTTAAAGGGGAAACATCCTTTAATAGTATCAGAAAGATATTTTTTACCGTCTCTTGGAGGTCTTCTGGGACTGCTGCTTCAGGGATACCTCTTATACGTAGATTATTCCGTCTGTTCCTGTCTTGGATTTCTTCTAGTTGTAACTGTAGGGAGTTAATCACCTCTGTTTGTTTAATTCTTTCCTGTTCCAGTGTCATCACCCGCAGTGTGAGGTCTTTGGCGGTACTTTCATTCATTGTCGTGCGTTTTTCCAGGCCCTGAACCTCCCCTTTAATTTCTGCCATATCTCTGGAGTGGGCTTCCTCTATTTTCATAATTAATGTAGTGATGTCCTCTCTTGTTGGTAGTGCCTGGATCAGGGATTTTAGGGTCTCCAGCTCACTCTTCCCCCCTTCACTTAGTCTGGGTGGGGGATCACTACCCCCTATATTGATCACCCGGGGGCTTTGAGGAGCTATCTGTAATGTCTCTACGTCTGCCCGCACCTCTAGCCTTGGGATAGTAGTCTGCGTTTGCATTTGCAGACTCTCTAGGCTTTGACCCTGCTCACCCCCTTTCTCCATTTTTGAAAAATAGCTCTGGATCTCCAAATGACCCACTAGGCTGGGTGGCTGTGTTAACAGTGCAGTCCTCCGGGATGTCCGTGTGTCTCTGGCTCTAGCTGCACACATGCCTCCCCTCCACTTTCCACATGCGTTTTCTCAATTCTCAGACTTTATGCTGTACGTTCCTCTCAGCGTCTCCCCAGGGAAGTTAGGGGCGCTTAGTGCTTGAGAGCTATCTAGTTGGATTAGGGCTATGCTGGAACCGGTCCGCCACACGGCTCACTACACGGCTCACTACAGCCCCCTGCACGCTACACACTGACCGCCATCACAGCCTGCCCAACCGTGGAACCATGGCTCCTCGCTGATTTAGCCTCCCCACCTGGACTCTCGTTCAACTTCCGTCTCCGGTCTCCTCAGTTTTTCCTTCCCCACATCTAGCTCCCTTCGTTTTCAGTTCCGCCGGGATCTAGTAAGTCCCGTATACGCCGCTAACATGCGTACCTCGTAGCCAGCGGAGAGCGGGAGGTGGGGACACAAGCTGCAACAAACAGCAGGCAGCGGAAGCAGCGGGTAGAGCGTAGGGTAGGCTTCCAGCCCTCACAGTGTCTAACGGCTCCAGTCCGGGGGGTTCCACCAGAGATCCTCACCAAGTTGTACCGACAACAGGTTACCTTTCTCAGGCTATAACTTTGTAGCACGCACGGAGGGCATGGAGGTATCGGGAGCTCACACCTTCACAACCTCACTCAGCCATGCGCAAACCACGCCCCCCCTCAGGTGTTTTTTTCTATGCTGAGTTTTTTCTTTTTACAAGGAAGGTGTTATGTGCTTGGTCTATCAGTGATTCTGGGTATCCTTTTTCCACAAATTTTTGTTTGAGGTGTAGACTTTGATCAATATAATCACTGTCTCTCGTGCAATTTTGTCGCAATCTACAAAATTGTCCCTTGGGTATATTTTTAATCCATACTGGGTGGTGGCAACTCTTGTAGTGTAAATATGAATTACCCGCAGTCGGTTTTGTGTAGTTCCGCGCGATTATATGTCGATCTTCGTGACTCAGCTCTAGATCAAGAAAGGCTAATGAATCTTCATTCCATACAAAAGTAAAAGAAAGGCCTAAATCGTTGGAATTGCAATGTTCAACAAATTTATTTACTGTGGATAAGGGGCCAGTCCCAGATGATGACTATATCATCGATATAGCGGCCATAAAATATAATATGCCGTGAAAAGGGATTTTCTTTCCAAATAAAATGATTTTTCCAATAACCCATTGTTAAATTGGCATATGACGGTGCAAAATTGGCGCCCATAGCACTGCCGTTGATCTGGAGATAAAAATTTCCTTCAAAGCAAAAATAATTGTGCTCCAGACAAAAAGCAGTGGCTTCTAGGATAAAGGCCATCTGTTTTGTGTTGAGTAGAGGATCCTAGCCGAGCCTAGCCTGCCAATTTTGCACCGTCATATGCCAATTTAACAATGGGTTATTGGGAAAATCGTTTTATTTGGAAAGAAAACCCCTTTTCACGGCAGTAGTTGTTGTAACATCACATGTTACTCTATATAACATTCTCTCCATCTTATCAATATACTGTTTTCTATATAATAATTTTTCTAAGATAAATGATATGTGTATTTTTTGATATTCTCCTTTTCGAATCAATTTTCCATCAAATGTTATCATCTACTCATCGAATAATAATACCTTAATTTTTATAATGAATTTTTATAATGTATTTTAATGTTATTATTTATGTTACAAATGTTATTTATCACACTGTTCTATTGTAATTTATATTATATGCTCATAGAGGACCTTACTTCATATGCAATAATGTGAATGCGTCCATATATGTATATTTACATATTAATCCTGCCCCATTTTTTGTTAAAAATAGTTTTATAAGAAGTGACAGGTAGCTACGCTCTTGTCCTTATATTTCTTCTTTATAATTTAGGTATCCAATTGGATAGGACTACCTCATTCCCTTTTTTTATGCTTTGTGCAAAATTCACTCAGCGATACGTATTCATTATTGTGATCCCCCCTTCTTTTAATTATTGCCTTTCTCCAAATCCCAAACATTTAAATCCATTTATGTAAAAAAATATTTTTATGGGGGCGTGGCCTGGACGGAGACCAGAATGGCAGCCTAATCCTTGTGCTCCTGCGACTCGGGGACTGTTTGAGCCTTGTTTGGGGAACCTACCTCTCGTTTGGCACCATGAGTAGAGCCACCCGAAGCTCCTCGACATCCCGAGTGTTGGTTGAGTCCAGCTCCCAGCATAATAGGAATATCCCGGACATATTCTGGTCTCAACGCATGGCAGCACACGCGACCATGCAGGCCCAAGCCCCAAACCCGCTTAACTTGGCACCCGAATTGTTGACCCAGGGCTCTGCGACGGACGTGGGACGTTCTCCCCCTCCCAGTCTATCTGACCTGGAGACTATGACTGCTGACATCAAGAACGCAGTCACGACGGCGGTTGCTGATCTTAAGGCGGAGATCCGCGCGGTTGCCCATCGGATCGACGAAGTGGAACAGACCACCCAGACGCACGCGGCCGCCATTCGGCAAGTACAAACCACCTATGACTCCCAACTCGCCCATCTCCTGGAGCTCCACAGACATGTCGAGGACCTTGACAACCGGGGGAGAAGGCACAACATTCGGGTACGGGGTATCCCTGAGAGCGTGGACCCGGGAACCCTGCAACAGACTCTCTGCTCTATATTTAATGATTTATTAGAGCGCCCGGCAGAGGATCCTGTCGACATGGAGAGGGCCCATCGAGCTCTGCGCCCCCAACCCCAGGCTAATGAGCCACCCCGTGATGTGATCTGCTATATGGTCAACTTTCAACTTAAGGAGGAAATCCTCCGCAAGGCCAGGGATAGAGGCAGAATCCTCCATAATGGCGCAGAGATTAAACTTTTCCAGGAACTTTCCCAGATAACGCTCCAGAATAGGCGCGCTTTACGCCCCCTGCTGGACACTCTGCGAGCCTGAAACATTCGCTATCGTTGGAAGTTTCCCTTCGGTTTGTCAGCCTCCAACAGAGGGCGCTCGGCCCTCCTTCGTACACCAGAAGACCTTCGGTCCTTTTGTGAGAAGCTTGATCTCCCGCCTCTTGACCTTCCGGAGTGGTATGCCTTCTATTTCCCGTCAGAACCCTGGCTTCCGGTTTCCACGAATCCGTCGCCCAAAGCCCAGCGACACAGATCAAGACGGCGCAGGACCGGACCGGCATCGCTGAGTGACCAAGACCCACATCGAGATGTCTACCGACATGACCCGGCCTCTCCCTCCACTCCGCATAGGGGTAGGGATCGGGTTGTGGACTAACTCCAAGTGTCGCTGCCCCTGTTCGCCTGAGCCCGCCCTCCATGGTTTCAGCCTGATGAGGAGATTCACTGCGCTTGCACACCTTCGTATGACCTGTCGCCCGGATCCCGACGGCTGTGTAAGTACCCTTCATTATCCTTCTAACTTGTTTTTTTATTTATTTATTTATTTTTATGTGTGACCGACCTCTGCCGCAGTGAGGGATCCTTGAGTATATACCACGTATGTGCGGTAAGCCTCTAGCCAACCTGGACTGTCCTGCCATGCTGCCCGCTTCTGTGACACGTGACATTGTCTTGCCCTCCCCACCCTGGAGCCCAACCACCCCTTCATTGCTGTTTGCACTTTTGTCAGGGCAAGTAGGACTTCCATGCCTCCCCCCGTTTCCCCTTTCCTTTTCTCTCCCCCCCCCTTGTTTTAATCATTAATGCACTCATGCTTTATTTCTCATGTGGGTTTATTGCTTGTTAATTATATGCATTTCATATCCGCTGTTCAGGCTCGTGAAGGGGTAGTCACATGTAACTCCCGATGCGACTATGTGGCTCCGATGCACCTGACGGGTTTCTACTGGGCATTCCTGCTTGAGGCTTAGGGGTTTGGCTCACTACCCGAGGACTGCACCTTTTGGATGAATGTGTGATTCTTGTATAGTGTGTGATGAATGTCCCTGGTGTTATATAAGATACGGCACCTAGTGCTGTGCGACCTCCTGCAAGTTATCTGTGTCATGCGGCCCCTATTGGTTAAGTGATGTGGGGCCCCCTCTGGGATGTATTGTGTGTGGCCCCCTGTATGTTGCATTGAGTGAGTCTGGCCCCCTGTATGTCCTGTGGTGCGTGACCCCCTTGCCTGCTCTAGGGTACAGGGCTCCCTCTAGGTTCTACGGTGAGCGGCCCCCTTTATGCTCTACAGTGCGTAGCCCCCTTTATGTTCTAGAGTGTGCGGCCCCCTGTGTACTGTATGATAGGTGGTCTCCTGTATGTATGTAACGTAGTATGTGGCCTCCCCTGTATTTATGTTTTTGATGAGTGCTCTCCCTGTGTGTCAAGTAGTGTGTGACCCCCCTGCAGGCTGTGTTACCCTATATGGGTTATGTGATGTGTAGCCCCTGTATATTGGGGAAGGCTGGGATCCCGATATATTGATCTAAGCCCCCCCACCTGGATGTAACTCCTTTGCCCCTAATGCTCCCTTTTGTTTATGGTTGTCCTTCTGGACAAACGGATCACTCCATGTTCTCGCTGAGATGCTCTGGTCCTATGCTTCACCTCACTATACATTTTTGAGGGAGGGGTAAAATTTTTATGTTTGTTGTCCTCTTTTCCTCTATTTTTGCCGTATCTCCCCATAGGTATCTCATTTCATGCAAGCATCTGTTAAATATGCGGGAGCAACTCGAGGTGGCACTTGATGACATTTGGTAAACTTGTTCTGTTTTCCTCTGTTTCCACAGTTTATATTGTTTTGCATTTATGCTATGTTTATAATTAGATGTCTTTCCATGTCTTCAGTCTATGTACATTACGGGAGATGCCCGTCCATTTTCTTCCTCTCAATTTTGTAGGTTCCCCACAGTAAGCACCCTTTCTTTAGCTGGCTCTCTATCTCAGTCCCTGGGCCGTCACTTCCTTGAGGTTTTCGTCCCTTCTTTCGTCCCCACACAGCAGTCCCTTTGGGATTCTCGCTGACCCTCCAGACTCCTCCCTTCTTAGGTGACTTAGCAGGCCTAAAATCACCTCTGGTTGATCTCTATCTTCTCTTCGATCTCTCTCTCTCTCTCTCTCCTCTCGAATTCTCCCTTTACCTCCTTCCTTTCCTTCCTCTTCCGTTCCTCTCCCCTCCTCCTTCCCCTTGTTTCTTAGGTTTTCCCTCTAAACCGTACCTTCAGATTGGTTCCGTGCCGGCCCCCCTGGTGGGCCAATTCGCCCTTCAGCCGTCTATTGGTGCCTCGTCCACTTAGCCCACTGCTCTCCATCTTCTTCCCTGGTGCCAGACTCCGCGGCGGTGACCATAGACCATGTCTTCCCTGACCTTGAAGTGTTTGTCCCTGAACGTGAAAGGTCTCAACTCACCAGAGAAGAGATCCCAAGTTCTATCCTCTCTCACTAAACACAAAGCCCACTTTATTTTCCTCCAGGAAACCCACTTCTGCTCGGACGCCGTCCCTAAACTCTCTAATCACATCTACAAAACCGCCTTCCACGCCACTAATCCCTCTTCCAAGACGAAGGGGGTTTCGATCCTAGTATCTAGGCACGCAAACTTTCACTTATCTGATTCCCTCATTGATCCGGAAGGCAGATACATTTTCCTTAAGGGTTCTTATGAATCTAGACCCATCACGCTTGCTAATATTTACTGTCCTAATGAACGACAAGTGGCCTTCTTTAAATCAATGGGCAACCTACTAGCTTCCTTCCAGTCGGGCATCTTGATTCTGGGTGGGGATTTCAATGTCCCCCTGCACCCGCTACTGGACTCCTCTACAGGTGCCTCTGCCTTGACCTACAGGGCATTGAGGCAGATCAATCTACTCCTTCAATCTCTTACTCTCCACGACGCCTGGCGCACACTTTTCCCCTCGGTTAAGGATTACACATTTTATTCCGCACCACATCTAAAATACTCCAGGATCGACTACTTTTTCCTATCCCAGTCGGACCTTACCCTTCTCCAGCAGTCCACGATAGAGCTCATGTTCCTGTCGGATCATCACTCGATCAGTATCACCCTAGCGTTCCCTGACACGCCCTCTAGAACGAAGACCTGGCGTTTGAATGCATCTTTACTTAAAGACCCTTCTGTAATTGACCAGTTACGCACACGTCTTCAACTATACTTTGCTGAAAATTCATACCCAGAGATCTCGCCTGTCTCCTTGTGGGAGGCACACAAATGTGTGATCCGCGGAGAACTGATTGCCCTCGTCACAAAGGCTAAAAAGCAACATCAGGAGTATATAACCTCCCTCATAGAGAAGGTGAGGCTCCTTGAAACGGCCCATAAGAGGTCCCATGCCCAGGCAACTCTGCAGGACTTGTTGCATACTCGGGCTTCACTTATGGAGGAGCTGGGCAAACGCTCTAAGAGACGATATGTCCTTGGCCAGAGAGTATTCTACGAGCAAGGCAATAAGTGCGGACGCCTTCTGGCGCGAACGGTGCAAAATTCAAAACTCTCAACTACAATCCACCACCTGCAGGGTCTGGGCGGTACCCGTCTGGTCAAGAATGAGGAAATAGCCAAAGAATTCGAGAACTTTTACTTTAAATTATACAACCTTCACCCGCAGGGTCCTTTCCAGACCAAGTCCGACCTGCGGTCTGACCAGATTAGAGAATTTCTCTCTCGGTATAGCCCCAAACCGCTCTCCCCCCAACAATCACATGACTTGGAGGGTCCCATCTTGGCGTCGGAGGTAGCTATGGCTGTCAAACAAACGAAGACGGGGAAGGCTCCGGGCCTTGACGGATTGTCCCTTCAGTATTATAAATCCTTCTATGATACGCTTGGTGCTAGACTCTTGGACATATTCAACGCCCTTTCGGATCCCCAAACTAAGCCTGGCAATATGTTAGCAGCTCACATAGCGGTGGTCCCTAAGGAGGGTAAAGATCCCGCTCTGGTTGCCAATTACCGTCCGATTTCACTTTTGAATGTGGACATTAAAATATATGCGAAAGTCCTGGCTAATAGACTGGCCCCCTTAGTCCCTGGGTTGGTCTCACTAGATCAGGTGGGATTTGTGCCTGGCTGAGAGGCCAGGGACAACACCATCCGTACCCTGAACCTTCACCATTTTCTTACCTCCTCCAAATTACCTGGCTTCTTTCTTTCGCTCGACGCTGAGAAGGCGTTCGACAGGGTGGCCTGGGACTACATGCAGGAAGCACTCACGGCTTTGGGCCTGGGACCCCGTATGATGTCTCATATCATTGCCCTGTATACTGGCCCTTCGGTCAGGGTGAAAGTCAATGGCCACCTGTCGAGCGCCTTTACCATCAGCAATGGTACGCGCCAGGGTTGCCCCTTATCACCTCTAATCTACATTCTTACCCTGGAACCCCTCCTTAACAGGCTGAGGGAAAACCCGGATATCCTGGGTATTAATGTGAAAGGGAGGGAATTTAAAGTCGCTGCTTTCGCAGACGATGTTCTCCTCTCTCTGAGGTGTCCTAGAATTTCCCTGCCCAACCTCCTCAAAGATTTGGACCATTTCGGCGCCCTATCAAATCTGAAAATTAATCACACAAAATCGCAAGCGTTAAACGTCTCCCTCTCCCCCCAAGAGGTCCTGCACTGCCGGGAGTTTTTCCCTTTTCGATGGGTGCAGGAATCCCTTACATACCTGGGGATCCGTATCCCCTCCTGCCTGACGGACCTTTACTCCCAAAACTTTCTTCCCGCTCTCCTTCAGGCTCAAAAATGCCTTAAGGACTGGATGGGCCTGAACGTCTCCTGGTTCGGTCGGGCTGCCCTGATCAAGATGATAATCATGCCCCGCTTTCTCTATCTTATGCAGTCGATCCCTATCTAAGATTATAAGATTAGGCACTTCCTGTCGGCCACAGCCAATCCATCGCTCTGGTCACGCCCGCTCACACCTTTTGAATCCCTTTGCCACTGCAAGAATCCTCAAAGACACCTGATCTCCCTTTTGTACACTCTCCTGGTGGAGGGTCCCCCCCAGACCCCCACCCCACCACAACTCTCGTGGAATAGAGATCTCCAGGTGTCTCTGTCATTGGAGGATTGGAGCACTATCTACGAATTCACTCACAAGGGCTCTCTGAATGTGGCCATTCAAGAGAATGGCTACAAGGTGATCACTAAGTGGTATAGGACTCCGTCGCTTCTTCACAAGTTTTCCCCTAACATTTCCCGACACGTGCTGGAGATGCGGTGAGGGTGTGGGGACCATGCTCCACATATGGTGGGAATGCGAGGCCCTCCAGCCCTTTTGGAAAGAGGTCCATAATCTCATTTCACACGTCTCTACCTACACCCTGGATTATACCCCCTCCCAGTTTCTCCTTCATCATACGTCACTCCCCAGAAAGGACTACTTCAGATCCCTGGCCATGCACATGGTCAACGCCGCTAGAGTCTGCATCCCTAGGCATTGGCGCTCTACCACAGCCCCGACAGTTAGAGAGTGGTTTGCACAGATCTCCTCCATAAAGGAGATGGAGGAATTGATTTACGTTTCGCAGGACAGAGTGCACAAATTTTCTTTGGTGTGGGCTTGCTGGAGCCACTTCGTCACCACGGATCGCTATCGTCAGTTTGTCCCCTGAGTTGCTTGGGGCGCTGTGCGCCCCACCCCCTGCTTTGGGGGGATGGTGGGGGAGGCCGGACGCGGAGCCAATCTCACTCTCGTTCTCTCGGGCTCTCTTGCCCCTACCCCCTCCCTTTTCCCCTTTTTATCCCCTTCTCTCTTCCTTTGTCCTTCTCTTGTGTCTTTATCCCCTCCTTTCTCTCTCCCCTTCTGGCTCTTTTTTTTTGTTCCTCCTTCTTTTTTTTTTTTTTTTTCTTCTACTTTTGATCTCTTGACCCTTGTGTCGTCATGATACATCACGCCTTATATACTGACCATGAACGGTGCCCTGCTTCACTTCCCCTCCTCTAAATCTTGGGGGAGGGGTGGGGGAGGGGAAAACTGAAATTAATGATCCTCCGCCCTCCTCCGCTTCATTACACTTTTTGGGCTTCGGTCCTGGTATAATGCATCGTAAGCAATTTTTTATGTTCTCTATCACCTCCTTGTTGTATCATGTATCATTGTCTCGTACATGACCCTGTTGTTGTGTCCTACTCTGTGACAATTACCTTTTCTTTTGTTCTTTGCTGTATTTTGATTGAATAAACACTTTTATGGAAAAAAAAAAATATATATATATTTTTATTGTTCTCCTCTTTCTTTTTATTTTTATTTTTTAAATTTATTATTTTTGTCCTCTTGCTTCTCCTCCTTATTTTCTCTTTATTTACATGGTCTCTTAAGCACGCAAGCCGATCGTGTTTTGAGACCTCCTATTGGTCGGTGAACACCCCATGACTTCTTCTTAAGTCCTCTAAATCCTGCCCCTATCCACACTTGAAAAAGGAGCGCGCGGTTCTCCCTATGGACTAGCGCCAGCTCTGAAACGCGTTGTGTTATGTTTTGACCCTGATCGGCCACCGTCCTCCTGACGTCAACACCCGGCATACGAGCTGTTCCTCCTCCAGCTTATCGATCATGGACACCGCTCTCCACCGGCTTTTTGAACTAATATTCAACACATTCCACGGACATTTCTGTATTAGTTGCCGTCTTATCTTGAATCGCCAGCATCCGATCCCCTGCTTGTGACATACTCGGTGGATGTTGCACACGCTCGACACCTCCTGGTTCAGTAGACTGCCAGCACTTCATCTTCTGCTGCTGTTATACCATATGTAAGTGCTGGATACTTTTATTTGTTATTAAAATTATACTAGATAACCTAGAGGCGCTTTTTCCTTTCTTTTCTTTTCTATGTACATTTGAGTTGACTTCACTCTCGGAGAGCAGCCCTGGTTATCTACAACATACCCACTTACTAGATAAAAGACCTGGACTTTTTAATTTAGTCTTATGGACTGTAACAATTAAATTACTATTATATCAAACAATATAACTGATGTATCCCTGTATTACTTGTCCTTTATACTGATCATTGTCTATGAGCACCCTGAGCGCTGTATTCCTGTGTTATTTTTGTCATTAAACAGGGACTGGTTTAAATAGACTGGTCAGGCATGTGATTTGGTTCACGAGCACGCACGCACGCGGTGAAAATCATGATGGGATGAGCTCCACTCTTCCAGAGCAAATTTGATAGCCAATAGCTCCCTGTCCCCAACATCATAATTCCTCTCCGGAGGACTCAGCTTCCGGGAAGCAAAGACTACTGCATGTAGCAGGGACTTCAGCCCTTGTCTTTGCGATAAGATATTCCCAGTGGCTGTCTCGGAGGCGTCTACCTCTAGAATAAATGGCAAGGTTGGATCCAGATGTAGCAGAACGGGTGCGGAGGAAAATGCGGTCTTGAGCTTTTACTGCTTGCGGACCGCCGCATGTACATTTACGTCGGCAGAATGGCACCGACAGGCACATCAACGTATATATACGTTGGTGCCTTAACCCCCCTGCCGGTATCCCCGAGCGCGACTCGGGTTGGATTTTTTATGAAAATATCGATATCCCCGAGTCGCGCTCGGGGTGAATGCAGAGCCTGCAGCGCGCGCTGGCTTACCTGTTTATCCAGGCGGGGTACTGTACTTACCTTGTCCCTGGATCCAGCGATGCATCCCCGCTGTGTGAGCGAGTGGCGTCCTCCATTCGACTCACACAGTGCCCGCACGCCGCCGATCTCCGTTCCCTGCGACGTAACGGCGCACGGGGGCGGAGACCGGCGGCAAATTCAAAAAAGTAAACAAACACATTACATACAGAATACTGTAATCTTATAGATTACAGTACTGTATGTAAAAAGTACACACCCCCCTTGTCCCTAGTGGTCTGCCCAGTGCCCTGCATGTTCTTTTACATAATAAAAACATTTTTTTTGTGCCTGCAAACTGTAGATTGTCCATAGCAACCAAAAGTGTCCCTTTATGTCAAAAGTGATTTTAGAGCAGCTAGAAAACAGCGATAATAAATTATAATCACTTGCAGAATTGAGTGATAGCGATTTGTGGGGAAATTCGTCATAAAAAAATAAAAGTAATGACAGCGACAATTCTGCAACTGAGCAAATTTCAGTGATTTTGATTTGATTACATTAGTGAATAATTTTTATTATAATTACATTATTATTTATTATAATTATTTATAGTTATTTATTATATTATAATTTTATGATTTTGTGTTTCAAACTTTATCATACCCGGGATGTCTACTAGACTCTGGTTTGGACAAATTTAAGTGAGTTATTCCTAAAAATTGCAGGCCTACAGTATAAAACGCAGAATTTCCATACAAAATAATTGTACCGCTTTTGGTACGTAATTCCAGACAGAATCATACCGCCAGGGAGGTTAAGGGGGTTCGGGGGTCCGATCGGGACCCCCCCCCCCGTACATGCGGCTTTCCGGTTACCTGGCCGAGCGATCTGTGCAGAGGGGGCGGCGGTTCGTTTTTGTCCGCCCCCTCCGGATCGCTCTTAGCCAATGTGCGCCCTCCTCCCGCTCTGCACTTCCTCCTCCTGTGTAAACACAGGAAGGAGGAAGTGATGTGATCGCTACCTCAGCGTTTTTTTCGACCACCGCTGAGGAGAGATCACACGCACAGTAAGTCTGCACTAACACTACACTGACACCAGTACACATAGGCACATTTAACCCCCCCGATCGCCCCCCTCACCCCCTCCCCCCTGTCACAGTGTCACTGAATGCAGTGATTATATGTATGATCACTGCAGTTAGTGTCAGTGTGACAGGCAGCTAGTGTTAGGTTCAGGGTAGCCCCCATACCCCCCCTAATAAAGTTTTAACCCCTTGATCACCGCCCTAGTTAACCCTTTCACTTCCTATTGCCAGCGTCACTAAGCGATCGCTATATTAGTGTCGCTGTTCTCGCTAGGTAGCTATTTTTTTTTTTTTTACTAAATACACGTGGCTAAATAAATTTTGGCCTAAATGTTTGACTAAAATTTAGTTTATTTGATTTTTCTTATAACAAAAAGTGTCACTCTATTTTTGTATATAGCGCAAAAAATAAAAATCGCAGAGGCGATCAAATACCACCAAAAGAAAGCTCTATTTGTGGGAAGAAAAGGACGCAAATTTTGTTTGGGAGCCACGTCGCACGACCGCGCAATTGTCAGTTAATTGTCAATTGTCAGTTAAAGCAACGCAGTGCCGAATCGCAAAAAGGGGCCTGGTCATTTACCTGCATTTTGGTCCGGGTCTTAAGTGGTTAAAAAGGCTTCATGGGCGTCTTGTGGCCATTGGAAGTGGTTATCCTGACGAGTAAGCTTGGTGATGGGAGCTACAATGGAGGAGAAGCCGATGATGAATCTTCTATAGAAGTTGGCAAAGCCAATGAACCGTTGCACCCCTTTCTTGTCTACTGGAGCTGGCCATTCTTGGATGGCCTTGACCTTCTGTGGATCCATAGCAACCCCACTGGTGGAGATGATAAACCCGAGAAATTGTGCGGTGGTTTTCTCGAAGTCACACTTGTGATACAGCTTGTGATCCCTGAGTATGGTAAGGACCTTTTTAACCGCTTGCCGACCAGCCACCGCAGTTATACGGCAGCAGGTCGGCTCTCCTGGGCGAGAGCCTGTAGCTGTACGTCAGGACTTCTGCGGCCACTAGGGGGCGCGCGGGCCCCCCGCTCGCGCCCGAGTCCTGTGCGCGTGCCCTGCGGGCACGAACGCCACCGGGCACACACGATCGCTCGTTACGAGCGGGGACCAGGATCTATGTGTGTAAACACATAGCTCCCGGTCCTGTCAGCGGGGGAAACGCTGATCTTCTGTTCATACAATGTATGAACAGAAGATCAGTGATTTCCCCTAGTGAGGCCACCCCCTCTACAGTTAGAACACACCCAGGAACACACTTAACCCCTTCCCTGCCCCCTAGTGTTAACCCCTTCACTGCCAATGGTATTTTTATAGTAATCCAATGCATTTTTCTAGCATTGATCGCTAAAAAAATGCCAATGGTCCCAAAAATGTGTCAAAAATGCTGATCGCCGACATTACTAGTAAAAAATAAATATTAATAAAAATGCCATAAAACGACCCCCTATTTTGTAAACGCTATAACTTTTGCGCAAACCAATCAATAAACGCTAATTGTGATTTTTTTTTTTTTTACGAAAAATATGTAGAAGAATACTGATCGCCTAAACTGAGGGAAAAAAAGTTTTTTTTATATATTTTTGGGGGATATTTATTACAGAAAAAAGTAAAAAATATTGCATTTTTTTCCAAAATAGTCGCTTTATTTTTGTTTATAGCGCAACAAATGAAAACCGCAGAGATGATCAAATAACACCAAAAGAAAGCTCTATTTGTGGGAAAAAAAGGACGCCAATTTTGTTTGGTTGCCATGTCACACGACCGCGCAATTGTCTGTTAAAGCGACGCACTACCGAATCGCAAAAAGTGCTCTGGTCATTGGACAGCAATATGGTCCGGGGCTAAAGTGGTTAACATGGTACCGGTGAAGCTCAATTGAGGCAGAGAAGATGAGAATGTCATCCAGGTATACGAATAAGAAGTCGTCCAGGTGTACACGGAAGATGTCATTGACCAGATGCTGAAAAGTAGTGGGGCATTACAGAGTCAAAAAGGCATCACAAGATATTCGTAGTGCCCAAACCTGGATCAGAAGGCAGTCTTCTACTCGTCTCCAGCCCTGATCCAAATAAGGTTATACGCACCCCGAAGGTCAAGTTTGGAGAAAATTTGGGCTGACCGGAAACGTTGTAATAATTCCGGGGTGAGGGGCAACGGGCATCTGTTTTTGACAGTTATTTTACATAGTCTACACAAGGTCTCAAAGATCCGTATTTCTTTTCTACAAAAAATATTCCTGCTCCAGCTGGGGAAGAAGATTGATGGATAAACTGCTTTTCTAGGTTTTCGTTAATGTGAGGCGGCGTACACACGGCCGAGGTTCTCGCCAGAAACCAGCGAGAACCTCGCTGGGAGCTGCATTCCAGCGAGAACCTCGGCCGTGTGTACGCTCTCTGCGAGCCCCGCCCATCGGGAAACCCGTCGAGCAAATAGAGAACAGGTTCTCTATTTGCTCGACGGCCCGTCGGGATGAATGGCTGGTTGCCATTCCCGACGGGCGGGTCGCAGATTCTGACGGCCGGCAGAGAACCTCGACGGGCGGAACGATGTGTTCTGCCCGTCGAGGTTCTCTGCCGTGTGTACGCGGCCTAAGCCTTGAGGGCCTTTAATTCGGTTTCCGACAAAGGAAAAATGCAACCAAAGGGAATCTCAGAACCAGGTAGGAGGTCAATGGAGCAGTCATAGGGCTGGTGAGGTGGAAGGCGGTCGACCTGCTGTTTATCAAAAACATCCCTGAACTCCAGTTAGACGGAGGGAACATGTTGAAGGTTTTCTGGTGGAGTGGTTATGGTAGAGCATGTGGCAGTAGCAGGTGTGAGACAATGCTGAGAACAATATGGTGACGTGAAGCTAACCTCTTTCTTGAGCCAATTTATGCAAGGTTGATGTGCCTGTAGCCAAGGGAGGCCCAAAATAATGGGGAACATGGGAGACGGAATAAGGTCCAGTCGTAGAAAATCTTGATGTCCAGAATCAGTAATGGCACGGATGGGTTTAGTCTCTTGCATGATCAGTCCAGAGCGAGGAAGAGAGCCATCTGCTAAGTGTACCTGTAAATGGTGGTCCTTCATACGGTGAGGAACATGCAGCTTCTAGGGTGGAATCCAGGAATCCAGGAATCCAGGAAGCAGCTCTGGAATCAATAATAGCCGGTAGACGAGTTACCCCTTCCGGTAGCTGTAGGGAGACAAAAAGGACAACATAAGTCTGTGGAATGCTTGCAACGTGATAGTTCAAGGCAGGTTGGGGATTTGACTTACTGGGTCTTACTGGGCAATTGCGGAGGAAATGGCCAGCGACCCCACAGTAGAGGCACAGGTTGGCTTGATGCCTGCGTTGTCTTTCCTCAGGAGTAAGAGGGGATTGGACTAGGCTGAGCTGCATAGGCTCAGGATCCAAGGAGGAGATAGTTGAAGGAACCGGGAGAGGTGGTTGTACTGGACCTGGCCTTGAAGGGGTCCAGTTAGGATGAGCAGTTTGAAAACATTCAGAGCGCCGCTCCCGTAAGCGCCTGTCTAGTTGAGTGGCGGACTGAATCAGGTCTTCCAAGGAATTGGGAGTCTCAGTTCTCGCCAACTTATCTTTGAGGGCTTCGGAAATTCCTTGGCGGAATTGATATTTTAAGGCTGCTTCGTTCCAACCTGTGTCAGCTGACCATTTCCAGAATTCTGCAGTGTAGTTTTCAACTGGTCTCCTTCCCTGGTGTAAACTACAGAGGGTTACTTCAGCCATTGCGGTGCGCAGGGGATCATCGTATAGCTTTGCCATATGCTCAAAAAAGATGTCAATAGAATCCAGTACGGGACTTCTTTGTTCCATTAGACCATGGGCCCATGCTTGTAGCTCCTCTACGAAAAGAGATATGACAAAGCCCACTTTCACGGCCTCTGAACAGAAAGTTCTGGGTTGGAGGGCAAGGTACAAAGAGCAGGCATTTTTGAAGGCCTGGTACTTCCTGCGATTGCCTGCAAATCGCTCAGGTGTGGGGACCCTAGGTTCAGGATGAGTCACCACTATGGCCGGGCTGGCAGGAGTCTGAGAGACAGAAGCCCCGGTGGATGCAATCTATCATATATAAAACTGACTAGTGCTTGTGTGCTTTACACAGATAGACTGATTTACTAAGGAGGTTTGGAGTCTTCACACAATAAATTTAGTTCAACAATCCCATGTCCATATAATATAAGTGAACAGGAATTTACTGTACTTTTAACATGATTGGATAATTAAAGTACTTAAAGCAGAACTTCACTAAAAAGCAGAAGCTCCAGAATCTGTAAAAACATTGATGGATCTGACTGCATAAAATGACAGAAACATAGGGCCAGATTTACGAATAGTTACGACGGCGTATCAGTAGATACGCTGTCGTAACTTGGAATCGGGGCCGCGTCAAATTTAAAAAAAAATACGCCGTTTGCGTAACTCGTCCGTGAATGGGGATTTACGTCAATTACGTTCATGTTGAAAACAATGCGTCGTAACGTCATAATTTGGAGCATGCGCACTGGGATAAGTCCACGGTCGGCGCATGCGCAGTTAAAAAAAAACGTAAAAAACGTGGGGTCACAGCACATTACTATAAAACACGGCCACCTCATTCACATTTGAATTATCCGGGCTTACGCCGGCCCATTTATGCTACACCGCCGTAACTTAGCTTGGTGAATACAGCATTTGCCTCGCTAATTTACGACGGCGTAGCGTAAACAAGATACGCTACGCCCGCCAAACTTTAAACCTCCGTACCTGAATCTGGCCCATAGATTTTAACCCCTTTGCACCTTATAGTAAAACAAATTTTAATGCTTAAGCACAATTTTGCAACTTTGACATGTGTTAGTAAAACTGTACATATCATCACAACTACTTTGTAAATCCAGGTAGTTTATACCTTTTTATTTTCAGGGCAAATTGGGCTTTTATTTGGTGGTAAATAGTAAAGAATATCCCCTGATTTTTTTATTATCAACTGAAAACTGGCACAAAATAGTAAAAAAAAAAAATGTAGATGTATGTTTCTTACTACTACCATAACTTATCAGTAAAGGACAACCCAAAATAAATTCTGCTCCCGACAAACACTTTTTTTAAACTATCTAAATACACTGACACTAACTGACACTAAGGCCACGTACACACGATCAACTCTATCTGCTGGAAACGGTCTGACAGAAATGTCTCAGCAGACAGATTCGATCGTGTGTACGGGCGAGCAGACGGATTTGTCCAGCAGACAGATTTTAAAGCCTGCTTTAAAATCTGTCTGCTGGGAACCCGTCGGACCGATATGTCTGCTGGTTAGTACGCTAACCAGCAGACATATCTGCCCGCACATGCGTTGAATGGATTCGACGCATGCGCGGAAGTGTTTTACTTCCTGGTGCGGTGACGTGGTGGCGTCAACGTCACCGCCACGTAACCGCGCTGTCTCCCGACGGGGATTTTGGTTTGATCGTGTGTACAGCGATCAAACCAAAACAGCCAGCAGACAAATCTGATCAAATCGGTCTGTCAGACCGGTTTGAACAGATTCATATGCTTGTGTGTACGGGGCCTGATACTAATTAAAAAATTTTTTTTTTTTAAAACCTGCCCAAAATATACTGACTAGGGATGGTCCCGATGTTTAAGTCGAACATACCTTCGACTCGAACATTGGGTATTCGCTGAACAAACATATGGGGTGCTCGCGGCAAGTTCGCAGTGCATTGACGGCTGCTGATTGGCCAAAGCATGCACCTGATCTTCATGCATTGGCCAATTACAGTGTGATGTGCTGTGACAGCCAATCATGACTCAGGGGCTAAGTCCATGCTTTACACTTTATAAGGCTGCTGCTGCTTACAAGGCAGCCTTATATAGTGAAATAATGGAGATTAGACAGGTAGTTAGTGTAGTGTGCAAGCCAGTCAGTGTAGTATACATATATATATTTATAACTTGCGGTGCATGGGCTCCCTTATTCTTCAAACCCTACAAAAGGATCCAAGAATTTATGGCATCAAGGAGAAGGTTCATTATTGGTTGGCAACCCTTCTTAACCACCACTACAAGGGGAAAGTCTCAGAACTCATCCTGTCCTTGCAGAGGGAGCACAGGATGAAATATCTTAAAGGGGTTGTAAAGGGAAAACATTATTTTGCTGAAATGACTGTTTACAGGGTATAGAGACATAATAGTTAACTGATTCCTTTTAAAAACTATTAAAAATAGATAAAAATCAATCATATAATGTACCTGCAGTTTCTAGTTTCGTTTTTGCATGTTTCCTGCTTCTCTGCTGTACAGAGCTACAGTGCCAATACAGGGCAGTGATGGTTTGGAAAATGAAACTGATTGGTGCTGTGGGGTTTTAGACACACAGTTATCACACCTCCTTGATTAGTGACCACAGAGAGAAATCTCCCAGTACTGTGGTAATTAGGAAACAGACAACCAGGAAGTGTGGAGATCAGAGAAGAATTACAGCAACTTGAGAGCAAAAACAAACAATCAGGACATGAAAACAGCACTGCATTAAGGTAAAGGAAGCTATTAAGATAAAAAAAATCCTTTACAAACCCTTTAAGAACACCTTAAAGGGGAGTTTATGTAACACCTTTCCAGACTGTGATAGGTTACAGTCTCATGGAAAAGCTATTTTTTGAGTCCTCTTCCACTCCTCCATGAGGTCAGAGGCTGCGAAAGGTACAGAAGAGGTCAGAGGCTGCGGATAGTACAGGAGAGGTCAGAGGCTGTGGATGCTACATGAGAGGTCAGAAGTTGCGGATGGTACAGGAGAGGTCAGAGGCTGCGGATAGAACATGAGAGGTCAGAGGTTGCGGATGGAACAGGAGAGGTCAGAGGCTGCGGACATGGTACAGGAGAGGTCAGAGGCTGTAGACATGGTACAGGAGAGGTCGGAGGCTCCGGACAGTGTACAGGAGAGGTCAGAGGCTGTGGATGGTACAGGAGAGGTCAAATGCTGTGGATGGTACAGGAGAGGTCAGAGGCTGCGGATGGTACAGGAGAGGTCAGAAGCTATGGATGGTAAGAGGCTGGGGATGGCACAGAAGAGGTCACAGGCTGCAGATGGTATAGAAGAGGTCAGAGGCTGCAGATGGTACAGAAGAACTCAGAGGCTACGAATGGAACAGGAGAGGTCAGAGGCTGTGGATGGTACAGGAGAGGTCAGAGGCTGTGGATGATACCGGAGAGGTCAGAGGCTGTAGACATGAAACAGGAGAGGTTGGAGGCTGCGGAGGGAATGGATGGTACAGGAGAGGTCAGAGGCTGTGGATGATACCGGAGAGGTCAGAGGCTGTAGACATGAAACAGGAGAGGTTGGAGGCTGCGGAGGGAATGGGTCCAGTCTTTTCCGGCCATAAGAAAAGATGCACACCACCAGGCGTGACCTCACTGAATGCTACTGCTTTACATTTAAAGATGTCGCTGCTCAGCGCCATTATGGCACTGGGCATGAGCCCACCTTCCTGAAAATTGCTGAGCATGTACGGGTGTGAGAACTCGCACAGTGGTATCTTCAAGGAGATGCCTCCATCACTTAAGGGCTAAAATAATCTCTAACAACTCTCTGTCCCAATCTCGTAATTGCACTCCGCGGGTGATAATTTCTTGGAAAAGTAGCCACATGGATGCATAACGCTCTCAGGCCTCGTACACACGAGGGGATATGTCCGCTGAAAACGGTCCGATGGACCGTTTCAGCAGACATCTCCGCTCGTGTGTATGGGCTAGCGGACAGATTTCTCCACCCGACAGATTTCAAAGCAAGCTTTGAAATCTATCCGGTGGAATCTGTCCGCCCGACATGTCTGCTGGTTAGTACACTTACCAGCAGACATGTCGTCCCCCACCGCCGCCGCGCCGCCGCCGAATGGATTCGGCGCATGCGCGGAAGTGTTTAACTTCCTGGTGCGGTGACGTGGCGGTGACGTGGCGGCGTCAACGTCACCGCCGCGTCACCGCCACGTCACCGCGCCGTCCGGCGGCGGGGAATTTGATCCGATGGTGTGTACACGCCATCGGATCAAACTCCCGATCGGACATATCCGATGGAAATGGTCCGCGGACCGTTTTCATCGGATATGTCCGATGGTGTGTACGAGGCCTCAGAGGTAGGATGTTGAGACAGAAGGGTGCCAACTCCAGTCGAAGCATCAACCTCAAGGATAAAGGGTAACATAGGATCAGGATGTGCCAACACAGGAGCAGAAACAAAGGCAGCCTTGAGACTCTCAAAGGCCTTAACAGAGTCCGGAGACCAACTTTGTGGGTTACTCTCCTTCTGGTCATATCAGTCAGGGGTTTGGCCAGGGACAAGAAGAACAAATAAACTTCCGATAATAATTGGCAAAGCCAAGAAAATGTTGCAGAGGACGTAGACCCACAGGTTAGGGCCACTGTAGGACTGCTGAAAGTTTCTCTGGGTCCACTGAAAACCAGCAGTGAAAATGACATAACCAAAGTATTTAACCTGTTCACGATGGAACTCGCACTTCTTCAATTTGCAACTTACAACCTTCTGATGCACACGACAGACATCTGTGGTACTCCTCTGGCAGGGAGGAGAGTGAAGTGGTGCGCAGGACCTTAGCCACCTTCTAAAAAGCATGTCTTACTGCATTGTGGTGACTAGGAGAGGAGCTCAGCACAAAGCCAATCGAAAGAGGGGTTTTGCCTTTGTAACCAAGGATAACCAATAACCAGCAGAAATTTAGATGAGGAAATAACTTGAATTATCTCATAATGAGGAGCCGCTATGACCATAGACAATGGAGCAGTCTCATGAGTCACATGAGCAGGCTATAGAGGTCTCCCAACAAGAGCCTCAATGGCAAGTGGAGTGCCACGTAGCTGCAGCAGACTCGAGTGCTTTGATACAAAGGCAGCTTTAATGAACAGGGCTGCAGCCACAGAGTCGATTAGAGCATGTTTCTCGATGGACGACTCAGCCCAAGAAAGGCTAACCGGGAACCAGGGGCTTATCCTTCTAGATAACTGGGGACGAAACAAAGCCACCTAAGGTCTGTCCATGACAGGACCTCAAGGTTTGGTCGTTCCCTGGATGGCTAGGACCAGACTTCAAAAAGTGACCCGCCTGGCCACAATAAAGGCACAATCTCTCCCTCCTCCTAAGTGCTCTCCCATCCACAGAGAGACGCATGTAGCCCAAGTGCATGGGTTCACCTTCACTGACCGACCCGGTACCAGGATACATGGGAAGTGAGGGAGGCAAGTAGGGATCAGCCAAACACCACTCCAGTTCAGTTCCCACCAGAACATGCAAACAGGCAAAAAATTTGTTCAAACACGTGAACACCGTAAAAGTCTATGAGACACGAACATGAAAAAGCAAAAGTGCTAATTTTAAAGGTTAATCACTTAAGCTCCGGGACCAGGCCCCCGGGACTCGTGGACCCGATCGCTGCTGGAGTCCCGCGAATGGTCCCCGGAGCTGAAGAACGGGAAGAGCCGTGTGTAAACACGGCTTCCCCGTTCTTCACTGTGGCGGCGTCATCGATCGTGTGATGCCTTTTATAGGGATACATAATCGATGACGTCACACCTACAGCCACACCCCCCTATAGTTGTAAACACACATTAGGTCACACATAACCCCTTCAGTGCCCCCTTGTGGTTAACTCCCAAACTGCACTGTCATTTTTACAATAAACAATGCATTTGTCCCAAAAATGTGTCAAAATTGTCCGAAGTGTCTGCCATATTGTCGCAGTCACAAAAAAAATCGATGATTGCCGCCATTAGTAGTAAAAAAATATATATAAAAATGCAATAAAACTATCCCCTATTTTGTAAACGCTATAAATTTTGCATAAACCAACCGATAAACGCTTATTGCAATTTTTCTTTACCAAAAATAGGTAGAAGAATACGTATCGGCCTAAATTGAGGAAAGAAAAACGCAGAGGTGATCAAATACCACCAAAAGAAAGCTCTATTTGTGGGGAAAAAAAAGGACGCCAATTTTGTTTGGGAGCCACGTCTCACGACCGCGCAATTGTCTGTTAAAGGGACGCAGTGCCGAATCGTAAAACCTGTCCGGGTCCTTTAGCTGCCTAAAGGTCCAGGTCTTAAGTGGTTAATATGTAAGTTATTGTCATAAAAAGTGTTTAGGGACCTGGGTCCTGCCCCAGTGGACATGTATCAATGCAAAAAAAAGTTTTAAAAACAGACGTTTTTTTTTCGGGAGCAGTGATTTTATTAATGCTTAAAGTGAAACAATAAAAGTGAAATATTCCTTAAAATCCAGTACCTGGGGGCTGTCTATAGTATGCCTGTAAAGTAACACATGTTTCAAGTTTTTAAAACTGTCCCTGCACAAAATGTCATTTATAAAGGAAAAAAGTAATTTAAAACTACTTGCGGCTATTCACGAATTGTCGGGTCCTGGCAATTCAGATCATTAGTATGGATATTAAGGGGAAACCTGTGCCATTTTAAAAATAAAAATTGCGTGGGGTTCCCCCAAAAATCTATACCAGACCCTTCAGGTAAAAAGGTAAAAAAACACACACACCGCTTGGGACAAGTCCTTTAATAAAAAAAAAATCCAGCGCTGTAAATCCTTCTACTAACCCGGACCCGCCGATACGAGCGATACAGCTTCCTCCACGGGGGGGCGGGTTCACCCATCCACGTCACGGGTGGCCCCGCCCTCCGTTATATAACAAATGTCAGACGGTTAGCATGTCATTTGTCTGGGAGCCTCGGAGGAGGCTGTATCATTCGTAGCGGCGGGTCTGGGTTGTAGAAGAATTTACAGCGCTGGAATTGTATTTATTAAAGGACTAGTACCAAGCTGTGTGTTTGTTTGTTTACCTTTTTTTGTCACCTTTTTGGGTGAAATGGTAGGGGTACAATGTATCCCGTTACCAATTCACATAGGGGGCTGGCATCTGGGGGTCCCCTTTGTTAAAGGGGGCTTCCAAATTCTGATAAGCCCCCCACCCGCAGACCCCCACAACAACCGGGAAAAGGTTGTGGGGATGAGGCCCTTGTCCCCATCAACATGGGGACATCCTCCCCATGTTGAGGGCATGTGGCCTGGTACGGTTTGGGGGGGGGGCGCTCTCTCACCCCCCTCTTTTCCTGCGGCCTACCACGTTGCGTGCTCAGATAAGGGTCTGGTATGGATTTTTGGGGGGGATCCCACGCAATGTTTTTTAATTTTGGTACGGGGTCCCCCTTAAAATTCATACTAGACCTGAAGGGTCTTTCGGTTTTCTTCCATGTCTTTGATCTGTATTGCCGGGATCCGACAATTCATGAATAGCCGAGAGTAGTTTTTAATGACTTTACAGGCATACTATAGACAGCCCCCAGGTACCAAATTTTATTGTTTCACTTTAAGCATTATTAAAATCACTGCTCCCGAAAAAACTGCCATTTTTAAAACTTTTTTTTGCATTGATACATGTCCCCTGGGTCAGAACCCAGGTCCCCAACTTTTTATGACAATAATTTGCATATTAACTTTTAAAATTAGCACTTTTGATTTCTTCCATAGACTTTTAATGGGTGTTTCGCGGCTTTTGAATTTGCCGCGAACACCTCAAATTGTTCGCTATGCGGCGAACAGGCGAACACCCGATGTTCAAGTTGAATTTACGTTCGACTTGAACATAAGGCTCATCCCTAGAGGCAAGGGTGGGACTGCAAAGCTCTAAAACAAATGTACTGGAGGCTTCTGCAACTGCTCCTTAAAATAGTTTTTCTCTGAGTCTGGAGTCAATGAGGATTGCAATGGTGATCAACTTCTCCAGCTCACTGGGTATATCTCGGGCTGCTATCTCCTCATTGATGGTATCTGAGAGACCATGAGAAAAAGCAGCCACAAGAGCCTCATTGTTCCAAGCAACCTCTGCTGCCAGAGTACAGAATTCAATGGCGTAATCGGCAACAGGTTTCGCACTCTGTTTTATGGACATGAGGCACTTGGCAGCAGAAGTGGAGCATGGAGGAATATCAAATACCCCTTTAAAAGAAGCCACAAACTCTCGGTAACTCAGGACAATGGGTATTTGTGTCTCCCATAGAGGGTTTGCCCAGGCCAAGGCTCTCTCAGAAAGCAAAGATATCACAAAACCTACCTACGCTGGGGTAGCATCTCAAAGTATATCTCAACCTGGTTGAGAAACCCACTGCATTGGACTGGATCACACCCAAATTGCTGGGGAAGTGGAGCCGAACCAGACATACCTCTTACAGAGGTAATACTCAAGGTGGGTGCCTGCACAGAGACTGGAGCAGCAGCAGGGAACACAGCTTGTACCATAGCAGCCACAGTGGGAGATTCCAGGTGAGCCTTGCGACTCAGGAGCATTTGTAATGCCATGGCAGATGGATCAATGCGGTGATCCTGGTCATCCCACCTGGAAAAAATATTGCCAACAAGTGGAATGACTGCATCTTCTGAATTCATGACCTTCGGTTACTATGTCAAAAATCATGAAACAGACCGAGACAAAAGTACAATTAAATCACACTTGTTTAATGAAAAAAGGAAATAGAAAAAACGTACTCAAAACATAGCCAAAGTTAGGTAACCGGAACGGATAGTCAGACAAGCCAGAAAGTCAGGAAGCCAGGAATCAGTGTAGTGGAACAGCAAGCAGGATCTGGAGCCAGAAGGAACATCAGCCAAGCAAATCTTTAAGGCCGTGTACACACGACCAAATAGATTTGTTCACATCGGTCGGGCCGACCGATTTGAACAAATCTGTCTGCTGCCGTTTTGGTTTGATCGCGTGTACACACGATCAAACCAAAATCCCCGTCAGCAGACAGCGCGCCCGCCAGCAGACAAGTAAAACACTTCCGCGCATGCGTCAAAACCATTCGACGCGTGTGCGAGAAGACATGTCTGCTGGTTAGCGTACTAACAAGCAGACATGTCGGGCGGACGGGTTCCCAGCCGACAGAT
Organism: Rana kukunoris; assembly: GCA_029574335.1. Lineage (NCBI taxonomy): Eukaryota > Metazoa > Chordata > Amphibia > Anura > Ranidae > Rana > Rana kukunoris. The sequence goes on from CM056052.1 coordinate 115,467,884, forward strand.
TTGAAAGCATGCTTTCAAATCTGTTGGCTGGCCAAATCCGTCGGCTCGCCCGTACACACGATTGAATCTGTCTGCTGGGACGGTCGCGCCGACCGTTTCCAGCAGATAGATTTGATTGTGTGTACGCGGCCTAACAGGAACGCAGAAGCTAGTCTCAGGCGAAGACAGAGATCATCTGGGCTGGACGGCTTAAGTAAGCAGGTCTGACGAGCAGGTAATCATCAACAGGTGAGTCACTGTGGAGAGATAGGAGCTGGCAATTAACCGACAGCTGGGCGGTCAGCTCAGAAAAGGAAGGGCTGAGCCCAGTCCTAACACCTAGTGACAGAAGAGAAAAGTGCAGCAACTGCAGAATTAGGGGGAAGTCAATGGATCTCCTAACAATTAGCCAGGACAATTACTACCTGGCAAACTAAATTTGTTAGCAACCCTGCCTACCAGGGTGCTACAATACAATGTAACGTAGTGAGTGTACAGCTTATATAATTGTGTAACTTTGCTGTCCCCTTAATTAACTCATCACACAGCCATTAATAAATTAACCGCTGGCAACAAAAGTGAGTACACCTCTAAGGTAAAATGTCCAAATTGGGCCCAATTAACTATTTTCCCTCCCCGGTGTCATGTGACTTGTTTGTGTTACAAGGTCCCAGGTGTGAATGGGGAGCAGGTGTGTTAAATTTGGTGTTATCGCTTTCATTCTCTCATACTGGTCACTGGAAGTTTAACCTCCCTGGCAGTATGATTCTTTAAGATTTTAGGTGCTGAAAGCGGTACCATTATTTGCAAGGGAATTTGGCGTGTTATACTGTAGGCTTGTAATTCTTAGAAAAAGGGGGGTAGGTAGAACCCGCGCTACGGACCTGATATTTTTAAGTGTGCCAGTGGTGTTAATATAGATGTATATGTTATTAAGTGGCTGCCCCTACATGTAATTCCACCGAAGTGGAAATTGGAAAGTGAATGGGGATGAGATAGTAGGTGATGGCGCCTCTCAATTACAATGACAATGTGTAAATAAAATTAAAAAATAAAAATACATAAAGTGCTTATCCAATATATCCTTATAGTGAGGTCCACATAGGACTTGGTATTGGTGTGTGAATCAAACCATGTATTGAACCAAAAAACTTGTAAACAAAGTGACCATAGTAGTGGTTCAGAAAAAATAAAAAAAATAAAAAAATAATAATTAATAATAAAAATGATAAATATGATAAATAAATAATAAATAAATGAACAGTTAAAGTGCTCTGTGCCGTGAAAATCAACTGCTACTATTTTTTACAGTCCATGCAAAAAAAAAAGGTGCTTTGTGCTTCATATAGTATATTGCAGATGACAGTGTTCACTCTGTGATCCCTCTTTTCATGCTCTATTGGGTCCCTCACTCACCAGATCCAGGTACCCAACTAAGGGTAGGAAGCCTTGACAGTATTAGCCCTGTGTTGCTCTCTGGCAAGTATCCACTTGTTTGGACCCCTTCAGTCTGACATATAGCTCAGAAGATAGAGAATGCCCACATAGTTTAGTATTGTTGATAAAAATTTATTTTACATAAAAAGTCAGGTACTCACATTAAAAAGATTAAAATCAAGCATATGTGATATCTCACAAGTGTTTTGCGTCTGGATGCTGTGCTGCTCGACCGGTTTCGTCTAATGACATCATCTGGAGCATGCCTCCGTCGCAAAACTCTGTGGCCCAGATTCACAGAGCGATTACGCCTGCGCAACAGGAGATGCGCGTGCGTAAGTCTAAATGTGCGCGTGCGTTTCATTGCGCGGCATCCCCAGAACGAGATACGCAAAAAATCGATGTCCCGCGTAATTTCGTTAGACTGGTGCATCCTTCCGCGCAAAAGTGCGCTAGACACACCATTGATTTGCTAGTCAAATATGCTAATGAGGGACTTACGGGGATCCACAAAACAACGTTGGGGCAGCGCAGGCGACGCAGTGTGCGCAAAAGCAAAATGTCCTGCATATAAAAGCTGGTCTAAAAAGAGAAAAAAAGTCTACTTGTCAGATAAAGCAACACTGTTAGTGAGGAGTTCAGCAGTCACACGTGTTGCACAACAATCTGTATGCCAACATGCCAGGGGCATCGTCGCGCATAGCTATACTACTGACTTTAGATGAACAAAGAAGGATGAGGGCACTGAGGAGGGCACTAAGGAGGGCACGGGAGATGTTTTATTTTTATTTTTTATTTGCTTATATAAAATTTACAATTTAATCTAATCTAATACAATATTATTATCTGATACAAGCCCCTCATTCTTCACTTGATATATCACACACGCATAGACATCTTTGGCATGAGTGATTCTGAGGTGTCTCGCATCTTCAGATTCACCCCTCATGTCATCCTGGAATGACCACAACCTTGCAGGAGGACATCAGCAGCCCAACACATGGCACCACCCATGACACCCATGACAGCTACATATCCAATCAGAGCCCCATCCCCACAGATTTCGAACAGAACATGTATGGGGACAGCTGGCTGGTTGGTGAGTGACATGGGAGTCAGGCATGACTATCCCCTCCCGTGATGCACACCTCACAAGTGGCACATACATGACTACAGGGCTGGTGCAAGGATTTTTGACACCCTAGGCGAAACCTAATTTTCCCGCCCCCCCCACACACTGTCTCTGCCCCTCACTAAAAAATTTGCGGCACCCATTTCTTCAGCTGTGGTCCACAGGCTTGCACATGTGCCTCTGGACCTGGCCCGAAAACGAATAGTGGATGGCACCAGCTCGCTTCCTCACGCCAGCCGTGGTCCACAGTCCGCAGACAGATACGCTGACAATGCTTTAAGGTTCTTACTAGAAAACAATAAATGCACCTTTTTGTACCTGCAAAAAGATCTGCATTTATTTTTCTTATTTTTACCAAGGTGGACTTGAACTTTCACACCTCAAATGGCCCCAATTCCTGTATTTTCAGGCCTCAGATCACCCCAATTCTTCCACCTTCACAATTCAGAACACCTCATCACTGTATCAACCTGAATGCCTGTTTCACTCTGCACCCCCCCCCCCTGCACCTCTGTTCCCCTCAAACCCCCTCCCCCACATATCAGTTCCTCTATGTACACCCCTGCACATCTGTTCCCCACACACACATATCTGTTCCCCCTCTCTACCCCCTGTACATCTGCCCCACACACATCTGCTACTCCTCTGTACATCTGCCCCCCCCCCCCCCACATATCTATCCGTCTGTCCCCCAGAAACATATCTGTACTCCCCTGCACATCTGCCCCCCCACCCCACACACACACACACACACATCTGTTCCCCCTCTGTACCCCCCTGCACACCTGTCCCCCCCCCCCACACATATCTGTTCCCCTCTGTACCCCCCTGCACATCTGTCCCCCCCCCACACACACACATCTACCAATCTGTCCCACACACACATCAGTACCCCCCTGCATGTCTGTGTCCCCCCCACACATATCAGTACCCCCCCTGCATGTCTGTGTCCCCCCACACATATCAGTACCCCCCTGCACGTCTGTGTCCCCCCACACATATCAGTACCACCCTGCATGTCTGTGTCCCCCCCACACATATCAGTACCACCCTGCATGTCTGTGTCCCCCCACACATATCAGTACCCCCCTGCATGTCTGTGTCCCCCCACACATATCAGTACCCCCCTGCATGTCTGTGTCCCCCCACACATATCAGTACCCCCCTGCACGTCTGTGTCCCCCCACACATATCAGTACCACCCTGCATATCTGTGTCCCCCCCACACATATCAGTACCACCCTGCATGTCTGTGTCCCCCCACACATATCAGTACCCCCCTGCATGTCTGTGTCCCCCCACACATATCAGTACCCCCCCTGCACGTCTGTGTCCCCCCACACATATCAGTACCACCCTGCATGTCTGTGTCCCCCCACACATATCAGTACCCCCCTGCATGTCTGTGTCCCCCCACACATATCAGTACCCCCCTGCACGTCTGTGTCCCCCCACACATATCAGTACCACCCTGCATGTCTGTGTCCCCCCACACATATCAGTACCCCCCTGCATGGCTGTGTCCCCCCACACATATCAGTACCCCTCTGCATGTCTGTGTCCCCCCCACACATATCAGTACCCCCCCTGCATGTCTGTGTCCCCCCCACACATATCAGTACCACCCTGCATGTCTGTGTCCCCCCACACATATCAGTACCACCCTGCATGTCTGTTTCCCCCCCACACATACAGTATCAGTACCCCCCCTGCATGTCTGTGTCCCCCCACACATATCAGTACCCCCCTGCATGTCTGTGTCCCCCCACACATATCAGTACCCCCCTGCACGTCTGTGTCCCCCCCCACACATATCAGTACCCCCCTGCACGTCTGTGTCCCCCCCACACATATCAGTACCACCCTGCACGTCTGTGCCCCCCCACACATATCAGTACCCCCCTGCATGTCTGTGTCCCCCCACACATATCAGTACCCCCCTGCATGTCTGTGTCCCCCCACACATATCAGTACCCCCCTGCATGTCTGTGTCCCCCCCACACATATCAGTACCCCCCTGCATGTCTGTGTCCCCCCCACACATATCAGTACCCCCCTGCATGTCTGTGTCCCCCCACACATATCAGTACCACCCTGCATGTCTGTTTCCCCCCCACACATACAGTATCAGTACCCCCCTGCATGTCTGTGTCCCCCCACACATATCAGTACCCCCCTGCATGTCTGTGCCCCCCCACACATATCAGTACCCCCCTGCACGTCTGTGTCCCCCCACACATATCAGTACCACCCTGCATGTCTGTGTCCCCCCCACACATATCAGTACTCCCCTGCACATCTGTCACCCCCCCCACACACATATCAGTACCCCCCTGCACATCTGTCACCCCCCCCACACATATCAGTACCCCCCTGCACGTTTGTATCCCCCCACTCATATTAGTACCCCCCGCACATCTGTCACCCCCCCACTCATTAGTACCCCCCCCCCCCACTCATATTAGTACCCCCCTGCACTTCTGTCACCCCCCCCACTCATATTAGTACCCCCCCGCACATCTGTCACCCCCCCCCCACTCATTAGTACCCCCCCCCACACATATCAGTACCCCCCTGCACGTTTGTATCCCCTCACTCGTATTAGTACCCCCCGCACATCTGTCACCCCCCCACTCATTAGTACCCCCCCCCCCACTCATATTAGTACCCCCCTGCACTTCTGTCACCCCCCCACTCATATTAGTACCCCCCCCGCACATCTGTCACCCCCCCCACTCATATTAGTACCCCCCTGCACTTCTGTCACCCCCCCACTCATATTAGTACCCCCCGCACGTCTGTCACCCCCCCACAAACATATCAGTTCTGCACTATTAACTTAAAAACAATGTTTTATTTGTCCACAATACCTGAGCCAGCGGCAGGTGAGGTGATTACTAGAGTGGCGCTGCGCCTGCCTGTCCTTGCACTAGCAGCACGCCAGATCCCCGAGCGCCCAGGAGGAGGGGGGAGCAGAAAGCCCGCCGTAGTTACAGTGCATATGCAGGGGCCAGGGCTTCCATTGATCGTACGGCACTTCCGGCCAGCTGAGTCCCGGCTCCCTCCCTGCCGGCGCTACTAGGGCGGCACTGTCTGAGGCTGGGGAATGGGGATAGAGCGATCCGTCCGGCATGGATGTATCCACATGCACAAGCCGCGCAACCCCCCCGTAGCCTGGCGGCTGGCGCCATAAGGCACGTATTTTTTTTAAAAATGTCAGTCCTGCAGGTCTGAATCAAACAAGTGGCTGGGGATCCGGATTTTGCCGCTCCCCCTACCATGGCGCTCTAGGCAGCCGCCTGACTCGCCTATTGCTAGCGCCGGCCCTGCATGACTAACATCCTCCTGTCTTTTCCCTTCAAGGTGACTCTGCATATGCACTGGTACCCCATCTCATGACCCCATCTCATGCCAGCTCACATTATGCATCTTTGCACGTTAAACACACACATTAATCATGGCACAATGAGAATGCATGCATGCACACCACTGTGGTCCCTAGCACATACACATCACATCCTCATCAAATTGGATTGGCACCAGTCCACCATGCAGGACTTGTGAGCAGCAACGCCACGCCAAGGCTCCAATTATGTCACTGTACATTCATACACCATTCACACGGACCTGGGAATCACTTCTCCCTGGTCCTGGGGAACCCTTCTCCACCAAAATAGAGGGTGACACCCCTTTTCCGGCAGGAATGTCACCCCCACATTCACACAGCATTCATAACACAAAGAAAAAATAACCAAAAAAAAATGACCTGCCAAAGCAAAACATTTCCAGCAAAAAAAAAATGACAAAAAAAAAAAAAAATATTAAAAAAAAAAAAAAAAATGGGGAAAAACAAATTAGTGCCCTCTGCGTGAGCCACGCCTGGGGCGCCCCCGGCCACGGCCCCGGCTTCTCAGGGGAGACTCATGGGGGAGGGGTAAAACCGGGGAAGGAGGAGCAGCCCCTGATCTCTGCCCACCTGGCGGCCTGCCCTCCAAGGCCACGGCTATTCTGTCCAGGGCAGCACCAAGTGTTGCCGTGTTGGCCTGGATAGCCAGGGTAAGGGCCCTCACATCCTGCCCAACGCCTGCTGATGTCGTCTGCAGTTCGTTTAGGCAGGTTGTGAAAGCCCGGGAGTGGGAGTCCAGGTTCCCCAGCGTATCCTTGATGGAGGACAGGCTCTCCTCCATCCGCACCTATGTCTGGCTGACCTGTCCCAGATGGCGGGTCTGGAGGAACTGGTCCCTTCTCAGGGTAGCGGGCAGGAGATCGGCCAACCCCCTGGTGGTCTGGGATGACATCCTGCCTCCAGCTGATGCTTGTGGCCGGGGAGAAGGGGAGGCCCTTGTGAGGGGAGCCATGTTGGGGGAGGAGGGGGGGGGGCTCCCCCTTAGGGAGGCCTGCCTGCTGCCAGGCAGAGGGGAAGAGTCCTCAAAACCCAAACGTCCAGTGCCTGACATGGACTCCTCCTCCTCATGATTCTCCTCCTCCTCATGATTCTCCTCCTCCTCATGATTCTCCTGCTCCTCTTGAACCTCCTCCGCGGACTCCGGCCTTGTTGGGGGGGCCTCATTAGGCTGCTGTCCTGGGGTTGGTGCGGTCAGGCCAGATGGCCCTGCACCCTCCTGCACATCTGTGGATGACACAAAACATTCACAGGTTGGAGGATCCACACACTTGCCACATATTCCCTTTCACCCCCTCCCCCACACATGCTACACACCTGATATTAAAAAAAAAAAAAAAAACTTACCTGGCACCACGGGCTCCGGACTTGAGTCAAAGCCGGGCAGGCCCGCAACTTCATGCCGATGAAAGGTCAGGGCCACCGCACGCTCCTCCGCTGTCAGGCTAATACGGCATGGTGGGCCCCCTCCTGTGCCCCTGGCATGGGCATGCATTCTGGCCAGCTTCTTTTTGACCAGACGCCGGAGGTCATTGATTTTTTTGTCAATCCCAGACCTGGTCCGTGTCTCCCCCTGCCCCGCTGAATTCACCTGGTCAGTGATCCTATCCAAAATCTCCCTCCTCCTGGCCGGGGTGGTGTTGGCACTCTGTGGGCCGTGGAGGTAACGCCCATACTCGCTAATGGCCCGGGCAAGAATCTGTTTTTCCACAAGTGTAAAATTCAGCTTGCGTTTTCTCTCACTCATCCTTCCAAAAAAAATCAGTCCCAGTCAACAAAATTCACGCACACAAACAAGCACAACCAATCAAAAAAAAAACACACACACAGAGAGAAAACTACTGAGCAAGAAACAGTCACCAAAAAAGAAAAAAAATACAGCAGAAAAAGAAACAAACACAAATATATCAATCAAACAAACAGTCTCTCAAACACTTATCAAAAACCACTTTCAAAAATCTACTAACAAACACTTGATCACACAGAACACTAATCTGACAACTACAAAACACACCGCAACGAACAACAGGACAAAAGCACTTTGTTAAATGGGAAGGGACAAAGGGATGTACTTTTGCAAAGGAAGTGCGTTTGTGTGTGTCTATTTATGCTGTCTGCGTAGTTCACAACGTTGCCCTAGTCCATTTCCAATTTCACTGATTGCGGCGCTCCCGAGTTGTGAGCATGCGCACAGCGGAGCTGACATGGTCTCCTTCAAGCGCGCATGCGCGAGCCGGCCGGCCCTTCATTTGCATGGGGTCACGGCTCATTTCAATGTAACACGCCCACATCCTTCCCAATTTGTATTACTCCTCCTTACGCCTCTGAAAAAACGTTACGTATGCGCAATTTCCGGCGCAAAAGCTACGAGAATAGGGTGATTACGCGGCAAAATTGCGCAAGTCTAACGTAAAGGCGGTGCGCTACGCCGGTCCAATAATGCGCACATGTACCTGAATCTGGGCCTGTGTATTTATGCCTGAATCTGTGCTCTCTCATTGTGCACTGCCATACGTCCACTGTATTAGGCTGATCCAGGCTGATTAGGAATAACTCACATAAATCTATCCAAACAAGAGTCTAATAGGCATCCCGGGTATGATTTTATGTTTATTTTTTTAATTAAAAATTATAATATAATAAATAATTATAAAAAATTATAACAAATAATAATATAATTATAGTAAAAATTATTCAATAATGTAATCAAATCAAAATCACTGAAATTTGCTCAGTTGCAGAATTTTTGCTGTCATTATTTTTTTTTTTTTATGACCAATTTCCCCACAAATCGCTATCGCTAAATTCTGCAAGTGATTATAATTTATTATCGCTGTTTTCTAGCTGATCTAAAACCATTTTTGACATAAAGGGAAATTTTTGGTTGCTATGGGCAATCTACAGTTTCCAGGCAGAAAGAACAGTTTTTATTATATAAAAGAACATGCAGGGCACTGGACAGACCACTAGGGACATGGGGTGTGTGTATTTTTTACATACAGTACTGTAATCTATAAGTACTGTAATCTATAAGATTACTGTATACTGTATGTAAAGTGTTTGTTTACTTTTTTGAATTTGGCGCCGTTCTCCGCTCCCGTGCGTCGTAACGTCGCAGGGAACGGAGCTCGGCGGCACACGGGGACGCTGTGTGAATCGAGCGAGCACCCGCTCGCTCACACAGCGTGGATACATCGCTGGATCCAGGAAGAAAGTAAGACAGCGCGTGCTGCAGGCTCTGCATGTCTACCCCGAGCGTGACTCGGGGATACCGTTCTTAGCAAGAAAAAACCACCCTGAGTCACGCTCGGGAACACCGCCAGGGAGGTTAACATGGCACCTCATGGAAAAGACCTCTGAGGACCTGAAAAAAAGAAATTGTTACTGTACATAAAAATGGTCTAGGCCAGGGGTCTCCAAATTATGGCCCTCCAGTTGTTCAAGGACTACAGTTCCCATCATAGCTAGACATGTCTGTGAATATCAAAGTTTTACAATGCCTTATGGGATGTGTAGTTCCACAACAGCTGAAGGGCCGTAGTTTGGAGACCCCTGGTCAAGGCTATAAAAAGATTGCCAAGACCCTGAAATTGAGCTGCATTCCACTCAGAACAGGCCTAGCAAAGTGCAATTTCTTCAGTGTTGTCACATGAAAAGATATAATAAAATATTTACAAAAATGTGAGGGGTGTACTCACTTTTGTGAGATACCATACATACACACATGTATAATTGGGAGACTAGGGAAATAAACAGTAGGACAGTGTGATAATAAACCCAGGAGAAATAAGACTCATTTGTAAAAGTGTGTCAGGAGCTGCTCAAGGTAAAGACCTCATGAAATTCTGGTATGTAGATGAAAAATCCAGTACACCTCTCGTAGGCATAATAATCTGAACCTATCTCACCCTCTTTTAGGAGTGGTAACCTTCTGTATAGCTTGAATACGAATTGCCATGGTGTTACTCCATGGCATACATTAAAGTGACGTGCCACGCTAGTATCATGTTTTTTTATAGTATCGTACATGTGGTCACGAAGGCGTGTAACCATCTTTTGGTTCTCCCTACATACTGTATATTGCATTCGGCACAGGTTATAATATAAATAACATTCTTGGTGTTGCAGTTAATGAATGGTTTTATATAAAACTCCTTGTAATTGACACTGCAAACTCCTTGTAATTTACACTGGACCTAAACCTCTCTCATTCAATGATTCTGGGACAACAGGGGTAACCACCCACCCGACAATTGAAATTATCCCTGAATCTCAGCCAGTTGGACCCTCCAGAGTCACTAGAGGAGAAGAAGCTTGGAGACAGGTTCTTCGGAAAATACAGGGCATGTCGTGATACCACCCTGACCCCACCTTTTAGTACCTTTGCATATGTTTCATGTATATATGAATGTAACGTTCTATCACTTTTTTCACATTTGGGAACTCTATATCATAATGTGTGGAAAAGACTAGCATATTTTGTCCATTATTCTTTTTTCTTTTATCTACTAACTATTGGTCTCTGGGTGTAATGATGGAAATACTCCTAGCTCTATTAAGATCAGAACTGGAGTATCCCTGTTGAATTAAATTGATGACACATCTCTGAGACTCCCATAAAATTCTATCCAAATGGAACAAATCCAACAGACCCTCAATAGTTGTCCAACTAGGATACTTCTAATTGTATGTCTAGGGTGTACTGAATCATCTCTAAGTATGGTGTAACCTGATATTGGTTTCCTAAATAATTTGGTCTTTAACCTCACAGTGAGTTAACTTGACATCCAAAAATGGCACCATCTGATTACTCCTATGACCAGTAAACCCCAAGTTTAGTTCATTGCTATTCAGAAGTTATCCAGCACAAAATTCAGTCCTCCAAAAAGAAAGATAAGATCATCAATGAAGCAACGGAAAAACTTTATTTTAGACTTAACCTCCCTGGCGGTCTTCACGTGTGTGGCACGGGGTGAGATTTTCATGCTACGATCGGTAACCCCGTGCCACACACGAGCTTTCCTCGCTGGATGCAGAAAAATCGTTTTCTTACCTTTTCTCCGCGATCCAGCGATGAATCCCCGCAGTACACGGCGGCCGGATGTCAGCCTGATGCTGTGTACCTCCGATTCCCTTCCCTGCGAGCGTCGCGACGCAGGGGGGCGGAAGGGGGGGGGGAACGGCGCCAAATTCAAATGTATAAGTAGAAACATAGTGAAACACAGTAAAAACACACTGATAAAAATAAAAATAAAATACAGTGACCTTTGATTGCCCCCCCCAGTGTTTTCTCAAGTGACCTGTCTGCAGATTGCTGCTCAGTATACAGACACTGGTACTGCAATCATGGCAAAGCGCGCCTCTACATCCAAATCGCTATGCGACATGCTGCCAAACAGCGACAGTGATGCAGAATCCCTTGCGGAGGAGCTGAGCGACAGCGACGCGTGGGAAAGCTCGTCATCGGATGAAGAAAGTGATGCGAGTGACGATCCTGCACCTGTGCCCAGCGATGTGCGGACTTGGTGCGCAATTGATTGCGCTACAGAGCACGTAGCGCCCCCAAGGTTTCCCTTCACAGGATCACCTGGGATAAAATTGGACATAGTGGGTGACAATCCGTTGGATTACCTCCGGCTTTTTTTGACGGATGAGGTGATCGACAAAATAGTGTTGGAGACTAACAGGTATCAAGATCAGCAAGCTGCTACCCATCAGCTATTTTCGCGGCGCAGAAAATGGGAGCCTGTGACCAGTGATGATATTTGGAAATTCCTTGGCCTCCTAATTTTACAGGGAGTGGTGGGGAAACCACTCCAAAAGTGGTACTGGACCACAAATAAATTATTGGCCACACCTTTTTTTGGATCGGTAATGTCCGAATATCGATTTTCTTTGATTATGAAGTATTTGCACTTCGCAAATAATGAGGAATTCAACGAACAATCTCATCCAGCTCCAAAGCTAAAAAAAAATTGGGATGTTTACCAAATGATACTGCAGAACTTCCAGCAGACCTATATTCCTGAGCGGGACATTACTATTGACGAAAGTCTGATGGCCTATAAAGGTAGGCTCAGTTGGCTACAATTTATTGCGTCTAAGCGCGCTCGCTTTGGGATCAAATCCTTTATGCTGTGTGAATCCAGCTCTGGGTATATTTGGAACACAGTAATGTACACTGGGAAAGGGACCAAATTCTCCCCGAGATTTAGTTTTTTTGGGATGGCAAGCGCGTCAGTTCTGTCATTGATAGAGCCCTTGCTCAACCAGGGCTACTGTCTCACTACAGACAATTTCTACACTTCCCCAGAACTGTACGAGTTCCTGCTTATGAACAAGACGGACGCTTATGGAACCTGACATGCCGGCAGGATTTTACAACAAAAAGCTAGATAAAGGAGAAGTTGCTGCATGGCAAAAAGGGAAAATGTTGGCACTAAAGTGGCGGGACAAAAAGGACATTTCCCTGATGAGCACAGTGCACAATACCTCGACCGTCATGGTGCATACCAGAGGTGGAAAAGATGTGAGAAAGCCCCAAGTTGTATTGGACTACAACCACACGATGGGAGGTGTGGACAGGGCGGACCAAGCCATGACATTTTATCCAGCTATGCGAAAGCAGCAGAAAAAATATTATAAAAAAAATTTCAGACATCTCTTGGAGCAATGTCTGTGGAATTCATTCATCCTGCTGAAAAAAAAAATGCCAGGTCTATGGTCCATGCAGACTTTATGTGGAAGGTGGCAGAACAAATTTTTTCTAAAACGCCAGACGCCAACGGCGGTAAACCGTTCTGGACGACGGGCTTCTGGTGTTGTAAATCCTGAGCGCCTGACTGGTCGTCATTTCATGGACTATGTACCACCCACTGCAAAAAAATCAGCACCCTCACGGATGTGTGTGGTTTGCTGCTCCAAGCGCGACAACAGCGGAAACAAAATACGCAAAGAAACGCGCTTCAGTTGTCTCGACTGCGACGTTGGACTTTGCGCCATTCCTTGCTTCAAAGAATTTCATACCCGAGACATTTACTAAATAATGATTTTGCACACTTTTTTGACCCCCCAAAAAATCGGAGTTTATGAATATATTATTTGTTAAAATTTATTGAATAAAAAGTATTGTTATTATTAAATTATTATTTGTTATTATTTATTATATTATAATTTATGATTTTGTGTTTCAAACTTTGTCATAGTCTACTAGAGACTCTGGTTTGGACAGATTTAGGTGAGTTATTCCTAAGAATTGCAAGCCTGCAATCTAAAACGCCAAATTCCCTTGCAAATAATGGTACCGCTTTTAGCACCTAAAATCTGAAAGAATCATACCGCCAGGGAGGTTAAAGAGGTTTCTGTCTTCATAGATGTAAACACTTTCCCACCAACCCATGTAAAAGTTTGCGAGGGATGGTTAAACAATGGCACCCATAGATGCTCCACATTGTTGATGATAGTACACCCCATCGAACTGGAAATAATTGTGTGCAAGGAGGTACCCCAGGCAATCCAGAATAAACTCCTTTTGTTCATATGGAAGACTACTATATCTGTCTAGATACCAAGCAGCAGCATTCACACTCTTGCCATGGGGTATGCATGAGTATAAATAAATCCCCACCAACCCCACATACATGCATGAACATAAATACACGTGTCAGAGATGCTTACACACAGAAAAGTTGATTACACTACATATCGTCGCTCATGCCAAAGTGAAAGCAATAATTCTAAGCCCATTATTAATGGTTAACTGTAACCTGACAACCTATAGGGGCCTTTAAATTGTTGCCTATGGAAAACATTGGATTCCAAAGTTTGTCGCTGTTTCACAGGTGCATGCAATGTTTAGGCTCAACATGCTGTGCTAATTTATTCAGTGCAACCTAATGTTTTATATTTTACCAAAAAATAACTGTGCCCTTGTTTGCCTTAAATTTTACTTTATTGTATTTTTTTACTCAAATAATGCATTTTCAAAACTGTTGCGCTAAAATCGTGTGACATAAAAAACTGAAACTACCACTATTTTATTCTCTGTTATATCTGCTTTGCGAAAATATATAATTCTTGTGGATTTACGTAATCTTAAGGACTAAAATAATTTTTTAGTCATGTACACAAAAAAAAAAAAAACCTTAAAAAAACGTCTCTGGCAGTGAAAGAGTTAAATGTATAGTATATGTTTTGGGTTGGTGCCCATGTCATTTTTTTTTTTATGAACACCAGGCTGGCAGGGAAATGTGACTTACTGAATTATTATTTATTTAAATTATTATTTTTTCTGAGTAAATGTCACTTTTGCTGTAGCAGGTTATATACAGTACATTGTGCAAGTGAGCCACTTCACAGGCAGGTTTAGAGCATTCTTGTTTAAAGGATTGTGCATTTTCTTACGTTTGGCTTTAAGCATTATTCAAATCTCTTCACCCCGCCAAATCATATTTTGTTTAAATTGTTTTTGCATTAGTCCATGTCTGCTAGGGAAGTGCCCATCCTCCCATTCTAATTGTTTGACAGTCCTTAGCATTAAATATGGCCGTAATGTATTTTAAATATTCATTTTTTTATTGGCTTCAATAAGATTTAGATTAATGTTGGAAACTTTAGCACAGTTTTGTTAAACCTCTCGTGAACAGAACCAGGTATATTCAGCTTATCCCTAGTTGTTACATGGGCATTATGATGGAATGACAATTGCCTGTTGCAATACACATTATACAAGCATGGTCAACTGCCAAGTTCAGGAAAGTCACCCTGAGAAATGCTTACAGTGCACGTAGTCAGAAAGTATCTGGCAAGAGGCTGCTGGAGATCTGTAGCACTGAAATAAAAAAATCAACAAAAGATGAAAAAAAAATGTGAAACCAAGTATTCTATTTATTTATTTTTATGATAATTGTGGTTTACAGTGTTTAACAAATGTATTGGCATTCAACTTGGGTTTACATCTACATGCAGCATAGCACGGGACTCGGTAGCGAGCGGGGGTGGGAGAGAGCCAACGTAGAGCTACGGGCTCTCGCGCAGGGGAGCCGACCTGCCGCCGTCGTTTTACGGCAAGTAGTTAAGAGTTTCAATCTGTATGCAATCAGGCAGGCCTTTGCACTAGTACTACATGGTTTTGGTAAATCCGAAGACAAAAATCTGCAGAAAATCTAATACTGTGTATGGGGTTTTAGGTGCAGTATAGATTATCATGAATAATTTATTAACAGCACCCACACCTTGTGCTTGGATAATTTGCTAAAAGCAAATAGGCTGTTCCCTTTGCAAGGCAAATTTCCATTTTCAAAAGAATTTTGTAAAACTAAATTCTTCACAACACATCGTGCAAAGACAATTAAAAAAAAAAAAACTGTATTCTTGCTTGCACACGATTGGATGATGGGTGTCAGCAGAGCTTCACCTCATTCATTAATCTAAGGGAAAATTGCAAAAGTGTCCCACAGCAAGTGTATGCAAACTGCACCCACCGCAAACACAATGGGCCAGATTCATAGAGCAATTACGCCTGTCTAACTGGTGTTAGACAGCAGTAATTTCAAATTTTGCGCGCCGTATCACTAGTTTGAATCCTCAAACCATGATACGGCGGCTTTGGGCTTCGATCCGAGAGGCTTACGTCTTCGTAAGCCTTCGGATCTACACTGCCATCTATTTGCGGCCGCTGGGAGGAGTTCGCGTCGTTTTGATGCGTCGGGATATGCAAATGTTTTTTTACGGCGATTCCCGAAGATACGAGTGGTCGTCGCAATCACTTTCGTCTATTTTTGTGTACGTAATGTTAGAGCAGCTTTTTGCTGCTCTAACGTTACGTAGCCCATGTTAAGTATGGCCGTCGTTCCCGCTTCGAATTTATTTAATTTTTTTTTTTGTTTACGTAACTCGTTCGGGACTAGGATCGCCCGTAAACGACGCTACCTAAACAACGAATGACGTCACGACGTGATTTCGCGCAATGCACGGCGGGAAATTTGCGAACGGAGCATGCGCAGATCGATCGCCGCGGGAACGCGCCTAATTTAAATGATTCACGCCCCCTACTCGTCTATATGGATTGCGACGGGAGAAATACACTATGCCGCCGTCGTTTACTGGACAAAATCTACCTGAATTCCACGTAGAGCCAGGTAAAAAACGGCGGCGTAGTGTATTTCTGATACGCTACGATAATCCATTTCTATGTGAATCTGCCCCAATGTAGCTACTGTGTGCACCAACCTACATCTTAGCACTGTTAGACCCCATTAACACTATTAAAATTTCTGCAGATTTTTGTCTTCAGATTTACCAAAACCATATAGTGCAAGGGCCTGTCTGATTGCATACAAATTGAAACACGTATGCCCCGTACACACGATAGGAATTTCCAATGGCCTAAAATCCGATGGAATTTTTCGTTGGAATTCCGTTCAAGCTGTCTTGCATACACACTGTCAGACTAAATTCCGACCGTCCAAAATGTGGTGACGTAAAAAACACTATGACGAGCCGAGAAAAATTACGTTTAATGCTTCTGAGCATGCGTTGACTTGATTCTGAGCATACGTGGGTTTTTGCTCCGTTGGAGTTGCACACAGACGATAGGAATTTCCTATCGTTTTTCGATCGTGTGCGCAACATTAAAGCGGTGTTCCGACATTTTTTTTCATTTTTTTTAAGTCAGCAGATACAAATTCTGCAGCTGCTGAACACTGACACTTACCTGTCCAGGGTGGCTGCGATTTTGGCACCCGAAGCCGATCTGTCCCTCGGCTCTCTGGTGCTGCCGCCTCCAAGTTTGGTGAGGGAATCTAGAAGTGAAGCCTTGCGGCTTCACAGCCTGGTTCCCTACTGTGCATGCGCCAAATCGCGCTGCACCATCCCACTGGTCCTTGCTGTCTTCTGGGACCTGTGTGTCTCCCAGAAGACATTGGGAGGACAGAGGAGGCGCAGGATGTGGCGTAGATAGCCGCTGGTGGCTTGGCTATCTATGCCGGTAAGTCGGAGCAAAAT